>OU342735.1:456828388-457160888 GCA_910589765.1 Avena atlantica | reverse complement strand
TATCATTGACAAACAAAACACACAAGTCATGGTATACATAAATCCATTACAAGCATCCAAGGTTCAATATAACTTAGTCAAAATTTTGGAAATATGATGATAAGTGTGGTGGTCCAACTAACAAAGCACAATACATCTCTCACTCTCTAGTCTAAAGGCTATCAAAGCATCCTTCTACCAATAGATATGAGAAAGAAGATTAGAAAAGTTTACGAGAAGAAAAGACAAGTGTAGAAAATTTTTCAAAGTGTTGAAATTTTTCCTTAGTGGTTTCTAATCCAATCCTAGGGTTATAATCCTACAGGCAACACAGTGCTCTGATACCATCTGTAAGATCCCTCCCTTTTAAAGGTAAGGATCCCTGTGATTGCAATGCTAGTCCTTGTATCAATGCTAGCATCCAAAGTTTAAGATGAAGTACACAGAAACAAAGGTCATTATTAAAAGTCATTCCAGAGACAAACATAGTCTTTTACAAACTCCATGGCCATAGGCCTAGTACAAGAGCTCAAATATGTAATAAGATAAATAAGTCTTCATCTTCATGTGCCACATGCAAGCATGTTGAGTGTAGACTCATAACCCCTAATCATCATCAGAATAACCTGCAACATCACAAGTTACAGCCACAGTGGGTCAATACATTGGAATAGTATTGGCAAGTGATACCTTAGTAGAATATTAACATCTAAATACTATATGAATTTGGCTAAGTGTAGCTTAGGCTTGCTTTGCTCAAAATAGGTTTTACCTATTAGTTGAAAACACTAAGTTTTTCTTTGACAAAACTTTCCCAAGGAAACACCAATAGAAATTGGTGAACCTTCACCCTTGTTCAACCACAAGTTTTAATTTAGAAAATTTGGATGAGAAGATTCTTGATAGCTTCCATGTCTTGATGCTCAAGTTGTTCAATACCAGGGACATGGCTAAGTACTTAGATTCTTCCATCTGCAGAGTTTGTGCACATTCCCCACAAGACTTGATTTTCACCAAGACAGGACCTTTCAGAAGCCTTCCCTTAGACCAAATGGACGCGCTCCAAACCTATCATCCCACTACCACCAACTGTCCAAATGGCTAAGTTATTGCAACCTATGTGATCCAGGTAGAGCCCATAATGCCATGTGGCTGCATTAGAAGCTTCTTAACATTTGGCATCTCAAATCCCTTTGTTCCTGGGTGGCTTCCCACAAGTGTGATACACAAGGTAAACCATAGAAATGGGCCTTGTGTAACCACTCAACACAAACCATTCTTTCCATTCCACCCAGGTGTTTCATTCACTTAGTTGTTTTATTAAGCAAAACATAAGTCCAAAGACTTAGAAATATTTCTCATAGCATGACTATATAATCCACCCTTGGTTGCTACTAGCTAGGCTAAGTATGGCAATAACAAGTATCTTAACATAGAGGAAATTCTAACATTGCTACAACTACTAGGATTTCCCAAGCATAGCATATAGATACTTAGCAAAATAATCATACAAGTCCTATACAAAATATTTCTAATGCATAGGTAAAAATATAGGGATAAAAACATGAAGCACCACTTGCCTTGGTAGTTTGGGGAGTAGCAACAATCTTCACAACCACAATCACTATTAGCACCAAAATCTACACATAAAATAATGGCACCAAAATCACATAACAAAATATACAAACAAAAATATATGGATGCATGCAAATGCCATGTGATGATTTTTCTACACCAAAAAAGACAAGTGTATAGTACTAAAACAAAAACAAGACCAGGATACTCAAAATAAACTTTATTTGATCTTTAAAACATTTTTCAAATAATTTCCATACTCAAATTAAGCCTACAAATGTCTCTGCAAAAATAACCATTTTTACAGAGGCAAAACATTAAACACTTTGCATATTCAGATAGAATTCTTTCTCCTGATTCCAATGATATAAAATTTACAAAATTTGAACGTGTGGATCAAAAGTTATGAATTTTACAAGTTTGAATCACTAATAGATCTAATTCAAATTTTTAAAACAAAGAACTAGCCACGCGGCAGCGTTTGATTGGCTGATACCGTTTCACACCGGATCACACTCGCGGTCCGTTAGATCTAACTTAACACGCACGGCCCAGATCTGCCCGTACCGCTTCGCTACAGATCTAATTCTAAGCGTTGGATCTAGATCCTACGGCTACCGATGAAATGACCACAGATGGGCGGCGCCAGCGGCGGCGATGCGGCGGCGCGGCTCTATCAGAGAGGTTTCCGGCGATTCAGATCATGCGGGGAGGAGTGGAGGTGCTTATCGTGTTCGCGGGACTGCCGTGAAGCTCAAGGTGGTCGAGGGAGAGACAGGGGCGCTCGGACTCGGCTGCTATTGCTCGTCGGAGTGAAGCCTGTCATCGAGCAAGCTCTGGCGTTGTCGGGGGCGAGGTTGTGGTGCGCGCTAAGACAAACCAGAGGTGCCGTTAGATGCGCACAAGCCTGGCGAACATGTGAGTATCCAAAAGAGAGGAAGGGGTGGTCGGAAACTACCAGTGGGTGTCGCCGGAGTTGCGCTGAGCTTCGGTTGCTTCCAGAGGTGGACGATGACGATGCTCTAGGACGAAACAGAGCAAAGGAAGGGCATGAGAAGATGTGCAAGGAAACACTGATCATGCTCGTATGAATCTGGGACAGGGGGGCAGTCAATGCTTACCGGAATCGCACGCCAGAGACGCTCGGTACCGCGGCGGTGCAAGTGGGATTGTGGGCAGCCTGGTGGTGGAGAAGAGGTGTTGAGTGAGGGGAAATGGTCGTCGAGGGGTGGGGATTAAATAGCAGGAGCGGGGGCGAGGATTACTCCCTGCATCAATGGGATTTAAGCGGGGCAGTGAACGCGGCGAGGTAACGGCGAGCAGTGACTGCGCGCGTGATTTTGGGGAAGAAGAAGGTGACGTGGAGAGGGGCCACCAGTCAGCGACGGTGTGGGTTGGTTCGGCGCGGGTGAGAGAAGAAGCCGAGGGGGAGTGGCCCGGGTGGGCTTTTGGGCTGGATCTGGTTCTGGGCTAGATTAGCAGCGCCGACCCTTTTCTAATTCTTTTCTCTTTTTCCATTTTCTGTTTGATTTTCCAGGAATCAAATTCAAATGTTTTCAAATGTGTTTGATTTCAAACTTGTTCTGGACTTTTGTAAAAAGAAACCTGCACATTTTTTAGTACAAAAATATGCTGTCTCACCAGACTTGCTTGGTTCCATTGGAGTTTTAAAATAAAACAGTGCCTTAGCACAAGATTTGATAAAGATATGAAAATGGTTTTAAACTATATTTTGTTTTGGAAATTTTTGTCCAAGCTTTGGAACTCAACCAAACCAACTTATGAACAAACAAACCTTGGTTTGAAACAAGTATTCTCTCACTAGAGAGTAGCATTGGATCAATGCTTGTCTACAAAAATTAATATCACTCAATGCTTCTGTTTCTTTGAAATGACTTTGAAAATGATCCCTAAATGATTATGCATGCATGGATGATATGCAATCTTTGAAAACATGATTTTAGGGATGTTACACTGCCTGGCCTCGCTAAGTAGACTTGTATGTCGGCTGGGGGAAAAGGCATTACCTCTATATCAACTGATGAAAAAATCTGATAAGTTCATTTGGACACCGCAAGCAGATAATGCGTTTCATGAGTTAAAAAGAATGTTGGTCACAGCACCAATCTTGGCCTCTCCACTGTCAAAAGAACCTATGTTACTTTATGTAGCTGCCACTAATAGAGTGGTAAGTGCGGTGGTTGTCGTGGAACATAATGAAGGGTATAAGTCAATACAAAGGCCGGTATATTACCTAAGTGAATACTGGGCGCTCCGAGGTAGCCGGCGCCTCAGCCGAAGTTACTTCGCCTTCAACAGAAGCAATAGTAACCTCGGGGGCAAGCCTTGGCTGCTGAGAAACATTAGCTTGAGCTCGAGAATTCTCAGTCCCTTTAGAAGACGATCGCGCATCGCCATCCTCATACGAGCTTGCATTTGAGTCACGAGAGTTGTCCGAGTCACCCTCTGCTTCATCCTGATCGGCCGAATCATCATCAGATGCATCTTCAACTTCGACATCATCCGCCAGATTGGAAAGAAAACTCAGCCCTTCAATCCAATTATGCACGTGAGCATACTCAATAAGCTGGAAGGCATGAGCTTGGTGGCGAGCGACAAACTCTGGATCCTCAACCCAACGAGAGCCAGTGTGCAAATTCATCAGAGTATCGAGTGAGATATCCTCGTACCAAGACAAAACGGATGTAAGTGCCATATCAGCACCATCCCTCCCAGCAGATTCCCTCCAGAGATTTAACTAGGTCTGAGATGCCATTAATGTCTCCACAAGTATTTTGACTTCGTCAATATCAGGCGTTCCTGAGGTATTCAGCCAAAGAACATGGTAGTCCCAAATGACTGCTTGCACCAGATCTCTTCCCATAATCTTCATTGGTCTAATAGCAGCGCCGATGGCAATCAGGAAGTCTTCCATTGAGTATTCTGGACTCGAGTCTGCGGGGACACCTCGGCGCTGATGAGCAGAAATCACTGCCTTAGAGCTCACTGTTTTTTCTTCCGGAAAATGATCTACACGAAAGGAAAACATATCAGTTAAAAATAAGAAAGAAAATAAAATAACTCGACCGCGGTCGGAAACTCACGATGAATATAACTCAACATTTTCTGGAGATCCTGGGTCCAGTCGGCCTTATTCTTCTCAAAGAGAGTGATTTCCTCGCTCATCGTCCGGTTCTTCATCTCGGCAGCATCGAGGAGTTCCTTATCTTTCTGCAGTTGCAGGCTCAGTCGATTCTTTTCTTCAGAAAACTCCTAATCAACTTTTTCCAATTCAGATTTCTGCGAAAGCTTGAGAGACTCAACCTCGGCACGTAACCGGGTTATCTCATCATCCTTTTCTTTAAGTTGCGCCGAATGAGTGGCGGCTTGTTCTAAAAAATGAAGCATCATATCAGGCATGGATATGCATTCTTGATGCGACGCTGCAAGTGTTTGTAACTCGGCTATACCAAAGCCGGAAGGTTATAAGAAACCCAGGATTTGTCTCGAACGAAAGTCAAGAAATCACAAGACGAAAAGGATAACTAACCTTCCAGAGCGTCAACTTTCTTGGTAAGGCGGGTATTAAGGTTATTGATACTAGCTTCATACCAGCAAAGACTGCATTAGCACGTCAGGCCAAAAATGTTAAGGACTTAAGGAACAATACAAAGATTTATTAAATTACCAGTTGTCTTCACTACAGGGACAACCTTCTCATATTTCTCTTGCAATTTCTTGTGTGCAAAGAGCAACCTTTGAAATTCGGCTGTCGTCCGATCATGGGCAACCTAAGTACCAAAGTGAATTACACAACTGGATATTCAAAGCTAAAGCAGATCCGAATCAAGCAAAACTTAACTCGGATCTAGGTGGCTGGATATTCAAAGCTAAAGCAGATCCGAATCAAGTAAATCTTAACTCGGATCTAGGCAACTGGATATTCAAAGCTAAAATAGATCCGAATCAAGTAAAACTTAACTCGGACCTAGGTGGCTGGATATTCACAGCTAAAACAAATCCGAATTAAGTAAATCTTAACTCGGATCTAGGCAACTGGATGTTCAAAGCTAAAATAGATCCGAATCAAGTAAAACTTAACTCGAATCTAGGTGGCTGGATATTCAAAGCTAAAACAGAGCCGAATCAAGTAAAACTTAACTCGGATCTTGGTGGCTGGATAATCAAAGCCGAAATAGATCTAGATTAAGCAAAACTTAATTCGGAATATGGATGGACCATGGTAAATCCAAGTCATGCAGGAAATTGACTTAGCAAATAATGCATTTGAAGCCTGACAAAGCTTCCAAACGAACAACAAATTATTCGGTTGCAAGCTTCGGGGACTAGTGTATATATACTATCATTTGAATAATAGACAAAGTATCAACAAAAGCGCTTACCTCGTTCATCTTATCACTGTCAAGAACAATCTTAGCAGCCATATGCAAACGACTGCCGATGTCGGAAAGCTGAAATGGCTAGCTACTCGGATTGCCCTCAAGCTGATCGGCGGCGTTCCAGTTATTGGCGTATTCCACCAAAGAGCTGAGGTTGTTCCCACTCTCAGTACGGGTCAGTACTTTACCTCGGACCCGTTGGGTAACTACCGCCATCGGAGGACTCTTGTGAAGAGTAAGCCGAGTGTCGGCGGTCGGGGTGACAACAAGCTTAGCAGAGGAAGCCCCCTTGCAGAGTGCATCAGCTATGTTGGGTTGAGAAGAGCTAGCCGGCCCCTTCTGAGATGCTAAAGGTTTGGTAACAGCAACCTTCCTAGTCTTAGGAGAGGCTTCGGCAGGGGCAGCAACCTCGGCATTAGGAATCACATCCTGAGGAGCAGGGGGGACTATGGTTTCCAAGGGGGCCGATATGGTGATACCTTCGGCTGGAGCGGGAATAACAGCTAGGATCGTGGTGATCAGAGGTTTGTTGGGGGAAACCTCGACGGTCTGAAGAGGGGCAACAGGTTCAACAGGATGATGTACTGGCGGAGTTATGTCGGCGTTGACGATGGGAGCAGTGGGTACATCTCGCTGAGGCGATGTATGAGTCGACGCAGGAGGAGAGTCAACACGAGAGGGACTGGGAGCCCGAATATCCTCCAGGGGTGGAGGAGAAGGCTTCCGAGTTGTATGGCTTGTCATACTCGGACCGCTTGGCTTGGCAGAGAGAGGAGCTCTACAAAGGACAAAGAGTCGAATCAAAAGATAGAAAGAGAGAAACAAGAAATACGAATGAAAATAAACTCACCCAGTAACCCCAGGCATGGTCTTACGCCTCAGAATATGCTGGGAAGACTTCTTCATTCGCTTCTTGGGAGCAGCGTTAGAGGGACCTGCCAGAGCGGTGCGCTTCTTCGAGGCAGCAGGAGCTCGAGAAGCAACAAGCTCGGCGTCGTGCACCTGACCGGCTGGATTAGCTGGGAAAGTAGGATCTGGAAATGCGTAAGAGATAGGCATCGCGGCAACTACCTCAATAATTTGGACGTCGTCCGAGTCACCTTCATCCCCGTGGGCCGAGGTCTTGCCACGGGCGCGAGCCGGAGCAACATCCGACTTACGGAAAAACTCTTCTGAGTCAGGTTCCCCGCTGTCCGGGGTATTCCGATCTGCAGTCCACGGAAGAGCCAGAACCTCGGCATCCTCGATCTCTTGCTCCGCAAACCTCTGTGAGAGAAGAAACAAAGTAGAGTTGGCAAAAGAATAGTCACAAACGCGACTCAGAAACAAACATCAACGCTTAAATTTACCTGAGGAGGGGGATTCCCGCGAGTGAACGGCTTCAATCCCCATGCTCAATCCTCCGGCATATCAGTCTTGAAGATAGCTCGGACACGCTTATAAATATGATAGTTGTCGAGCTCAACCGTCGAAACTCGGTTGGGATCGAGAGGACCACTCATGAAACAAAGCTTGTGAGAGCGAAGCTGGAAAGGGAAGATTCGGCTGCTGATGAATGTGGTCATCAGATCCTCACCACGGAGCCCGGCGCGGATCAACTCCTTGAGCCGAATCTCAAATGCCTCGGCCAAAGCATGGCTCTTCCTAGGATTGTAGTTCCAGTTCTTCTTGGAAGGGGTGCCGATAGAAAAGGCGGGGAGCCGAATCTTATCTTATTTTCCAGTGTTTTTGACATAGAAAAATGATCTATGCCATTTCTTGCAAGACTCGAGGCCGGCGACACGAGGGAACTCGGAGTTTCTCCGAGGTGTAATGGACGCGGCCCTGCACTGGGTAAGGGACTTCTCGAAAGGGTGAAGAGATTTGTCCGGTACGACATTAGATCGAATCTGGAAGAATTTATACCAAACGGGTACGGAGGGACAGAGGCCGAAGTACCCGTCCGAGGCCGAGATGTAAGCTGACAAAGAGGCGATAGCGTTGGCCGGCAGGTGATGCGGCTGGAGGCCGAAGTAATCAAGGAACTCCCTGGCGAAATCGCTAAGGGGGAGGCCGAACCCGCGAGCAAAATGGGACATGAAGACTACGTATTCTCCCTCTTTGAGCACGGGAGAGGATTCATTGCCGGGCAAGCGACAACTTACCTCGGCAGGGATTCAGCGCGTCTTGATAAGCCACTCTACCTCACGGCGAGTGACAGTGGAACCCTGCTAAGAACCTCGTTCTGGACCGGATGCGAAATCATCCTCCTCGACGAGGGCTCCGCTGGCAGAGCTAGACATGGGCTCGCCGGAGGAATCAATGGAGGAGAAACTAGCGGCGGAGGGAGTCCTAGAGGCGCAGGGCCCCGTCGTAATTCTAACGAGCGCGGCGGCGCGACAAAGAAGAACCACCGCAAGGAATCTGGGAAACCGAGGGATAGCCTAGGGCGGAAATCTAGCAGCGGTGCTGTAGAATAACTCACCCGCGGAGGCGGCGAAGAAGGGCACAGCGGTGAGGTCGTCGGAGCAGAAGAACTGCAGCATCACCGTCGAGGAGATCGACAATGGAGAAGCCACCAGCACACGAACAGAGGCACGGGCGCGAGAAGGAAGAAGAAGGGCAAACGAAGGGGAAAAGTAAAATCGCCTAGCCCTTTTCCCCTCCTTATAACCGCACAGTCCTGGCGGTAGTGGGATCGTGGGTGCGCACGATAACCATGTAAATCACGCGTGCGGTGTAATCGTTCGCTACTAGTGGAGCCACACCGAAGACCACACGGCGCAGGAGGGGATCAGGCCTCCTGACCGATGCGGTACTCGAGGCGTCAATGCGCCGACGCGACGGGTGCAGTAATCACTGTAGCTTGTCAGTAGGCACTGTAGAGGAACAAAAAACTAGAAGAATAATGATGAGTGGTACACGTAGGACGAGGCGTGCTCAGGATGCCGCACGGAAACCTCGAATAGAAAGAAATAAATCGGAAAGAAGGAGAGAAGTATGTCGGGAAACTGATGTGGCCCGACCGAGGTTTCAGGCAGGACCACACCAGCTTCGGGGACTAATGTTGGGGAGATGACCCCGGATAGGGTCAAGACAGGGGAAATACGAAAGGAATCTCCCTTGTCATGAGCCGAGTTATTGTTTGTGTCGGCCGGGTCATATAAGAGTCGTCCGAGATAAGCAGGGCAATGGAAAGTGTAGAATGAGTAACACCTTATTCGGCCGACATATGAGTTAAGTCGGCTGAATAAGTCTGGCTAACTTGAATACAGGTGAAGGCCGAGCCGAGTTATGCGAGACAAGGCCGAGTAACACGAAGCTTGCAGGAGAAGGAGGTGCCTATAGTCAAACCCTAGTCACTGGCTAGGAGGAATCTAGACAGAGCCAAGAACAAAGGATAAGGAGCGGAGCAGTAGAAGGGCAGAAGAAGGTCACGGAGGTGACAGTCAGGTAGCCCGAGGCGCGCATGTGAAGGTCTCTGGAACATTGCCGCCGATAGAAGAGGGACACGGAAAGTAGGCCACCGAGTTACCATATTGGGACAATCATATTCCAAGAATATGCTTGCCACGTCAGCCCTAGAAGGAACCAATGCACCTCTTTATAACGGGGGATGCTGGCTCCTGAGAGAGGGATCGATTCATTCTACGCCGTAAGGCTCGTGTAGTATCTCTCTTCTTCCTAGAAACAGCTCAAGGAGCATTTGTAGTCCTTAAGAGGAGAAAAAAGATCTACATGTTAGTCATTTGAGTGTAGAAATCACTACATCTTCCCTCCCCGGATCCCTCTAGCATCCATTGGCCCCATACTTTAGCCTACCCATGGCATCTGCCGTGCCACCACCACGACAAATATTGATTTGGTTGCGCTGCCTAATTTCCTGGACGAGGCTCGTTGCTGCCGCGCTGATGCATACATAAACTAGAGGCGGAACCAAGACCTGCACGATAGCAGGAGGTCGGTTCGTGCTTGGATTCAGATTAAGCACGGGGACAAGTTTGTCAGGGAAATTATCTAGCCCATCCTCACAGCGATGGAGCCTGAATCCCGGGGCAGCGACCACATATCGGTTGTGGCAGCACGACATTCCCCGGCGGTGGCATGCCAGATGTCTGGATATTCAAGGCTGAGAACACTGTCAAACTAGATAAATATCTTCTTGGTGAAGTATCAAAGATCAACGAGAGGAGGGGCCTCTCTTGTGGCTAACATTTGGGCTGATCAGTGTGTGTCAGATTCAGATAACTCCTTCCTTATCGCTCCATTTTCGATGGTGGAGATTGAGGCCACGGTCAATGCTACCAACACTGATACTGCCTCGGGTCCCGATGGCATTCATGTATTCTTTTACAAGCAATTCTGGCCACTGGTTAAATAAAAAGTGTTCCAGTTGTTGGACTCGTTTGCTAGAGGATTCATCTCTACTTAGCGTTTGAACTTTGGAGTTCTGTCCTTGATTCCTAAGGTGCAAGGGGCCGATAGGATCACGCAGTTCCTCCCTATTGCCCTTATCAATGTGATCTTCAAATTCCTGGCCAAGACACTTGCCAACAGATTATCTCCGGTGGCACAGACTTCAATCCACCTCAACCAGTCTTCCATCATCAAAGGCCGTAGCATCCTTGATGGTGTGACGGTCTTGCACGAGATTCTTCATGATGTCAAGTCCTCCAAAGAAAAGTTTGTGGTGTTCAAGATCGATTTCGAGAAAGCTTATGATAGGGTTAGTTGGGACTTTCTAGATACCATGCTGCGCCGTAAGGGCTTCGATCCTCTTTGAATCAGCTAGGTTATGCAAATGGTTAGGGAAGGTCAAACTAAGATTAACATCAATGGGGAGCAGGGCCCCTTCTTCCATAATGCCAGAGGTGTGCGACAGGGTGATCCACTCTCCCCCACCCTCTTCAATTATGTTGTGGAAGCTCTTGCTTCTATGTTGGATCGTGCCTGTGCAGCTGGGCACATCCATGGTGTGGCACATCGCCTGGTGGAAGGTGGTGTTAGCCACCTTCAGTATGCTGATGAAACCCTGATTCTTATTAGGAACGACCCCTGGGACATCATGAACCTGAAGTTTCTACTTCTTTGCTTTGAATCGAAGTCGGGCCTTAAAGTAAACTTTGCCAAGTCTGAGGCTTTTCTATTCGGTTCTGATTTGCAAGACCAACTGAGGACAACTAACATGCTCAATTGTAAGAGGGGCTCCCTTCCTATGAATTACCTGGGCCTCCCTATTGATGACTACAAGTTGACGATGGCTGCTTTTGGGCGATTGAAATCGAAGGTTGCTAAGCGGGTTGATCCTTGGAGAGCGAGGCATTCGTCAAGGGGACGAGCTATCCTAATTCAGGCCTGCCTTTCATGCCTTCCCAATTTCTACATGAGCTTTTATCAACTTCAGGACAAGATCCATAGCTTCTTTGACTAGGTGAGAGCCCAATTTTATTGGGCAAAGAACAAGCACAAACTGAAATACCACATGGTCAAGTGGGCTTCCATGTGTTCCCCGAAGGAAGTTGGTGGGCTGGGCTTTGATGGCGCCTGAGAGCGCTTCGTCGGGAAAACCCAAGAGCAAGGTGTGATGCAGCACAACATCAAGTCTTCCCTTAGTAAGAAACCGAGGTTATCGAACTACTAGGAGGAAGGAAACGTCTCAAAGGTGTTGCAAGCAATGTGGAAACCTACACAACACAAACTCAAGACTATGCCCCAACTAACAGTGAGGTTGTCAATCTCACCGGTTGCTGTAACAAAGAATTAACTGTATGGTGTAGAAGGTGATGATGGTTTGCAACAAGTAAACAACAGTGGAAGATGTATCAATGGTAAAGATTGGACCGGGGTCCATAGTTCACTAGAGGTGCTCTCCTTAGATAACGAACATGGCATGCTGGGTAAACAAATTACAGCAGGGCAATTGACAGGACTGAGCAAGGCATAACAATACAATACTAGACAAAAAGATCCTATGAGATTCGATTGGGCAATACAATAACATACATAGACCGCCATCCAACTGCATCTATGACTAGAAGTCCACCTTCAGGTTATCATCCGAACCCCCTCCAGTATTAAGTTGCAAGCAACAGATAACTGCTTTAAGCAAAGTGTGTAAGGTAAACAATCCACTTATTCCATGAACAATAGACCGTTGTTTTCTCCCTAGTGGCAACAACATATCTACAACCGTAGAGATTTCTGTCACTTCCCTTGATTAAGTAGAGGCATGAACCCACTATCGATCATAAATACCCCCTCTTGGAGTCACTAGAAACTACTTGGCCAAGATAGCTACTAACAACGGAGAGCATGAAAGATCACAAACAACATAGACATGATAGAATCAAATAGACAAAACCATTAATCAATCTAACATAGTAATCTCAATATCCATCGGATCCCTGCAAACACAACATGCATGATTACAAATAGATGAGATCTTGATCATGAACGGAGCTCACAAGATCTAGACATGAAAGCACAAGGAGGATATACAACCATCTAGCTACTACATGGACCCGTAGTCCAAGGTGGAAGTACTCACGCTTCATACCGGGGGCTAGCATGATGAAGAAGAAGACCTCCGGGATGATCTCCCCTCCGGCAGGGTGCTAGGAAGAGCTTCAGATCCCCCTCGATCTAGGGACGATGGTGCGGAGGCTACAGACGGTTTCATGGAATATTGATCAGGTACTTAGGGTTTAGGCATCAGGGGGACTTTATAGGCGAAGAGGCGAGGCAGGGGGCACCAGGGCGGCTTCACCCCCAGGCGCGACTAGCCCTAGCCTGCGCCGCCAGGGGGTGTGGCCCCCTGGTGGGTCTCCTCCGTCTCGTACTCTGGCTTCGTGTTCCCCACGGAAAAATATTGACTTTGGCTTTTGTCCCGTCCAATTCCGAGAATATTGATTTTCTGCTTTTATGGAACCAAAAACAGAAGAAAACAAGCAACCGACACTGTGGCAACTTGTTAATAGGTTAGTACCAAAAAACATATAAAAACACCTCAAAGTGTGGACAAAGCAAAGCATAGTAGATACTAAACAAGCATGGAACATCAAAAATTATAGATACGTTTCCGACGTATCAAGCATCCCCAAGCTTAACTCCTGCTCGTCCTCGAGTAGGTAAGTGATAAAAAGAATAATTTTTGAGGTGACATGCACCATCAAAACCAAGATCAAACCATTTTGGAAGCATTGAAAGCTGGGATCAAAGAACTCTAAACATGTGCATGAAAGATGGAGTTCTAACAATAAGACAAAGTAACTATGCACACAACATAAAGGCTACAAACAAAGATTATGAATAACATGCATTGAAAAACATTTGTTTGTTTTACATACAGAAAACATAGCATAGTGGCATTCATCTTGTCCCTAAGAGAGTAGCAAATAGATGCATAGGACACCTTCAAAGTTCATAAGGGTGACTAGATACAAATAGCACAAGAATAAGCAATATCACAATATGCATCGACCAATAAGTTTTGGGACAGTGCACATAGAACTAAGAATGACAACTATGCTCTCTTAATGGTGCCTAAAGGTAGAAGGTGGAGACTCAATATAATAGTGGAAGAAAGGGCCCTTCATAAAGGGAAGCAGGGATTTAAAGTTTCAAAAAGAGATTCCAAAAATTATGGTACTTACTAGCTTTCAGCCCTCATTGCCCTATCATAAGCATCTTGAAGTGGTTAAGATTAAAGTTAACAAACTATGGAGTATATGCTTGACAAAGTTAAAGTTTGCAATCCCATGTCCCTTGAATACGAGGGCCGCACCGCATGCTACTCAACTTTGGTCACCAGTAAGTTCTTGTTATAGTAAGTACTTGTGTATCATAGAGAACCGCCAACGGGGTACCCCTTGCACATGGTACAGGAGCTATCCCATAACCAAAATGACAAGGCAAGCAAACAATGAGCATCTTAGCGATCTTTTTATTTTCTATTTGCATAGGTTTTTATTGAGGATGCTTCACAGATTGCTCATTATGGTGATGCTGCAAGTTTCCATCATGATTAGGCATGGCTTAGGCTAGCGGCCCAGGCATTTCTCTAACACAAAATACATAACTCCATGGACTTACAAGCTCCCTTTTTATTTCACACCGGCGAAATCCATAGACAAAAGAGCATGATATCAACTATGTACAAAGTACAAGTGCAATGTTGAAAACGTTCCCCATGGCAGCATGGTTATGCTAATTGCAACGTATAAGTGCAAGCATATACAACATAGATGACACAATGGTTCAAGTTTATTAGTGCCAAGAAATAAAAAGTGTGCCATCAAGTTCGTGAGAGCTTTAATCACTAAGTTTTCACATAACAAAATACTTTTTAATTGGAAGATAGCTGAAAACAAGAATATACTTGGAATGGTGTGACACACCATGCATAGGAATTTATAGTGGACACTTTGGAATAACTTGGTTTCTTGGGAGTTGAAAGCATGAGTAGAGCTTACTCATGCAAGTGGAGGCTAGCAAAAGACTGGGAGCAACCAACTAAGAGAGCAATAATGGCCATAATCATGTAGAGCGACAAAACATTACTAATAAAAGCGTAGAGTGGTACTACAAGTCAAGGACTAAATGATCATAGAGGCTATGGTGACTTGTTCATAGTCATAACATGGTGTGATCATGTGCCAAGTCAACCCAAATAAAACATCGAAGGAGAATACCACAATACTATGCTTTTGTATGCTAAAACAACGCATGATTCTTTCAAGGCACACTAAGCAATCCCAATTGTTTATAACAATTCATGTTACAACAATAATCACTAAGCATTAGGTCAAAAAAAACCTAGCATGACATGCTAAAGTCTAATTCACAGTCAATGCAAGCTCCTCTTGCACTTTCAAGCAAGAACTTTCTACTCCTTTGCAACACCAATCAACTTATTTGAAACAACACAGTGAGAACGGGG
This sequence comes from Avena atlantica, assembly GCA_910589765.1. Taxonomy (NCBI): domain Eukaryota; kingdom Viridiplantae; phylum Streptophyta; class Magnoliopsida; order Poales; family Poaceae; genus Avena; species Avena atlantica. Next base: position 457,146,017 of record OU342735.1, on the reverse strand, counting down.
GTCCAGACTACTTTATTCAAGGAAACTAAACAAACTAAGAAAATGAAATGAAAACTAAGACGCTCCAAGAACAAGACAACAGTGCATGAAACAATAAAAACAAAGTGTCTAGAAAGACCTGAGCTTTTTATTGATGAAGAAGGGGATGCCTTGGGCATCCCCAAGCTTTGACGCTTGTACCTCTTGGATATTTCTTGAGGTGACACCGGGGTGGCATCCCCAATCTTGATCTTTTGTCCATTCTTCATCTAATTACATCATTATCTCTCTACACCTAAATTTTTTCCTTCATACAAAACTTCACACAATCTTCATTAGCAACATTAGTGTATTCAAAAGATAATAGACCCTTAGGTTTAGCTTTAGAACATCAAAATTTTTCACTAAAAACACAAGATACTATAGCAACTCCTTCGAAAATCTCAATTTCCCAAAAATAACCCAAAAAGGAATCAATAAGAAGCAAATGCAAATAATGGCAGAAATCTGTCAAAACATACTAGCAGGTAGAAACCAATTTTTTCGAAGACCTTATGTTGCTCAAATCAAAAAGTGTTGAACTAACAAAAGTTAGCTAACATACTGGGGGATTTATTCGTACATTTTCAGCTCAATCATACTTACAGAGACTCCTCACGGATTTTTATGGTAGAGGACAGAAATATGTTTCGGGACAACAACTCCCCAAATCTTACTTCCCTCTCATTAGAGGTTATTCTTGGCACAAAAAGCAAAATAAAAATGATAAGGAGAGGTAATTACTGAAGTAATAACTTCCAATACTCAAGGAAACTCTTGGGTTATCTCCCAACAAGTACTTTTTTAATGCCTTTAAGTTAGGCACAAGAAGCAAGAAATCAAGTATTTTCAAATGAGGAATTAAGATCAATACTTGCAAAGTCTTCAACTATTAGGGGTATCTCATCCAAATGAGTCTTGGAGGATCCCTTCTTATCTATCTTTGGTTTACTACTTTATCAAAAGGAATTTCAGGAATAATCCTATCAAAATTCTTTTCAAAGGCTTCATGCATCCCAACAAGTTTAAAGGGTATGTGTATCTTGAATTCCTCTCTAGGTTTGGTTTTATCTGAAGTGCCCACAACATCTACACATGAGCTAGCATATTAAAACCCTCAAATACCTTTTTTGGCTTCCTTAGCAACATCATGGAACACTTTTAGTAAAGTCTCAAGGATAAATTCTCTCTTTTCAGCATTCTTTTCTTCTTTTAGTTTTAGGAACGAAATTTGCATCATGGGGTTAAGGCTAACAAACCTAGCCTCCAACATATGAACTAAAGAAGCTGCAACAATTTCATAATTAGGAGCAAGTTCCGCTATAGATCTATCCTCAATATCCTCATGCTTTCTAACATGATTAAAGAATTCTTCAATATTATCTTTCCCAACTATGGAGCCACTATCTATTGAAAGGTCCTTCAGAGTGAACTTGGGGAACAACATGGTGAGCTAGAGCAAGGTGGCAACTAGAGTAGGAACTAATTTTTTGTGTTTTTGATATGAAAAAGAAAATCAAACTAAACTATTTTTTTGAAGTTTTTGATAAAAATAGGCAAATAAAACCAAGCAAAAGAAACTAAGCAAACTAAAAACAAAGTAAAGAGAAAGGTTGAGGAGGACTCCCCTTGTGAAGACGTCCTTAGCCTCTCTGGCTACGACGCCAGAAAACTTGTTGATGGTGCCTGAGAGCGCTTCGTCGGGAAACCCCAAGAGCAAGGTGTGATGCAGCACAACATCAAGTCTTCACTTAGTAAGAAAACGAGGTTATCGAACTAGTAGGAGGAAGGAAACGTCTCAAAGGTGTTGCAAGAAATGTGGAAAACTACACAACACAAACTCAAGACTTTGCCCCAACTAACAGTGAGGTTGTCAATCTCACCGGTTGCTGTAACAAAGAATTAACTGTATGGTGTAGAAGGTGATGATGGTTTGCAACAAGTAAACAGTAACAGTGGAAGATGTATCAATGGTAAAGATTGGAACGGGGTCCATAGTTCGCTAGAGGTGCTCTCCTTAGATAACGAACATGGCATGCTGGGTAAACAAATTACAGCAGGGCAATTGACAGGACTGAGCAAGGCATAACAATACAATACTAGACAAAAAGATCCTATGAGATTCGATTGGGCAATACAACAATATACATAGACCGCCATCCAACTGCATCTATGACTAGAAGTCCACCTTCAGGTTATCATCCGAACCCCCTCAAGTATTAAGTTGCAAGCAACCGACAACTGTTTTAAGCAAAGTGTGTAAGGTAAACAATCCACTTATTCCATGAACAATAGACCGTTGTTTTCTCCCTAGTGGGAACAACATATCTACAACCGTAGAGATTTCTGTCACTTCCCTTGATTAAGTAGAGGCATGAACCCACTATCGATCATAAATACCCCCTCTTGGAGTCACTAGAAACTACTTGGCCAAGATAGCTACTAACAACGGAGAGCATGAAAGATCACAAACAACATAGACATGATAGAATCAAATAGACAAAACCATTAATCAATCTAACATAGTAATCTCAATATCCATCGGATCCCTGCAAACACAACATGCATGATTACAAATAGATGAGATCTTGATCATGAACGGAGCTCACAAGATCTAGACATGAAAGCACAAGGAGGATATACAACCATCTAGCTACTACATGGACCCGTAGTCCAAGGTGGAAGTACTCACGCTTCATACCGGGGGCTAGCATGATGAAGAAGAAGGCCTCCGGGATGATCTCCCCTCCGGCAGGGTGCCAGGAAGAGCTTCAGATCCCCCTCGATCTAGGGACGATGGTGGCTGAGGCTACAGACGGTTTCGTGGAATATTGATCGGGTACTTAGGGTTTAGGCATTAGGGGGACTTTATAGGCGAAGAGGCGAGGCAGGAGGGCACCAGGGCGGCTTCACCCCCAGGCGCGACTAGCCCTAGCCTGCGCCGCCAGGGGGTGTGGCCCCCTGGTGGGTCTCCTCCGTCTCGTAATCTGGCTTTGTTTTCCCCACATCAAAATATTGACTTTGGATTTTGTCCCGTCCAATTCCGAGAATATTGATTTTTTTGCCTTTCTGGAACCAAAAACAGAAGAAAACATGCAAATGACACTGTGGCAACTTGTTAATAGGTTAGTACCAAAAAACATATAAAAACACCTCAAAGTGTGGACAAAGCAAAGCAAAGTAGATACTAAACAAGCATGGAACATCAAAAATTATAGATATGTTTCCGACGTATCAGGCTTCACCAATACTCGGCTTATGAATGACTACCTGATTACCAAATGGGTCTGGAAAGTTTATGCCGGCCAGGGGGGGATGTGGTTGGATATTATGCGGCGAAAATATCTGCAAAGATTCAGTCTTGGTATAGTGCGGTCGACTGAAGGCTCCTAGTTATGGAAGTCCATCCTTAGGGCTAGAAGCTTGATTCGTATTGGTGCCAGGCATTCGGATGGTAATGGTATGAATACCCTGTTTTGGCTCGATAAATGGATCTATCACATTCCCCTTGCGGAAAGGTTCCCTTCTTTGTTTGTGATTAGCTCTGATCCTGAAGCCCTAGTGGCTAACATCATGAATAGGCCCGCTGGAAGACCGATTCTCCGTCGCTCGCTTGGTCCTGAGGATCTGTTGCTATGGAGTTCTCTTAATGCGGAGTTGGTGACCATTTCACTTAGCTCTAAGCCTAACAAGCTGTCATGGACCCTGGAGCCGTCTGGCTTGTTCTCGACGGCTTCCCTCTATAAATCCCTGCATGAGGGTTACGCGTTCTTCCCCTTCAAAGAGTTGTGGACTCTGAAAGTGCCCCTCAAGATCAAGCACTTCATCTGGCTCTTAGCTCGGGGTAGGCTGCCCAGTGGAACGCAGGTGCAGAAGCGGAGGGTGCCTGGAGATGGCCTATGCCCCCTCTGTCGGGATCCTGAAAACCAGGACCATATTCTTTTTAGTTGTTCCCTTTCTAAATTCATTTGAGCTTGTTTTCGTGAATTTTTATTAAAACAGACCAAAGTAAACTATAAAATCATGAATATACTTAAGTTATATAATGTTGATGAGATGGTAAATCAAAGTTAGTTATATAAATGATCTTTAGACATGATGTTTAGAAGATTTGAGACTAAACTAACTTTAAAAGGGTAAATAAACTTAAGGTGTAATTTGTTTTAATTATTCTCAAGTTTTGGATTTATGATAATTATGACTAAGGTGTGGAATTATTCATTTTCTATTTAAGTGAGTGATATATTATATTTGTTTTGATATTATGAAAATAATATGCAACTATTTAATGGAAACATAATTTGAATGATATTATTAATATGTTAGATTTAAAGTCATGTTAAATATCTTTTAAATATTAGGATCATTCCCCTTAATATTAGTCAATGATGTATAGAGTTATCTGTCACATCCCAAAATTCTCCAAATTTTGAAATGTGAAAAATAAATAAACCAAAAAAATAATTTTTGAAATTTAGGGTGAAAAGAAACTTTTTGTTTAAACTTGCAAACATCAAAACCCATCTTGAACAAACTTTGAATAAAAAAGGAACCCAACAAATTTCAATCAAGTGAAATGCGTTCATCAATGAAAGAATCTTGAAACTCAAACTCTTGGAAAAGTTAAACCAAAACACTAAAACCCTAATGGAAGAAAACATTTCCAAGATACCTCAAAGACTATGGATTTGATCCGTATAAAAATTTGTCAACAAACATTTATAAATGCTCAAAAATGATAAACAAAAATATTATAAAACCATAGAAATTGATATCATTCAATTTGGAAGCATGGATAAAATCGTATGAATTTAATAAGATGAAAGAAAATAAATTTCTAAAGCTAATAAAGCTCCTATCTAAAATCCATACCTAATGGTGAGCAAATAATCCTAAAAATATTTAAAAGGATAAACAAATATTAAATAAAATTATACAAATTGGAATCACCAAATTTGGATCTATAAATAAAAATATATGGATTTTGTAAGACAAATAAAGAAATAAATAAATAAGGAATAATTAAAAGCCAAATTAAATCTTGGCCAAATCCATAAGCAAATGAGATAAAATGAATCCAAATCCAAATGAAATAAAGGGATAAAGAATAAACAAATAAAAGTATATGGGATTAAACCCTATTCTAATTAAATTTAATAAAGAGAAAATCCCTAATAGAAATGATTAATTAAATCATGGGAAAATAATAAAGGTAATTTGCCCAAGTGGAATAAAAGTTATTTAATTAACTTAAATGAAATAAAAGAAACATTTAAATAAAATTATATGGAATTAAAACCATATTTGATTTTATTTGAATAAAGACAATTGCCAAATTTAAATGATTAATAAATCATATTAAAAATATTTCAAATAATTCAAAGTGAATTATTTAACACCCTATTAAATGAATAAAACCTACTGAAAAGGATTTGGTAAAATTTGGAATTTAAATAGAAGTTGGAAAACATAATTAAAATCCTATTTAAATGAAGACAAAAGGACCATTTTAAATAAATAATTAAACCATGTGGGAATAAAAGAAATATTGCAAAATTATCTTTAAAATACATGTTTGAACAGAATAGAAAATTACTGAAAGTTTGGTAAAGATTTGAATTCAAATGGTTGTTGAAATTGTTTGAACAAATTCATAACAGAATAAAAGAAACAGAAAAAGAAACAGAGAAGGAAAAAAATGGAAAGGACCCAGCCCAGCGTAACCAGCCCAGTCAGGCCCAACTCGCATCCCATCTTCTTTTCCTCCCCGAAATCTTTTCTCACTCGAACACAAACCCGCGCTGCCACTGACAAGGCGACCCCACCGTATTCCCTCCCCACTCACTGACATCGTTGCCCCACATGTCAGTCGTCGTTTCAACCCGCCGCGACCTGTTCTTCCTTTCCCCGTCGCCGTTTCCTGTCAATCAAACCTCGAGTAAATTTGTATCAATGCAGCGTTGATTCCTGCTAGTGACCGTGCCCTCTTAATCGACCAGATATCCTCCTCCTTTCCCCTCATTCGCCCACGCCAAAACTCCACAGGGCTGCTCGAATTTCCTCTCTCTCCGCCACTGCTCCGACGAGCATCTCCAGCCAATTCGGGCAGACACCATCGCCCCTTGCTCCCTGGCGCATACAAGCTTACTACCTATCGCCAGGCGCATCTCTCGGTACCTTCCTCAAGCCCGAGCGTGCTCTGTAACCTCGGCAACTTATTCTTCAGAGCAGCGCTACCGTCTGCCTCCGATCCGATGAACACTACCGGTATCTTCTGACCTCCCCTCTCCTTTTCTTTCACACGCGCGTACTCGCCAAGACTCTGCGCATCTAACAGTACCTTCCTTTCTCTCTAGCATGCACCGTAGACTCTCCTCCATTGTCGACAAAGTGTGCCCGAGCCAGTGAGCTTCTCCGGCGAGCAATCAACATAGACCTCGTGCTCCCCTCGATAAACGGCGAGTACCTTGAGCATCACCACCACCCTACGAACCCGGTGAGCCCCTCCATTCCTCTTCTCGCTTCCTAGTTTCACCGAACCACCACCACCAGACACGCCGCCACCAGCCACCGCCGCCAGCGTCGCCAGTTAGTGGTCGCTTGATCAACGACCGTTAGATCCTGATCGCGTGGCTACGATAGAACCTTAACCCGAAGGGGTACGATCGATTATGTGACGCACGATCTGTTTTAAATCCAACGCCCCACGTTGCACGATCCACACGAATCAGTATCGTCCAGTAATAACATGCCACGTGGCCAGACTCTGGTTTTAAATACAGAATTTGATCTATTAGATGTTTGAGTTTAAAAATTCATAACTTTTAATCCACACGTCCAAATTTTACAGACTTTATATCAATGGAATCAGCAAAAATAATCCTACCTAACCATGCCATTTGTTTAATGAATTGCTTATGGAAAATTAGTTGTTTTTGCAGAAACTTGTGTAGGCATATTTTGTGTATAAAATTTATTCTAAAAATGTTTTAGGGTAAAATCATTTGTAAATGGATTATTTTGAACCTACTAACCATAGAAACCAACTTTTGGATTTAAAAACATATTTTGTGAGGCTAAGGAATAAATCTTTGAATAAAAGCATTTCTAGCTAAATAAAAATATTGAATATGGTTTAAAAATGCTTTTTGAGTAAAACCTTTTGAAAATGGTTTGAATTACACTCTCTGACCCTAAACACCATGTTTTGGATTTAAAAATGTATTTGATTTAAAAATGGATTTTGGATGAAAATCTTTACAAATGGAATTGTTTTAAAACATTATGACCATAAACATTAATATTAGTGTTTAAAAACATTTTGGCTAACACTAGAAATTAATACTTTGATTTAAATCAATACTAGCAAAATATAAATGACTTAAATTGGCCATTTTCACTAACTTAATATCAAATGGTTTTGCCACTTTTATAAATGACCAATAGGTGTTTTAAAATGTTTATAACCTATTAGAAACCACTTTTCCAAATAAAACAATCTTTGGCATGCTTGCATGCATTGCTTTGTTTTTATTATTCTATGTGATGAATTGCTTGAATGATAGATTGAATTTGTGTCTTGATTGAATTATAGTGAAATTTGAAGAGTGTGACTATTGTAAGGTCAAGGAGTGAACTTATATTCTCTACCAAAAACGCAAGTGGTGCTTCATACTTTTGTCTTATTATTTTCACTATGCATTAGTGATGTTTTGAGTAGGACTTGCATGGAATTTTCAAAGTATAAACTATGCCATGGGAAATCCTAGTAGATGAAACCTTAGTAGAATTTTCCTAAGTTAAGATTCCTACTACTATCATGCTTAGCTTAGCTAGTAGAAAACAATGGTGGGTTATATTCATGCTATGAAATATTTCTAAGTCAAGGACTTGTGTTTTGTTTAATAAAACAACTAAGTGAATGAATCACCTGGGTGGAATGGTAATTGCTTGGTTGGATTTTTGTTGAGTGGTTACCAGGGCCCATTTTTTAATGGTTTACCCTATGTATCTCACTTGTGGAATGCCACCCAGGAACAAAGAGATTTGAGATGTCAAATGTTGAGAAGCTTCAAGTGCAGCCACTTGGCATTATGGGGTCTACCTGGATCATATAGGTTGCAATAACTTATCCAAATGGACAGTTGATGGTAGGGGATGATAGGTTTGGGAACGCGTCCATTTTGGTCTAAGGGAAGGCTTCTGAAAGATCTTGTCTCGATGCATGTCGAGTCTTGTGGGGAAAGTGCACCACCTCTCGAGAGAGTAAAATCTAATTACTTAGCCATGTCCCCGACAATGGAAAATTTGAGCATCAAGAAATGGAAGCTATCAGGAATCTCCTCATCCCAATTTCTAAGTTAAAAACTTGTGGTTGAACAAGGGTTAAAGATCTTCAATCTTTGATTGGTAGATGCCTTGGGTGATTTTTTACAAGCAAAAACTTAGTGTTTTCAAATGATAAGGAAAATCTATTTTGAGCAAAGCAAGCCTAAGATCCACTTAGCCAAATACATATAGATGACAGATACCACTATTCTACCATAGTATCACTTGCCAATACAATTAAAATGTATTGACCCTTGTGGCTATAACTTATTATGTTGCAGGTTTGTTTGATGTTAGTGAAGTGTGTTGATTAGGATTACAAGTCTACAACCAACATGATTGCCTGTGGCACTTTGAAGATGAAGGACTCCATGCTATAGTTATTTCTACTGCATTGTAATGAGATAGCCAAATGAGCTATGTAAGATGTAATGAATTATTTTATTCCTGGTTATAAAGTTGTATTATGACCTTTGTTTCTTGATATTACATGTTAACTGTGGATGCTAGGTATTGATACAGGGACTAGCATTGTAAACACAGGGATCTCTACCTTATTAAAGGTTGGGACCTCTGCATTATCTTAAAGGTTGTGGTTTTGAATTTTGATCTAAGGTTTCAAAAGAGTATTATAAAGTTAATAATTTACACTTAAGTGTTATTATACATTTTATTTATGGTTTAGAACTTTAGTAATTAGATTTTAAGGTTTTAAGATTTCTAAAGAAATATAAATATTTCTTACTTAAGAAAACTTTAAAGAATTTTCAAAATAGGTAATAGATAAGGATTGATTACTTTAGAATATTAAAAACTTTTCTAATAATATAATTAATATTTTTATAGTGGGATATACTTATTTAAGATCTTTAAATATATTTTTATTTATTTTAAGTATTATTTTTATATTTATAAAATTCCTAAACGATTAAATGACTTTGAATAGTTACTTTGAATTTTGAAAATTAAGTTAATATTTTATAAATTAGTACATTTATTTTTTATACACAAACATTATTTTTATTGATTTTTAGTACTTTTCCTTATTTCTGAAATTGCACTATGATTTAATGGTTTTAATATCTATTTGTACTTTATTTAACTCAAACAAGTGAAATTATATTTTTATTAGGTAGATATTATTTTTATGATGATTTTGATATTTATATGTAGTTTTTAGGATTTTTATTTATTTTTCTAGAGCTTATTTTATTTCAGGGGTATATTTGTAATTATGCATTTAAAATAAGCCTCTTCTAGAACATGGGCTTGGCCCCTTGGCTGGCCTGGCCCGGCCTGACCCGACCCACTTGGACTGGTCCAAAGGCTCCCCCTAGGCAATGGCCCAGTACTTCCTCGTGTTCTTCCTCTCCCCCTTATCTCTCTTGCGACCCACTCAGGCTGCCCGATGCCGCCGAGCGGGCGATTCCGGCCACCTTCGGCCGCCGTGACCGTCGCCGTGGTGCAGGACAACATGGTCGATGCTGCTAATTGTTGCTTTTCAGCTCGATTGGGGACTGGATCCCTCTCCCGGCGGTGCTGGCTCCACCCTGTGGGTAGGGTCTGGAGTTCCACCGTGCACTCGACGCTCGAGTGGTCTCTTGACAGTGCTGATGCTATTTTCCTTATGCGTGTACCTTGACGTGCTGCTGATGCGGGTTGCAGCGCCCCTTCGGGGTGCTCCCCGTGCCGCTGCTCCTCTCTGCTTGTCGACCTCCTCTCTACTTCCTCTTCGATAACTTTGCGAGGACCTCGAGTAAGTTACTTCTTTTCCACCTCTTGTTCTCTGTCTCACCTAGCTATCCTCCAGGTGGTTGCTTGTTATGATCCATAATTAGAGTTACCTCCTGCTCTAGGGTTCATCCATCTGTGCTAGGGTTCTACCCTTGGTACCATGTTTATTCCAGATGATGAAGCTGCTTTATGTGATTACCTACTCAGTCTAGGCTATATAAAATTTATAACTATATTGATATTGTGAATGATGACAGTGGCTTCTAATTAAGATGTTTTGATATGAAAGCATCAGAGTTGATTATCTTTTTATATTTTTCTTTAATGATTTCTGATAATAGTATTATAAATGAACATAAATGATTCCTAACTATTATTTTAGGAAAATGATTAATCATCTCCTTGAGAATATTTGGCTATGAAAGCTTTGTAAATGGATTACTTAGTTAGTATAGATTTTTGTGACACCTTCTATTGAATGGTATACAAATTCTGTTGGATACTAAGTTTTTCCTAAACTCTACTTTAAACTTGCTTGTATTGTAAGAATTGAAGAACTCAAGCAGTTATAGTGTTATACTTGTTGGATATATGGGCATATGATGCTGGTCTGAGGCAAAGCTATGTAAGGAAAGATGCTTTTACTTGATGCCTCTCTTCTCATGTGTTCCATGATAATTAGTTACAAGCAAATGATTCCTATAAGTTTTTAGGAAAATGATTTAATAAACTTTATAAGGAGTTTTTATGATGGCTTCTTCTTTATGAGAGAAATTTACAGATAAAGCCACTACTGAGGTGCTACCATTCTTGGAATGTGTCCAGTAGTGGTTAACCAATGAATTTCTTTGCATCTAGTTTTAAAACTATAGAATACCCTCTAAGATCAATGATGCATGGGTTAAAATCTTGATTATGGATTTGAATAGATTCTATATGTGGATGTTTTGTTATATCCAATGATGAGGTATACACCCCACCTGGGTGTATCTTTGAGGATTCAGCTTATCCAACAGATCTTGCTTATTGACTAGATAAGAATAGATACAAATCATGTTTTCTTTATGGATTACCAACCTGCTAGTAGTTGGTGAAGATATGTGGTTTCTTCCTGGCTCTAGCTTTATTGTTGAGCTTGCAGGTTTGCTTGTGGAACTTCTATTTTTCCTTGGCCTTGATCTGCTCTTCCTGGAACAGGCCCTGATCCTCCTAGATCATGTGTGACCTTGCTATCCTCCTAAACCACCCCCTCCATTAAGTCACCATCTTGATGTTGATCTGATAGGTTTTCTGTGATGAATGGTTGGTTGATCTTGTAAAGATCTAGCAAGATCTAATGTGGTGTTGGATGTGTTCTTGATAGCTTGGTAATGGTCTGAGATGAATTGAAACTAAGACAATGACTAGCAGTCGTGCTACGACTGTGTTACCTCTTTTATGTGATTGGCTGCTGCTACTGTGTTGACAGCTGAGCTTGCATGCAGTGACTAAGATGCTTACATGTGGGACATGTGGTTAAAGTTTCTATGGCTGCAGATCTTTTACCTCTGGATGAGATCAAGTGGAAACTTGATATTTTCTACTGTTCTACCTTTTGCCTTTTTATCTATCTTGGTGAAACTTGCCCCTATCTCAGGCCAGTGATGCACATAGTCTAAGGCCAAAAACTTGATAAGAACATATGCTTATGTTTTGGTGAAACTTGCCCCTTTTAAATTTAGCTCAATGATAAGTCCAAATAGTGCATTTCACTGTCAGACTGAGAGCAATCTAAATACTAAGGCTTCCTATTATATTTTATTTTGCTTTGTTTAATTGTATATATTAGAGTGAAGAAGATGCCAGATGATGAAGGAGATAGAAAAACAATAGCTTAGGATTTTCTTTTTATTATTTTTTGTAATTTATTTTCTATTTGAATATTATAAAAACATTATATTGTTGTATCTTATTCAATAAAGTTAAATTTCCTCTCTTTAATTCTTTTTGTAATATTTATTTGTTCCATTTTATTTGATTTTTTGCTACTAATTAGAGCAAAGGATAATAAATATCCTTTTCTTTATTTTACAAAGAATAATACAATATTTATATATGAAAATTCTTTTGTAGTTCATTTATTTAGTTGTAAAGACAAGGTAATATATATTATATTATTGATGTAATTCTTTCTTTTAAAATTAGACTTAATAATTTACCTTGTAATACTATTCTGTATTAATGAAATTAGAACTTTCTCTTATATTAGTCAATTGTAAAGACAGTGTGATTTATTACATTGTTATAAAGTTAAACTTCCTTCTTTTTGTGATGTAGATCAAGTAAATATTAATATCTTATATGAATTCACTTCTTATTTAATATATATTGTTTATTCATAATTATATCAATTATGGAATGCTATATTTATCCATAATACAACTTCATTTTGTTTCAAAACAAATAAGTTATTAAATGTCTTCATAATTCAATTTTGTGAATTTTATAAATTCTTTTGAATTCAAGTTTGAAATTCAGATTATATGTTTGAATTATTTTCCACCCTTAACACAAGGATTCAATACGGTGATGTCGAAATCCATCGCACATGTCCTAATGTTTCCATCAGAACAAGAGAGATCTCGATCCCTTAGCTTCTTTATTTTTGCGCGAAAATTCCCCGGATTTTCTTATGCATGAAAATGCAATGCACACATCTAGGTTCAGCTTACTTCTAAGCTCTAATGCTAGGATGTTACACCACCGCCAACAAGCAACAAGCCGAGGGAGCTCCCAGCCAGGGGCAACTCCAAGGACATGGCTCCATGCCGAGGAGCGGACCCGACAGCACCAGGAGGGAGCAAGCACCAGCAGGCATCTTCGCCAGATGGCACCGGGCAAAACATCCGCCCATGTGGTGGGTCGGATAACCATGGTCAACGCAACTGTGACGCCGCCGTCACCAGTGTTAGCCATGCACCGGCTGACGGAGCCGGGCAAGGAAAGAAGACCCGTGCGCCAGAAGAAGGAGCCGGTGGGGACGAAGATCCGGCTGTAGGCCATCTCTCGAGATGGCTTGGTCCCCGCAAGCCGGCTAACACACGCGAGCGCATCGACCTCCTGGTCCAGTCGCGCGCGGTGTAAGAAGAAGGTCCGGCTGGCCCGAAATGTTTCGGCCCATGCATCCGGAATGAGCCATTTCCAAAGGGATTTTCGCTGCCTAGAGACATGCCAAAGTACAACGACACCGTCAAGCCGGATGACTGGTTGGTGGACTACACCACAGTAGTAGGCATCGCAAACGGCAACCTTCGCTTAGCCATCCGCTATGTTCCCCTCATGCTCGCCGACTCGGCAAGAACATGGCTCAACAGCCTCCCTGATAACAGCATCAACGCCTGGCTAGACTTCACGGAGGCGTTCATTCGCAACTTCATCGGCACGTACAAACGTCAAGGTTGGCCTCGCGAGCTCGCCCTCTGTGTCCAAGGCAAGGACGAGTCCGAACACGCCTACCTCACCTGATGGACCATCATGCATAACTCATAGGAGGGGGTGCAAGAGAACCAAGCGATCAACTTCTTCACCAATGGCTACCAAGACGACACCATGCTAAAGCACAAACTCAGCCGGGCGAATCCACAAACCATCGCTCAAGTCACAAATATGCCACCGCCGAAGCGACTATGAAGAAGCCCATCATGGTGGATGGCCAAGGCTAGATCGTCACAGACGAGTAGGCGGAACGACGCCAGCTGGGCGAGCATCATCACTCCAGGCGGCACGGCCACGACAACCGCCATGGCAAGAGAAAATACAATCATCCCGATAGCCGGTATGGCACCAAGCAAGTAGCAACGATGCACGAAGACCCGGCTGCAGGGGGCAGCCAGATGACAGGCCCCCGTGGCCCAAGTACACCATGGATTCCATGCTCAATGGGCCATGAAGTTCCATAGTGGCGGCTGAAGGGAATATTCCCTAAGAGGAAATATTCCCTAAAAGGAAATAATAAAGTTGTTATTATGTATATTCCAAGTATATTATAGATGTTTATTTTGCATGCTATAATTGTATTAATACGGAAACGTTAATACATGTGTGTTTAATAAACAAATGGAAAGTTCCTAGTTATGCCTCTCTCATAAACTAGCTCGTTGATGAACAAGATGATCAAGGTTTCGTGATCATGGACATTGGATGTTGTTAATAACGAGATCACAGTATTATTGTAATGGTGTGATGAACATTCATCTAAAGTATAGCATTATGATCAAAGTCATTGTGTTTATATTGCTATAACATCATACGAAGTAATCTTCATCCTTAGACCATGAGATCATGTCAATCACTAACACTAGAAGAGTATCTTGATAACATCAAACATCACACCATAACAGGGTGACTATAAAGATGGGTTCAGTACTACGAAGGTGTTATGTTGAGGCTCATGGATCAAGAGTGGAATTTTTCCATCCCGATGACGAATAGATATACTCTGGGCCCTCTCGGTGATATCACATTAGTTAGCTTGCTAGCAAGTGATGTGATCAGTAGAATGTTATATCACGGGAACGAGAAAAGAGTACATGCCGGTAACGAGATCAAACTAGGTATGGAGATACCGATGATCGAATCTCGGAAATGTAATATATTGCAAGACAAAGGGATTAAGAAACTAGAGTAAAAGGTTCTCACAATCACAATAAGTCATCGCTGAATGTGTGGGAGTTAGTATGGATCTCTAGGTCCCGCATCTGATTATTGATCCGAGAGGGGTCTCAATCATGTCCGCATTATTCACGAACCATAGGGTGACACACTTAAGAGACACCGACACCATTTGGAACAAATAGTTTCTTGACGAAAAGATTTACAAAGCGCATGAATTTATTTCACTAGACACCAGAATTGTTTCGGGTGAAATTGCTAAAATTGTTTCTGCATGTGAAATAGAATACTAGCAAGGGGTTTTATGTGAATGTTTGTTAATTAATGTAATTGACAAAATTCTGAATAAATAAATAAAAAATAGTTTTATTTAAAGAGAGATTTCATTAAATTTGGTGGAAATTTAATGGAATATGAGTGGGATTTTGAGTGGAGAAGTGAAGGGTCATCTTTATGTGAGTGGAGCTCCCTCCACATGAATGAGGAAGAGTAGGGGGCACCCTCCATGGTGTGCTGGCCATGGGGAGAGTCTGACCCTCCTCCTATTAAAGGACCCCCTCCCCCCCTCTCATACTCACACCTCCTCACGAAGGATCTCTCTCCCCCTCTAGGTTATTCCCCATGGTCTCGAACTAGCGAGATACATGTGCCCGGTGGCTTTTCAGCAAGAAAGTGTTGTTGCTTCTGCTGCATCGCTGGAGCGAGGACGTGGGGGTTGCTCGGTGCCTTATACGTGTGTGCGAGCACGGATGCGCCGCTGATTTGCGGCACTAGAACTTCCTCTTGATCTTGAGATTGGAAAGAGTTTGTCTAGATCATCCACAAGTACAACCTCGTTAAACTTTGTCGGTCTACAAGGCTATGTTCTCTATGGATGTATATCCACCTGTTGCTTGTATCTAGTAGATAGATCTTGGTACATAGTTGTTCCCATTGTAGTAAAAAAATTGTTTTCTATGTTGTGAACCCCTACAACAGTAACAAGCCCATGAACCACACAACGCGTCAGTGCAGCTAGACAAAAAAGATGGTTGAAGCCGGCGGGCTACCACAACCCCCTCCACCTCTAGCCGGCGGCCCGCCAGATAACCGCGAATGAATTAACCACCTAGAAGACGATGAATATGGGTACCCCGCACCAAGTGGGCAATTATCACATCTACCTCACCGAGCCGGAGACAAAGCACATCAAGATACGACACGAGGCGGTGGTGAACGCTATCGTTCCCCCCATCCCATAATACTTGCATTGGTCCGAGCAGGCGATCACCTGGAGCAAGCAGGACCAGCTAGCCGTGCTGCCTAGCCCTGGCAGCTACGCGCTAGTTCTGGATCCCATCATCATCTCCAAGAAGCACTCTGATGACTTCAAGTGCACATATCATTTGTAGCTAGTTTCGAAATAAAGATATCAATCCCACATGGAGCAGGAGTCTGAAGTCTAAATAACTCTTGAACTAAATACTAAAATAGTAATGCTAAATAACATTCTAAGTAACAAGATAAAATGCGAGTTTTGTGTAAAAGATATTTTTGGGTTTTCAAATAGGATAACAATAAGTAAACTAAAACTGTAAGTAAAAAAGAGCATGCGATTATGATTACGAAGGTTTGCAAGATGATGGAAAGAGTTCTCAGGGAGTAGTGGATCCACCGCTAGTAATTAAAAAGAGTGATCAAAATTACTATAATGAATAAGACCATTTATGATATGTGTGGGAGGAGCTCCATATATGGACGAATAGGCAGCAACCACAACTCACATCATCCGTCATAACCACAGCATACAACACTCAAAATCAATCGAATTACTGCGCTATTAAGGGATTTCTCCCGTGGCATGGACATGGGTTGATGAGTTCCCCTTGATTCCCCAAGTTAGTACGTAAATAATGACAACTCATTTATAGTCACAATAAGTTTTTTCATCCTTCTGTCTATGATGGCGCCTTGTTGACGAGGGAGCTTCTTTCTTTATTCCCCGGCAACAACGCCAGAAAATCTTGATGCGTGGTGCTTGACAACACTTCGTCGGGAAACCCCAAGAGCAAGGTGTGATGAGCACAACAGCAAGTCTTCCCTCGGTAGAGACCGAGGTTATCAAACCAGAAGGTGGAAGGCAACATCACACAGGTGTTGCAAGCAACATGGAAACCTGCACAACACAAACTCAAGACTTTGCCCCAATGAATCAGTGAGGTTGTCAAGCTCACTGGTTTGCTGTAACAAAGGATTAAACGTATAGTGTGGAAGGTAATGGTTTGCAGCAAGTAAACAAGTAAATGTGGAGGATATATCAATGGTAAAGATTGGACCGGGGTCCATAGTTCACTAGAGGTTCTCTCCTTAGATAAACAACATGGCATGAAGGGTAAACAAATTACAACAGGCCAATTGACAGGAATTGAGCAAGGCATAACAATGCAATACCAGACAAAAAAATCCTATGAGATTCGATTGGGCAATACAACAATATACATAGACCGCCATCCAACTGCATCTATGACTAGAAGTCCACCTTCAGGTTATCATCCGAACCCCCTCCAGTATTAAGTTGCAAGCAACAGACAACTGCTTTATACAAAGTATGTAAGGTAAACAATCCACTTGTTCTATGAACAAGAGACCGTTGTTTTCTCCCTAGTGGCAACAGCACATCTACAACCGAAGAGATTTCTGTCACTTCCCTTGGAAACAAGAGGCATGAACCCACTATCAAGCATAAATACCCCCTCTTGGAGTCACTAGCAAATACTTGGCCAAGATAGCTACTAACAACAGAGAGCATGCAAGATCACAAACAACACAGACATGATAGTATCAAATAGACAAAACCATTAATCAATTTGACATAGTAATCTCAATATCCATCGGATCCGTGCAAACACAACATGCATGATTACAAATAGATTAGATCTTGATCATGAACGGAGCTCACAAGATCTATACATGAAAGCATAAGGAGGAGATACAACCATCTAGCTACTACATGGACATATAGTCTAAGGTGGAACTACTCATGCTTCATGCTGGAGAGAAGGCCTCCGGGATGATTTCCCCTCTGGCAGGGTGCCGAGAACAACTTCAGATCCCCCCGATCTAGGGATGATGGTGACGACGTCTATAGAAGGTTTCATGGAGTTTTAATCGGGTGCCTAGGGTTTCTGCATCGAGGGCTTCTTATAGGCGAAGAGGCAAGACTGGGAGGCGGCCAGGGCCCTCACACCCTACCTAGGTGCGGGGTGGGCCCACCCGCGCCTAGGGGGGTCTGGCCTCCCTGGTTTGCTTCTTCGTCTCGTCTTCTGGCTTCGTGTCCCCCATGGTAAAATATTGACTTTGGCTTTTGTCCCGTCCAATTCCGAGAATATTGATTTTCCGCCTTTCTAGAACCAAAACCAGAATAAAACAGGCAACTTGTTAATAGGTTAGTTCCAGAAAAGATATAAAAACACCTCAAAGTGTAGACAAAGCAAAGCAAAGTAGATACTAAACAAGAACAGAGCATCAAAAATTGTAGATACGTTTCCGACGTATCAAGCATCCCCAAGCTTAACTCCTGCTCGTCCTCGAGTAAGTAAGTGATAAAAAGAATAATTTTTGAGGTGACATGCACCATCAAAACCAAGATCAAACCATTTGTAAGAATTGAAAGATGGGATCAAAGAACTCTAAACATGTGCATGAAATATGGAGTTCTAACAATAGGACAAAGTAACTATGCATGCAACATGAAAGGCTACAAACAAAGATCATGAATAACATGCATTGAAAAACGGTTGTTTGTTTCACATACAAAAAACATAGCATGGTGGCAATCAGCTTGTCCCTCATAGAGTAGAAAATAGATGCATAGGACACCTTCAAAGTTCACAAGGGTGACTAGAAACAAATAGCACAAGAACAAGTAATATCACAATATGCATCAATCAATAAGTTTTGGGACACTGCATACAGAATGACAACTATGCTCTCTTAATGGTGCCTAAAAGTAGAAGGTGGAGACTCAAATAATGGTGGAATAAAGGCCCTTCACAAATGGAAGCAGGGATTTCAAGTCTCAAAAAGAGCTTCAAAAAATTATGGTACTTGTTAGCTTTCAGCCCTCATTAACCCTATCATAAGCATCTTGAAGTGATTAAGGTTAAAGTGAACAAAGATGGAGTATATGCTTGACAAAGTATAAGTTGGCAATCTCAAGTCCCTTGAATACGAGGGTCACACCTCATGCTACTCAACTTCAGTCACCTGTAAGTTCTTGTCATTATAAGTACATGCGTAGCATAGAGAACCGCCAACGGGGTACCCCTTGCACATGGTACAGGAGCTATCCCATAAACAAAATGACAAGGCAAGCAGACAATGAGCATCTCAGCGATCTTTTTATTTATTATATGCACAACTTTTTATTGAGGATGCTTCATAGATAGCTCACTATGGTGATGCTGCAAGTTTCCACCATGATTAGGAATGGCTTAGGCTAGCGGCCCAAGAATTTCTCTAATACAAAATACATACTCCATGGACTTACAATGTCACATCCCAAGATTTTCCAAATCTTGTAATGTGAAAAATAAATAAACAAAATAAATAATTTTTGAAATTTAGGGTCAAAAGAAACTTTTGTTTCTAAATGGAAACTTAAAATCCCATCTTGAACAACTTTGGCTAATGTTTGAATCCAACTAAATTCAAATCAAGTGGAATGCATTCCTCTTAAAATGCATCTTGAAATTTAAACACTTGGAGAATAAACCAAAACCCTAAAACCCTAATGGAAGAAAATCATTTCCAAGTTATCTCCAAGCCTATGGATTTGATCCATATAAAAATTGGTCATACGAACATATCAAAATGATCAAGAATGAAAAATAGAAATATTATAAAATCCATGGAAATTGGTTTCACTTAATTTGGAACTAAAGATAAAATCTTATGAATTTAATATGATAAGGGAATTAAAATTTCCAAAGCTAGTAAAGAACCTATCTAGAAATCCATACCAAATGGTGAGCTGTCACATCCCAAGATTTTCCAAATCTTGTAATGTGAAAATAAATTAATAAAATAAAACTTTGTTTGATTTTCAGAGCCAGAAGAAACTTTTTGAATCCAATTGGAACTTCAAACCCATTTGAATTAAATAAAACCTAAAGGGATTTAAAAAGATAAACATTTAATAAAAAGAAAAATAAAAACATTTGGAAATACTATTTTGAAACAATTAAATGAAAAGATTTATTTTCAATGGAATAGAAGTTTATAAATAAAGAATATTCAATAAAGCCAAATTAAACCTTGGCCAAGCTTTGGGAATTAAAACATTTTATTTTTAATAAAAATTAGCAAAGGTTTATTTAAATAAAGTAGTAAGGAATTAATATCCAAACTTTATTTAAATAAAAGGTTTTTACCAATTTAATTGAAACATAAAAGCTTATTAAAATTATTTAAAATAAGTTTTCCAAATATTTGATATTCACAAATAAAACCTACTAAAATGTTTTGGCTTTATTTTAGAATAAATATCTCAATAAAACAAATCCTATTTAATTTAATAATGAAAGTCTATTATATTTAATAATGGACTCTAAAATAAAAGGTTATTTTGTTTTAAACAAATTTCCAAGTATTCTAAATTTCCCAAATAAAACCTACTGATTTGGTTTTGAGAATATTTAGGTTTCGAATAAAGATTTTATTAATAAAATCAAACTCTATTTGATTTAATAACTAAGGCCCATTTTATTTAATTATTAATGGACCCTAAAGTAAAAGGTTATTTTGTTTTAAACAAGTTTTCCAAATATTCTTTATTTCCAAATAAAATCTACTGATATGGTTTTGAAAATATTTGGATTTCAAATGAAGATTTTATTAAATAAACCAAACCCTATTTTATTAATGAACCATGGACCATTTTACTTAATTAATAAATGGAACCTAAAAAGATTTAAAATATTATTTTTATTTTGGATTTTGGTTCATGTTACTGAACAGAACTAATTTCAATATTACAAAGTTTGGGTGTTTTTTTAATTGATTTGAACCTTGTTTGATTGTTTTGAAATTCAAAACAGAAAAAAATAGAAATAGAAAAGGAAAAAGAATTCAGACAGAAAAAATATATATAGAACAGCCCACCCTCTGGCCCAACTAGCCCAACACAGCCCAATCCAGCCCAGCTCCCCTCCCCGAAGTGTTTTCTTCTCCACTCAGAACCGCACCCACACAGAAGCTGACTGGTGGCCCCAAACCCCTCACTCTCCCCCTCACTGCCAGGTAGGCCCACAAACACTGTCGTCGTCCTCACCGCATCAACCGTTCTCCCCGCCCCTGCCATTGATTTCTCGGGCTTAATTCGCCTTGATGCCGCGATTAAAACCTTGCAGTGATCACGCGTGATAACCACCTCCCTCTCCTCTTTCATTGCCCCCAAACCCCACGCCTCGAGAGCCACCAGGCTGTTGCAATTTTCTTCTGCACCGCCGCCGTCTCCGACGAGCTAAACTCTCAATTCCGGCCATACCCTGCCTCTCCTTGCCTCCCCAAGCACGCAGACAAGTTCCTCATATCCTGGCAAACCCCCTCGTAGTTTCAGCTCGCCCGCGAGTGCCCTGCAGGCTCGGCAAAGACAACTACCGCCGTCGCCATTGTCTGTTTGCTACTCCGACGACCTCCCGAGGTAAATTCCGACCTCCCCTCTCAATCCCGATGATGCTCCCTTACTCGCGACCCTCGTGCGCACCTAACCATGCCTCTATTTTGCCCTAGCATGGTCCTAAACGACGCCGGCAACAACAACCCGAGAGCACCACCGCCCAAAGCAACTCCAGCGAGCCATTGTCCTCACCCACGAGCACCCCTCGTCGAACCATCGGCACGTTGAGCATCGCCGTGACCTCCTGAACCCTGTGAGCATCATCCCCCTCTTCCTCGCTTCCTGTATCGCCGGCGCCGCCGCCAACTGGCCGCTCCGCCACTCGCCGTTGACATTGCGCCGCCAGTCCTTGGCCAGGCAGCAACAGCCGTTCGATCTAGATCGGGCGGGCACGATAGAGTCACTTAAACCACGAAGGGGTATGCGTTCTGGATCGCACGATTAGATTAGATCCTACGGTTGTAGCTGTGCGATCCGCACGAAGCGGTACCGGCCAACCACGGCTCGACGCGTGGCCAGTGTTTGATTAAAACAGAATTGAAACCAGATTTAAGTGCCAATTTGAAACCACTGTAACTTTTAAACCACACGTCCAAAAATTACAAATTTTATATCAATGGATTCAGTGGAACAAGACCTAGCCAACCATGCCCTTAGTTTAGCAAATAGTATCTGTTTGTTTGCTATTTTTGCAGATTCATTTGTATGCTTAGTTAGAGTATAAATTTTTTTTAAAATTGAATTTAGGGGTAAAACTTTTGCAAAATGGTTTGGTGTGACCTTACTGACCCTAGGAACCAACCCTTGGTGTTAAAAATGATTTTGGTAAAATTTAGGTTGAATTATTTGACTTAGCCAATTTCTAGCCAAATAAAATTATTGATTTTATTATGAAAATGTTTAAGGGAAGGAAACTTTGAGAAAATATTTTGGACCAAACCTACTGACCCAAAAACACCAAGTTTTGCAATAGCAACTCATTTGTTGAAAAACTCGAAAGTTTTGTTTTGATAAAAACATTCTCCACCACATAAAATGATGAATGGATTTGAAAATGGTTTATGGATAAAACCCATTTGCTAATGACTTTGCCACTTTGGTAAATGGCCAATTTGGATCTTACAAAGTTTAGGAGCCTAGTGGAGACCATCCTTGCAATAGAACCAAACCTTTGCATGCTATTGCATGACTTAGATTCCATTACTTTGTGTGTAAAAAATTGTTTGTTTGACTTTGGTTGGAATGTGAAATTGAATTTGTGTTTGCTTGATTGACTTGTAGTGAAGTGTGAGACTAGCAAGATCAAGGAGTGAACCACCATTCCCTACCAAAAAGGCAAGTGATGCTTCATACTTTTTGTCCCATTACTTTCTCTATGCATTAGTGAATTTTGCTAAGTAAAACTTGCATGGATTTTGCTAAGTATGAACCTTTCTATAGGAAAACCTAGTAGATGAATCCTTAGTAGGATTTTCCTAAGTTAAGATTCTTACTACTATCAAGCTTAGCCTAGCTAATAGAAAACATGGGTGGAATATATATTCACACTGTGGAAAAATATTCTAAGTCTGAGGACTTGTGATTTTTGTCTAATAAAACAACTAAGTTAATGAATCACCTGGGTGGAATGGGATGGCTTGGTGGTTTTGGTTGAGTGGTTCACAAGGCCATGGACTTGGCTTGTGTATCTCACTTGTGGATTCCCACCCAGGCACAAAGAGATTTGAGATGTCAAATGTTGAGAAGCTTCAAGTGCAACCACTTGGCAATATGAGCTCTGCCATGATCATATAGGTTGCAAGAACTTAGCCATATGGACAGTGGGTGGTAGTGTTTGATAGGTTGGAGCGCGTCCATTTTGGTCTAAGGGAAAGCTTCTGAAATATCTTGTGTTGGGAAACCAAGTCTTGTGGGGAAAGTGCACCACCTCTGCAGAGTGTAAAATCTAAGTACTTAGCCATGTCCCTGGTAAAGGACAATTTGAGCATCAAGACATGGAAGCAATCAAGAATCTCATCATTCAAATTTCTAAGTTAAAATCTTGTGGATTGAACAAGGGTTGTTTGAAATCTTCAATCTTTGGTTGGTAGATGCCTTGGAAAGGATCTTCAATCTTTGATTGAGAAAAATGATTTTGTCAAGCAAAAACTTAGTATTTTCCAAATGATAAGAAAAATCTATTTTGAGCAATGCAAGCCTCAACTCCACTTAGCCAAATGCATATAGTTGATAGACTCCACAATACTACCATAGTATCACTTGCCAATACAATTCAAATGTATTGACCCTTTGTGGCTGTAACTTGTATGTTGCAGGTTTGATTGATTTTAGTGAAGATTGATTGATTGATTACAAAGTCTACAACCAACATCTGCCTGTGGCACTTTGAAGATGAAGGACCCCATACTTATAGTTATTCCGCTGCAATGTAATATAATAGCCAAATAAGCTATGTATGATGTAATAAAATTATGTTATTCCTGGTTATAAAGTTATATTATGACCTTTGTTTCTTGATATTACATCTTAACTATGGATGCTAGCTATTGATCCAGGGACTAGCATTGTAAAACATAGGAGGCTCTATCTTATTAAAGATTGGGACCCCTACAGATGGTATCAGAGCATTGTGTTGCCTGTAGGATTTGTAAACCCTAGGATTGGACAAAACCTCTTAGAAAAGTAGGAGTTGTATTTGTTCAAAAACTTATTTACAAAAAACACTTTTAAACTCTTTCCTCAACCATTTTGGTTTCAAATCTACTTCTCTTCTACTTCAACTTGATGGAAAACCTACCCATGACCAAAGACTACACCATATGCAAGGGACTTCTTCAACTACTTCAACTCTAATGACTTCAACATCTTCAACTCTAATAACTTCAACATCTTCAGCATGTTCACCAAGGACTTCCAACTTGGATACCACTAAGGACTACAAGTGAGACAAGGAAATCCTACTCAAGATTTAGAGACTAAGGGAATGCAAAATAAGAAGGAGCCATCAACAACTTTGAAGTATTGCAACCAAGAGATATTCCCAAGGAAACCATGATCTCATACAAGAAGAATCAAGAAGGAAGGAAAGATCACAAGTGAACCATATATATGGACCACCATATTTTAGCTAAGACAAAACCACCAACTTATGAGGTATGAACAAAAATATTTTGTTGCCTAAGCATGTGCTTGAACTTTGTTGTTTGAGTGAAATGTTTGACTTGTGATTGCATGCACATTGTTTGTGTGAATTATGATGTGTGTGATTAGAAATAATTCCTTAGAAATATTTTGCCTATTCTAATCCCAATTCAACCCAAACAGATGACTACTCCAAGAGACTCCAACATCAAGGTTGATGACAACCACAACCAAGAGGACAGCATGAAAGAGCTCATAGCAACCCAACACCAGTTAAACCAGCTAACCGCTCAGTTCATAGCCAGCAATAGTAATAAAGATCCAGCACTTCAAAGGTTTTTGGAGGAACAATCCCAACTGATGCTTAAGGTGACTAATCAAATGATCAGCATGGAAGAAAACTATCCCAAAAGGGTCTATGACAACAAGGATGACAGAAATATTGTTCTAGATGGAGCACCAGCTTGCATTATTTGTGGAGACAAGGATCATACTTCCAAAGAGCATGAAGGTCAATGCCCTAACTGTGGAGAAAATCATCCTGTTGGACAATGTCCCATCTCCCAATCTACTTGTTACCTTTGTGAAGGAAATGACCATGTCCCTATCCAATGCCCCATCTACTCCATGGTGGAACAAAGGAAACAAGAAGGATCCAAGTATGCCAAGAATGTTGATGGCAAAGGAAAAGGACCACTTATACCTCCAAACAAGACAACCCAGTTCAAAGGATCAAAGAAACCCAAGAAACCAAGACCAGACATGAACCTTGTGCAATGTCGTAAATGTAAAGAAATGGGACACTATTCCAGTGAGTGCCCAGAGAACAAGAAGAATAAAGAGATTGGCCAAGTAGTGTGCAACAACTGCAGAGAGCTATGCCACTATGTAGCAACTTGTCCCCAAGAGCTACGTGAAGAACTCAAGGACATCCACTGTTTCAATTGCAAGGAACCAGGACATTATGCAAGCAACTGTCCAGAGAAGATGAAGAACAAGTTGAACAAGCCTATGGAAAAACTCAACCTTGGCCCATGAGTCAAGTATGTAAACCAAGGACACATGCAAAGTTTGCTTAGAGAAGTTTCCAAGAAGGCCAATATGTAATTTTTTGTTTGAAAATTTTTAAGGGTGGTAGTACCCTAGTTGTTTTGAACCTGCTTGTAACCCCAGCGTCCCCAAATCTCGGGACGAGATTTATTTTAAGGGTGGTAGCCTGTCACATCCCAAGATTTTCCAAATCTTGTAATGTGAAAATAAATTAATAAAATAAAACTTTGTTTGATTTTCAGAGCCAGAAGAAACTTTTTGAATCCAATTGGAACTTCAAACCCATTTGAATTAAATAAAACCTAAAGGGATTTAAAAAGATAAACATTTAATAAAAAGAAAAAGAAAAACATTTGGAAATACTATTTTGAAACAATTAAATGAAAAGATTTATTTTCAATGGAATAGAAGTTTATAAATAAAGAATATTCAATAAAGCCAAATTAAACCTTGGCCAAGCTTTGGGAATTAAAACATTTTTTTTTAATAAAAATTAGCAAAGGTTTATTTAAATAAAGTAATAAGGAATTAATATCCAAACTTTATTTAAATAAAA
The DNA here is from genome assembly GCA_910589765.1 of Avena atlantica. Taxonomy (NCBI): domain Eukaryota; kingdom Viridiplantae; phylum Streptophyta; class Magnoliopsida; order Poales; family Poaceae; genus Avena; species Avena atlantica. The sequence goes on along the minus strand of OU342735.1, from coordinate 457,119,882 downwards.
GGTTTTTACCAATTTAATTGAAACATAAAAGCTTATTAAAATTATTTAAAATAAGTTTTCCAAATATTTGATATTCACAAATAAAACCTACTAAAATGTTTTGGCTTTATTTTAGAATAAATATCTCAATAAAACAAATCCTATTTGATTTAATAATGAAAGTCTATTATATTTAATAATGGACTCTAAAATAAAAGGTTATATTTTGTTTTAAACAAATTTCCAAGTATTCTATATTTCCCAAATAAAACCTACCGATTTGGTTTTGAGAATATTTAGGTTTCAAATAAAGATTTTATTAATAAAATCAAACTCTATTTGATTTAATAACTAAGGCCCATTTTATTTAATTATTAATGGACCCTAAAGTAAAAGGTTATTTTGTTTTAAACAAGTTTTCAAAATATTCTTTATTTCCAAATAAAATCTACTGATATGGTTTTGAAAGTATTTGGATTTCAAATGAAGATTTTATTAAATAAACCAAACCCTATTTTATTAATGAACCATGGACCATTTTACTTAATTAATAAATGGAACCTAAAAAGATTTAAAATATTATTTTTATTTTGGATTTTGGTTCATGTTACTGAACAGAACTAATTTGAATATTACAAAGTTTGGGTGTTGTTTGAATTGATTTGAACCTTGTTTGATTGTTTCGAAATTCAAAACAGAAAAAATAGAAATAGAAAAGGAAAAAGAATTCAGACAGAAAAAAAATATAGAACAGCCCACCCTCTGGCCCAACTAGCCCAATCCAGCCCAGCTCCCCTCCCCGAAGTGTTTTCTTCTCCACTCAGAACCGCACCCACACAGAAGCTGACTGGTGGCCCCAAACCCCTCACTCTCCCCCTCACTGCCAGGTAGGCCCACAAACACTGTCGTCGTCCTCACCGCATCGACCGTTCTCCCCGCCCCTTCCATTGATTTCTCGGGCTTAATTCGCCTTGATGCCGCGATTAAAACCTCGTAGTGATCACGCGTGATAACCACCTCCCTCTCCTCTTTCATTGCCCCCAAACCCCACGCCTCGAGAGCCACCAGGCTGTTGCAATTTTCTTCTGCACCGCCGCCGTCTCCGACGAGCTAAACTCTCAATTCCGGCCATACCCTGCCTCTCCTTGCCTCCCCAAGCACGCAGACAAGTTCCTCATATCCTGGCAAACCCCCTCGTAGTTTCAGCTCGCCCGCGAGTGCCCTGCAGGCTCGAAAACAACAACTACCGCCGTCGCCATCGTCTGTTTGCTACTCCGTCTGTTTGCTACTCCGACGACCTCCCGAGGTAAATTCCGACCTCCCCTCTCAATCCCGATGATGCTCCCTTACTCGCGACCCTCGTGTGCACCTAACCATGCCTCTATTTTGTCCTAGCGCGGTCCTAAACAACGCCGGCAACAACAACCCGAGAGCACCGCCGCCCGAAGCAACTCCGGCGAGCCATTGTCCTCACCCACGAGCGCCCCTCGTCGAACCATCGGCACGTTGAGCATCGCCGTGACCTCCTGAACCCTGTGAGCATCCTCCCCCTCTTCCTCGCTTCCTGTATCGCCGGCGCCGCCACCAACTGGCCGCTCCGCCGCTCGCCGTTGACATTGCGCCGCCAGTCCTTGGCCAGGCAGCAACAGCCGTTCGATCTAGATCGGGCGGGCACGATAGAGTCACTTAAACCACGAAGGGGTATGCGTTCTGGATCGCACGATTAGATTAGATCCTACGGTTGCAGCTGTGCGATCCGCACGAAGCGGTACCGGCCAACCACGGCTCGACGCGTGGCCAGTGTTTGATTAAAACAGAATTAGAAACCAGATTTAAGTGCCAATTTGAAACCACTCTAACTTTTAAACCACACGTCCAAAAATTACAAATTTTATATCAATGGATTCAGTGGAACAAGACCTAGCCAACCATGCCCTTAGTTTAGCAAATAGTATCTGTTTGTTTGCTATTTTTGCAGATTCATTTGTATGCTTAGTTAGAGTATAAAAATTGTTTAAAATTGAATTTAGGGGTAAAACTTTTGCAAAATGGTTTGGTGTGACCTTACTGGCCCTAGGAACCAACCCTTGGTGTTAAAAATGATTTTGGTAAAATTTAGGTTGAATTATTTGACTTAGCCAATTTCTAGCCAAATAAAATTATTGATTTTATTATGAAAATGTTTAAGGGAAGGAAACTTTGAGAAAATAGTTTGGACCAAACCTACTGACCCAAAAACACCAAGTTTTGCAATAGCAACTCATTTGGTGAAAAACTCGAAAGTTTTGTTTTGATAAAAACATTCTCCACCACATAAAATGATGAATGGATTGGAAAATGGTTTATGGATAAAACCCATTTGCTAATGACTTTGCCACTTTGGTAAATGGCCAATTTGGATCTTACAAAGTTTAGGAGCCTAGTGGAGACCATCCTTGCAATAGAACCAAACCTTTGCATGCTATTGCATGACTTAGATTCCAGTACTTTGTGTGTAAAAAATTGTTTGTTTGACTTTGGTTGGAATGTGAAATTGAATTTGTGTTTGCTTGATTGACTTGTAGTGAAGTGTGAGACTAGCAAGATCAAGGAGTGAACCACCATTCCCTACCAAAAAGGCAAGTGATGCTTCATACTTTTTGTCCCATTACTTTCTCTATGGATTAGTGAATTTTGCTAAGTAAAACTTGCATGGATTTTGCTAAGTATGAACTTTGCTATAGGAAAACCTAGTAGATGAATCCTTAGTAGGATTTTACTAAGTTAAGATTCTTACTACTATCAAGCTTAGCCTAGCTAATAGAAAACATGGGTGGAATATATATTCACACTATGGAAAAATATTCTAAGTCTGAGGACTTGTGATTTTTGTCTAATAAAACAACTAAGTTAATGAATCACCTTGGTGGAATGGGATGGCTTGGTGGTTTTGGTTGAGTGGTTCACAAGGCCATGGACTTGGCTTGTGTATCTCACTTGTGGATTGCCACCCAGGCACAAAGAGATTTGAGATGTCAAATGTTGAGAAGCTTCAAGTGCAACCACTTGGCAATATGGGCTCTGCCATGATCATATAGGTTGCAAGAACTTAGCCATATGGATAGTGGGTGGTAGTGTTTGATAGGTTGGAGCGCGTCCATTTTGGTCTAAGGGAAAGCTTCTGAAAGATCTTGTCTTGGGAAACCAAGTCTTGTGGGGAAAGTGCACCACCTCTGCAGAGTGTAAAATCTAAGTACTTAGCCATGTCCCTGGTAAAGGACAATTTGAGCATCAAGACATGGAAGCAATCAAGAATCTCATCATTCAAATTTCTAAGTTAAAATCTTGTGGATTGAACAAGGGTTGTTTGAAATCTTCAATCTTTGGTTGGTAGATGCCTTGGAAAGGATCTTCAATCTTTGATTGAGAAAAATGATTTTGTCAAGCAAAAACTTAGTATTTTCCAAATGATAAGAAAAATCTATTTTGAGCAATGCAAGCCTCAACTCCACTTAGCCAAATGCATATAGTTGATAGACTCCACAATACTACCATAGTATCACTTGCCAATACAATTCAAATGTATTGACCCTTTGTGGCTGTAACTTGTATGTTGCAGGTTTGATTGATTTTAGTGAAGATTGATTGATTAGGATTACAAAGTCTACAACCAACATCTGCATGTGGCACTTTGAAGATGAAGGACCCCATACTTATAGTTATTCCGCTGCAATGTAATATAATAGCCAAATGAGCTATGTATGATGTAATAAAATTATGTTATTCCTGGTTATAAAGTTATATTATGACCTTTGTTTCTTGATATTACATCTTAATTGTGGATGCTAGCTATTGATACAGGGACTAGCACACAGGAGGCTCTATCTTATTAAAGATTGGGACCCCTACATGAGCAAATAATCCTAAAGAGATTTAAAAGGATAAACAAATATTAAATAATATTTTACAAATTGGAATCACCAAGTTTGGATCTCTAAATAAAAAGATATGGATTTTATAAGTTAGAGAAAGAAATATTAAATAAAGAATATTTTAAGACCAAAATTAAATATTGGCCTAAACCATAAGCAAATGGAATAAATATAATCCAAATCCAAATAAAACAATGGATAAAGAGTTTTCAAATTAATGGAAAGGACATTAACCAAATCCTATTCTATTTGAATAAAGATAAAATCCCTAATAAAGAAATGATTAAATAAATCATGGGAAAATAGAATTTGGAATTTACCCAAGTGAAATAAAAGTGGTTTAATTAACTTAAATAAGATCAAAGAAATCTTCCAAATAAAATTTATGGATTTAAAACCATATTTTATTTCATTAGAATAAAGACAAATACCCAATTTTTAAATGATTAATAAATCATATTAAAAACTTTCCAAATAATTCAAGATGAATTATTTGACATCCAAATAAACAAATAAAACCTAGTGAAAAGATTTGGAAATACTTAGATTTCAAATGGTGTTTGAAAATATTATTAAAACTTATTTGAATTAATACAAGGACCTATTTTAAATAATTAAAAGACCCTAAAAAGAAGAAATGAATTATTCTAAATTTGGCTCTAAAATGAACTATTAATCAGTATTTGATTGCACACAAAGATTGAGTGAAGTTTGAATTCAAATGAATGTTTGAATAGTTTAAACAAAATCAAAACAGATTAATAGAAATGGAAAAGGGAAAAAGAATCTGTACAAAAAAAAACAAAAGCAGCCCAGCTCGGCAAAGCCCAGTCTAGGCCCAGCAATCCACCTCTCCCTCTCTCCCCGAAACGTTTTCTCACCGCAGAAGGAACCCGCAAACCCACTGACGAGCTAGACCCACTTTCCCCTTTTCTCTTTAACCGACAGGTGGACCCCATCGCCACCTCAGCGTCTTCCCAGCGCGACCCGTTCCTCCCCCAAACTTCTCGCCGTTTCTGCGTTGATTTCGTAGTGTCAATACACGTAAATGGTCGATTAATTCCTCGCTTCAATGACGCCCTCATAACCGCCCATGTCCCCTCTCTCTTTTCCCCTCAGACGTCACACACTCTTCGCCCCTAGGCTGGAAGAATTTCTCCAGGCGCCGCTACTGTCTTCGGCAAGCATTTCCATCGATTCTGGCCAGTATCCGCCGCCCCTCGCCTCCCACTGTATGCTCACTTGCTCCCCATCTCCTGGCGAACCTCCCCGTAGTGCCAGCTCGCCCCCGCGTGCTCCACAGCGTTGGCAACGTCGACCACCGAGCATTGCTACCATCTGCCTCTACTCCGACGAGCTCTACCGGTAACATCCGACCGCGCCGCCCCCTCTCTTTTATGATCCTGTACACACCACTCTCCTACGCGTCTAACAGCACCATTAGTTTGTCCCAGCATGCTCTGTAGCGACGTCCCCGACAATGGCCGAGCGAACCTGACGGCAGGCAGACCTCCGGCGAGCGATTGCCATCACCACCGTGCGACCCTCGACGAGCTACCACAACCTTGAGCATCACCACGACCCCACGAACCCGGTGAGCCCCTCCGTTCCTCTTCTCGCTTCCTAGATTCACCGAACCACCGCCACCAGACACGTCACCGCCAGTCGCCGCCGCCAGCGCCGCCCATCGATGGTCACTCGTCTGTGCACCGTTCGATTTTGATCTAGTGGCTATGATAAAATTTAACCCGAAGGGGTAAGTAGGCATCTGCACCGCATGATATATTTAAAATCCGACGCACCAGAGAGGTCGATCCAACCGAAACGGTATGGACCAATAGAAACGTTCCACGTGGCCCTGTCTGTTTTAATAAAAACAGATTTGATCTATTTGTTGTTCAATTTTGTAAAATTCATAACTTTCAAACCACACGTCCAAATTTTGCAAATTTTATATCAATGGAATCAGGAAGACAAATCCTACCCAACCATGCCCTTTGTTTAGTAAATTGTTTCTGATAAAATGGTTATTTTTGCAGAAACTTATATTTTGGATATAAAATTTGTTCTAAAATTATTTTTGTGATAAAATCTTTGGAAAATAGTTTGTTTTGAACCTACTGACCATAGAAATCAATTTGTGGTTTTCAAAATATATTTGGTGAAGCAAAAGAATAAATCTTTGATTTAAGGCATTTCTAGTCAAATAAAAATAATGTTTATTTATTAAAAATGCTTTTGGAGGAAAACCTTTGGGAAATGTTTTGATTTAAACTCTCTGACCCCAAACACCAAGTTTTATGATTTGAAAATATATTTGGTGAACCCTATAAAAATTATTACTTTGCTAAAGGCATTTTCAACCACATAAAATGTTGATTTGATTTAAAAATGGTTTATAGGTAAAATCTTTTGCAAATAGTTTTGCCACTTTTATAAAATGACCAATAGGTGTTTTCAAATGTTTATAACCCATCATAAACCACTTTCCCAAATAAAACAATCTTTAGCATGCTTGCATGCATTACTTTGTTTCTATGATTTCATGTGTTGTTGCTTGAATGGTAGATTGAAATTGTGCCTTGCTTGATTGAATTGTAGTGATTTGAAGAGTGTGATCATTGCAAAGACAAAGAGTGAACTTATATTCTCTACCAAAAATGCAAGTGATGCTTTATACTTTTGTCCCATTATTTTCACTATGCATCAGTGATATTTCTAAAGTAGGACTTACATGGAATTTTGCAAAGTGTAAACTATGCCATGGGAAATCCTAGTAGATGAAACCTTAGTAGAAATTTCCTAAGTTTAAGATTCCTACTACTATCATGCTTAGCCTAGCTAGTAGAAAACAAGGGTGGAATATATTCATACTATGGAATATTTCTAAGTCAAGGACTTGTGTTTTGTTTAATAAAACAACTAAGTGAATGAATCACCTGGGTGGAATGGAAGGAATGGTTTGTGTTGAGTGGTTAAACAAGGCCCATTTCTATGGTTTACCTTGTGTATCTCACTTGTGGATGGCCACCCAGGAACAAAGAGATTTGAGACGTCAAATTTTGAGAAGCTTCAAGTGCAGCCACTTGGCATTATGGGCTCTGCCTGGATCATATAGGTTGCAATAACTTAGCCAAATGGACAGTTGGTGGTAGGGGATTGATAGGTTGGAGCGCGTCCATTCTGGTCTAAGGGAAGGCTTCCGAAAGATCTTGTCTTGGTGAAACCAAGTCTTGTGGGGAAAGTGCACCACCTCTGCAGAGTGTAAAATCTAAGTACTTAGCCATGTCCCTGGTAAAGTACAATTTGAGCATCAAGACATGTAAGCTATCAAGAATCTCCTCATCCAAATTTCTAAGTTAAAAACTTGTGGTTGAACAAGGGTTGAAGGATCACCAATTTCTATTGGGAGATGCCTTGGGTGATTTTGTCAAGCAAAAACTTAGTGTTTTCAAATGATAAGGAAAATCTATTTTGAGCAAAGCAAGCCTAAGCTCCACTTAGCCAAATGCATATAGATGATAGACTCCACTATACTACCATAGTATCACTTGCCAATAAAATTAAAATGTATTGATCCTTGTGGCTGTAAATTATTATGTTGCAGGTTTGTTTGATGTTAGTGAAGAGTGTTGATTAGGATTACAAGTCTACAACCAACATGTTTGCCTGTGGCACTTTGAAGATGAAGGACCCCATGCTATTGTTATATTCTGCTGCATTGTAATGAGATAGCCAAATGAGCTATGTAAGATGTAATAAAATATTTTATTCCTTGTTATAAAGTTGTATTATGACCTTTGTTTCTTGATATTACATCTTAACTCTGGATGCTAGCTATTGATCCAGGGACTAGCATTGTAAACACAAGGATCTCTACCTTATTAAAGGTTGGGACCCTTACAGATGGTATCAGAGCATTGTGTTGCATGTAGGATTTGTAACCCTAGGATTGGACAAAACCCCTTAGAAAAATAGGAGTTGTATTTGTCCAAAACTTATTTACAAACAATCTTGTAAACTCTTTCCTCAACCTTTTTGGTTTTGATTCTACATCTTGTCTATTTCAACTTGATGAGCAAAGACCTCACCATGTGCAAAGGACTTCACCAACTCTAGTGATTTCAACCTTATTCTCAACAAGGACTTCAACTTGGATATCACTAAGGACTACAAGAGAGACAAGAACTGTTACTCAAGAATTGAAGACTAAGGAAACACAACTTAGAAGGAATCATCATCACCTTTGAAGTTTTGTGACCAAGATTCAAGAAATTCTCCAAGGATACAAAGATCTTATGCAAGAAGAATCAACCAAGAAGGAGGGAAAGATCTCAAGTGAACCATATAATTGGACCACCACATTAAGTTTAGATCAAACACACCAACCTATGTGGTGTAGCAAAAATACTTTTTTGCCTAAGAATGTGCTTGAACTTTGTTGTTTGAGTGAAATGTTTGTTTGTGATTGCTTTTACATTGCTTGTGTGAATTGTAATGTGTGTGATTAGAACTATTTCCTTAGAAATCTCTTGCCTATTCTAATCCCAACCCAACCCAAGCAGATGACTACTCCAAGAAACTCCAACATCAAGGATGGTGACAACAACAACAACCAAGGGATCAACATGAGAGAACTCATAGTAACCCAAACCTAGTTGAACCAAGTGACAGCTCAATTTTTAGCCAACACCAGTGAGTTAGATCCAACCATGCAAATGTTTTTGGAAACCCAAACCCAATTGTTGCATAAGGTGACAAATCAAATGATCAACATGGGAGACAACTCTTCCCAAGGAGTTTGTGACAACAAGGATGTCAAGGATGATATTCTAGAAGGAACCCAAGCTTGCAATATTTGTGGAGACAAGGATCACACATCCAAGGAGCATGAAGATCAATGCCCTAATTGTGAAGTGAAACATCCAACTAATCAATGCCCCACATCCCAAGATACTTGTTTCCTATGTGAAGGAAATAATCATGTCCCTATCCAATGCCCCATCTACTCCATAGTTCAACAAAGGAAACAAGGTGGAGTGCAATAACTGATTGCAGACTACCATGAGAGAACAACTTCTACCATGAAGGATGAAGACAAAGGAAAATCTCAGCTTGCACCTCCATGCAATATGACTCAATTTGAAGGACCAAAGAGGAGACATATGTATTATCCAAGGAAAAGGTCAAGGAGACCAGGAAATTTTCCCACCTTTGAGATAAGATATGAAGAGCATGAACTAGAAGCACTCCTAGCTTTGGAGAAACCCAAGAAGAAGAAGGACAAAAGTCAAGTGCAGTGTTGCCATTGCAAAGAGATGGGACACTATGCCAATGAATGTCCTGAGAAGAAGAAGAAATATAAGGAGATTAACCAAGTGTGGTGCAACAACTGCAAAGAGCTAGGACATTATGTATCAACTTGTCCATAGAAGATATGTGAAGAACTCAATCTTGTCACATGTTACAATTGTGGTAACCAAGGGCATTATGCAAGCAATTGTCCAGAAAAGATGAAGCACAAGATAAAGCCTATGAAGGATCTCAGCCTTGTCACATGTTTCAAGTGTGGAAACAAAGGGCACTATGCAGATGTTTGCCCAGAGTGATTTCAACAAGATCCCAAGAAAGCCAAGATGTAATCTAGTTGGAAAATTTTTAAGGGTGGTAGTACCCTAGATGCTTTGAGCCAACTTGTAACCCCTATCTTCCCCAAATCTCGGGACGAGATTTATTTTAAGGTTGGTAGCCTGTCACATCCCAAGATTTTCCAAATCTTGTAATGTGAAAAATAAATAAACAAAATAAATAATTGTTGAAATTTAGGGTGAAAAGAAACTTTTGTTTCTAAATGGAAACTTAAAATCCCATCTTGAACAACTTTGGCTAATGTTTGAATCCAACTAAATTCAAATCAAGTGGAATGCATTCCTCTTAAAATGCATCTTGAAATTTAAACACTTGGAGAATAAACCAAAACCCTAAAACCCTAATGGAAGAAAATCATTTCCAAGTTATCTCCAAGCCTATGGATTTGATCCATACAAAAATTGGTCATACAAACATATCAAAATGATCAAGAATGATAAATAGAAATATTATAAAATCCATGGAAAGTGGTTTCACTTAATTTGGAACCAAAGATAAAATCTTATGAATTTAATAAGATAAGGGAATTAAAATTTCCAAAGCTAATAAAGAACCTATCTAGAAATCCATACCAAATGGTGAGCAAATAATCCTAAAGAGATTTAAAAGGATAAACAAATATTAATTAAGATTTTACAAATTGGAATCACCAAGTTTGGATCTCTAAATAAAAAGATATGGATTTTATAAGTTAGAGAAAGAAATATTAAATAAAGAATATTTGAAGACCAAAATTAATTCTTGGCCTAAACCATAAGCAAATGGAATAAATATAATCCAAATCCAAATAAAACAATGGATAAAGAGTTTTCAAATTAATGGAAAGGACATTAACCAAATCCTATTCTATTTGAATAAAGATAAAATCCCTAATAAAGAAATGATTAAATAAATCATGGGAAAATAGAATTTGGAATTTACCCAAGTGAAATAAAAGTGGTTTAATTAACTTAAATAAGATCAAAGAAATCTTCCAAATAAAATTTATGGATTTAAAACCATATTTTATTTCATTAGAATAAAGACAAATAACCAATTTTTAAATGATTAATAAATCATATTAAAAACTTTCCAAATAATTCAAGATGAATTATTTGACATCCAAATAAACAAATAAAACCTACTGAAAATATTTGGAAATACTTAGATTTCAAATGGTGTTTGAAAATATTATTAAAACTTATTTGAATTAATACAAGGACCTATTTTAAATAATTAAAAGACCCTAAAAAGAATAAATGAATTATTCTAAATTTGGCTCTAAAATGAACTATTAATCAGTATTTGATTGCACACAAAGTTTGAGTGAAGTTTGAATTCAAATGAATGTTTGAATAGTTTAAACAAAATCAAAACAGATTAATAGAAATGGAAAAGGGAAAAAGAATCTGTACAAAAAAAAATAAACAAAAGCAGCCCAGCTCGGCAAAGCCCAGTCCAGGCCCAGCAATCCACCTCTCCCTCTCTCCCCGAAATGTTTTCTCACCGCAGAAGGAACCCGCAAACCCACTGACGAGCAAGACCCACTTTCCCCTTTTCTCTTTAACCGACAGGTGGACCCCATCGCCACCTCAGCGTCTTCCCCAGCGCGACCCGTTCCTCCCCCAAACTTCTCGCCGTTTCTGCGTTGATTTCGCAGTGTCAATACACGTAAATGGTCGATTAATTCCTCGCTGCAATGACGCCCTCATAACCGCCCATGTCCCCTCTCTCTTTTCCCCTCAGACGTCACACACTCTTCGCCCCTAGGCTGGAAGAATTTCTCCAGGCGCCGCCACTGTCTCCGGCAAGCATTTCCATCGATTCTGGCCAGTATCCGCCGCCCCTCACCTCCCACTGTATGCTCACTTGCTCCCCATCTCCTGGCGAACCTCCCCGTAGCGCCAGCTCTCCCCCGCGTGCTCCACAGCGTCGGCAACGTCGACCACCGAGCATCGCCACCATCTGCCTCTACTCCGACGAGCTCTACTGGTAACATCCGACCGCGCCGCCCCCTCTATTTTATGCTCCCGTACAGACCACTCTCCTATGCATCTAACGACACCATTAGTTTGTCCCAGCATGCTCTGTAGCGATGTCCCCGACAATGGCGAGCGAACCTGACGCCACGCAGACCTCCGGCGAGCGATTGCCGTCACCACCGGTCGCCCCTCGACGAGCTACCACAACCTTGAGCATCACCACGACCCCACGAACCCGGTGAGCCCCTCCGTTCCTCTTATCGCTTCCTAGATTCACCGAACCACCGCCACCAGACACGTCACCGCCAGTCGCCGCCGCCAGCGCCGCCCATCGATGGTCACTCGTCTGTGCACCGTTCGATTTTGATCTAGTGGCTATGATAGAATTTAACCCGAAGGGGTAAGTAGGCATCTGCACCGCACGATCTGTTTAAAATCCGACGCACCAGAGAGGTCAATCCAACCGAAACGGTATGGACCAATAGAAACGTTCCACGTGGCCCTGTCTGTTTTAATAAAAACAGATTGGAAAGCGTTCGTCTAGATCATCCACAAGTACAACCTCGTTAAACTTTGTCGGTCTACAAGGCTATGTTCTCTATGGATGTATATCCACCTGTTGCTTGTATCTAGTAGATAGATCTTGGTACATAGTTGTTCCCATTGTAGGAAAAAAATTGTTTTCTATGTGGTGAACCCCTACAACAGTAACAAGCCCATGAACCACACAACGCGTCAGTGCAGCTAGACAAAAAAGATGGTTGAAGCCGGCGGGCTACCACAACCCCCTCCACCTCTAGCCGGCGGCCCGCCAGATAACCGCGAATGAATTAACCACCTAGAAGACGACGAATATGGGTACCCCGCGCCAAGTGGGCAATTATCACATCTACCTCACCGAGCCGGAGACAAAGCACATCAAGATACGACACGTGGCGATGGTGAACGCTATCGTTCCCCCCATCCCATAATACTTGCATTGGTCCGAGCAGGAGATCACCTGGAGCAAGCAGGACCAGCTAGCCGTGCTGCCTAGCCCTGGCAGCTACGCGCTAGTTCTGGATCCCATCATCATCTCCAAGAAGCACTCTGATGACTTCAAGTGCACATATCATTTGTAGCTAGTTTCGAAATAAAGATATCAATCCCACATGGAGCAGGAGTCTGAAGTCTAAATAACTCTTGAACTAAATACTAAAATAGTAATGCTAAATAACATTCTAAGTAACAAGATAAAATGCGAGTTTTGTGTAAAAGATATTTTTGGGTTTTCAAATAGGATAAAAATAAGTAAACTAAAACTGTAAGTTAAAAAGAGCATGCGATTATGATTACGAAGGTTTGCAAGATGATGGAAAGAGTTCTTAGGGAGTAGTGGATCCACCGCTAGTAATTAAAAAGAGTGATCAAAATTACTATAATGAATAAGACCATTTATGATATGTGTGGGAGGAGCTCCATATATGGACGAATAGGCAGCAACCACAACTCACATCATCCATCATAACCACAACATACAGCACTCAAAATCAATCGAATTACTGCGCTATTAAGGGATTTCTCCCGTGGCATGGACATGGCTTGATGAGTTCCCCTTGATTCCCCAAGTTAGTACGTAAATAATGACAACTACTTTATAGTCACAATAAGTTTTTTCATCCTTCTGTCTATGATGGCGCCTTGTTGACGAGGGAGCTTCTTTCTTTATTCCCCGGCAACAACGCCAGAAAATCTTGATGCATGGTGCTTGACAGCACTTCGTCGGGAAACCCCAAGAGCAAGGTGTGATGAGCACAGCAGCAAGTCTTCCCTCGGTAGAGACCGAGGTTATCAAACCAGAAGGTGGAAGGCAACATCACACAGGTGTTGCAAGCAACATGGAAACCTACACAACACAAACTCAAGACTTTTCCCCAATGAATCAGTGAGGTTGTCAAGCTCACTGGTTTGCTGTAACAAAGGATTAAACGTATAGTGTGGAAGGTAATGGTTTGCAGCAAGTAAACAAGTAAATGTGGAGGATGTATCAATGGTAAAGATTGGACCGGGGTCCATAGTTCACTAGAGGTTCTCTCCTTAGATAAACAACATGGCATGAAGGGTAAACAAATTACAGCAGGCCAATTGACAGGAACTGAACAAGGCATAACAATGCAATACCAGACAAAAAAAATCCTATGAGATTCGATTGGGCAATACAACAATATACATAGACCGCCATCCAACTGCATCTATGACTAGAAGTCCACCTTCAGGTTATCATCCGAACCCCCTCCAGTATTAAGTTGCAGGCAACAGACAACTGCTTTATGCAAAGTGTGTAAGGTAAACAATCCACTTGTTCTATGAACAAGAGACCGTTGTTTTCTCCCTAGTGGCAACAACACATCTACAACCGAAGAGATTTCTGTCACTTCCCTTGGAAACTAGAGGCATGAACCCACTATCAAGCATAAATACCCCCTCTTCGAGTCACTAGCAAATACTTGGCCAAGATAGCTACTAACAACAGAGAGCATGCAAGATCACAAATAACACAGACATGATAGTATCAAATAGACAAAACCATTAATTAATTTGAAATAGTAATCTCAATATCCATCGGATCCGTGCAAACACAACATGAATGATTACAAATAGATTAGATCTTGATCATGAACGGAGCTCACAAGATCTATACATGAAAGCATAAGGAGGAGATACAACCATCTAGCTACTACATGGACATATAGTCTAAGGTGGAACTACTCATGCTTCATGCTGGAGAGAAGGCCTCCGGGATGATTTCCCCTCTGGCAGGGTGCCGAGAACAACTTCAGATCCCCCCGATCTAGGGATGATGGTGACGGCGTCTATAGAAGGTTTCGTGGAGTTTTAATCGGGTGCCTAGGGTTTCTGCATCGGGGGCTTCTTATAGGCGAAGAGGCAAGACTGGGAGGCGTCCAGGGCCCTCACACCCTACCTAGGCGCGGGGTGGGCCCACCCGCGCCTAGGGGGGTCTGGCCTCCCTGGTTTGCTTCTTCGTCTCGTCTTCTGGCTTCGTGTCCCCCATGGTAAAATATTGACTTTGGCTTTTGTCCCGTCCAATTCCGAGAATATTGATTTTCCGCCTTTCTAGAACCAAAACCAGAATAAAACAGGCAACTTGTTAATAGGTTAGTTCCAGAAAAGATATAAAAACACCTCAAAGTGTAGACAAAGCAAAGCAAAGTAGATACTAAACAAGAACGGAGCATCAAAAATTGTAGATACGTTTCCGACGTATCAAGCATCCCCAAGATTAACTCCTGCTCGTCCTCGAGTAAGTAAGTGATAAAAAGAATAATTTTTGAGGTGACATGCACCATCAAAACCAAGATTATACCATTTGTAAGAATTGAAATATGGGATCAAAGAACTCTAAACATGTGCATGAAATATGGAGTTCTAACAATAGGACAAAGTAACTATGCATGCAACATGAAAGGCTACAAACAAAGATCATGAATAACATGCATTGAAAAATGTTTGTTTGTTTCACATACAAAAAACATAGCATGGTGGCAATCAGCTTGTCCCTCATAGAGTAGAAAATAGATGCATAGGACACCTTCAAAGTTCACAAGGGTGACTAGAAACAAATAGCACAAGAACAAGTAATATCACAATATACATCAATCAATAAGTTTTGGGACACTGCATACAGAATGACAACTATGCTCTCTTAATGGTGCCTAAAATTAGAAGGTGGAGACTCAAATAATGGTGGAATAAAGGCCCTTCACAAATGGAAGCAGGGATTTCAAGTCTCAAAAAGAGCTTCCAAAAATTATGGTAGTTGTTAGCTTTCAGCCCTCATTAACCCTATCATAAGCATCTTGAAGTGATTAAGGTTAAAGTGAACAAAGATGGAGTATATTCTTGACAAAGTATAAGTTGGCAATCTCAAGTCCCTTGAATACGAGGGTCACACCTCATGCTACTCAACTTCAGTCACCTGTAAGTTCTTGTCATTATAAGTACATGCGTATCATAGAGAACCGCCGACGGGGTACCCCTTGCACATGGTACAAGAGCTATCCCATAAACAAAATGACAAGGCAAGCAGACAATGAGCATCTCAGCGATCTTTTTATTTATTATATGCACAGCCTTTAATTGAGGATGCTTCATAGATAGCTCACTATGGTGATGCTGAAAGTTTCCACCATGATTAGGCATGGCTTAGGCTAGCGGCCCAAGCATTTCTCTAATACAAAATACATACTCCATGGACTTACAATGTCACATCCCAAGATTTTCCAAATCTTGTAATGTGAAAAATAAATAAACAAAATAAATAATTGTTGAAATTTAGGGTGAAAAGAAACTTTTGTTTCTAAATGGAAACTTAAAATCCCATCTTGAAAAACTTTGTCTAATGTTTGAATCCAACTAAATTCAAATCAAGTGGAATGCATTCCTCTTAAAATGCATCTTGAAATTTAAACACTTGGAGAATAAACCAAAACCCTAAAACCCTAATGGAAGAAAATCATTTCCAAGTTATCTCCAAGCCTATGGATTTGATCCATATAAAAATTGGTCATACAAACATATCAAAATGATCAA
Source organism: Avena atlantica (assembly GCA_910589765.1). Lineage (NCBI taxonomy): Eukaryota > Viridiplantae > Streptophyta > Magnoliopsida > Poales > Poaceae > Avena > Avena atlantica. The sequence continues at coordinate 457,103,792 of OU342735.1, read as the reverse complement.
GAATGACAAATAGAAATATTATAAAATCCATGGAAATTGGTTTCACTTAATTTGGAACTAAAGATAAAATCTTATGAATTTAATATGATAAGGGAATTAAAATATCCAAAGCTATTAAAGAACCTATCTAGAAATCCATACCAAATGGTGAGCAAATAATCCTAAAGAGATTTAAAAGGATAAACAAATATTAAATAAGATTTTACAAATTGGAATCACCAAGTTTGGATCTCTAAATAAAAAGATATGGATTTTATAAGTTAGAGAAAGAAATATTAAATAAAGAATATTTGAAGACCAAAATTAAATATTGGCCTAAACCATAAGCAAATGGAATAAATATAATCCAAATCCAAATAAAACAAAGGATAAAGAGTTTTCAAATTAATGGAAAGGACATTAACCAAATCCTATTCTATTTGAATAAAGATAAAATCCCTAATAAAGAAATGATTAAATAAATCATGGGAAAATAGAATTTGGAATTTACCCAAGTGAAATAAAAGTGGTTTAATTAACTTAAATAAGATCAAAGAAATCTTCCAAATAAAATTTATGGATTTAAAACCATATTTTATTTCATTAGAATAAAGACAAATAACCAATTTTTAAATGATTAATAAATCATATTAAAAACTTTCCAAATAATTCAAGATGAATTATTTGACATCCAAATAAAACCTACTGAAAAGATTTGGAAATACTTATATTACAAATGGTGTTTGAAAATATTATTAAAACTTATTTGAATTAATACAAGGACCTATTTTAAATAATTAAAAGACCCTAGAAAGAATAAATGAATTATTCTAAATTTGGCTCTAAAATGAACTATTAATCAGTATTTGATTGCACACAAAGTTTGACTGAAGTTTGAATTCAAATGAATGTTTGAATAGTTTAAACAAAATCAAAACAGATTAATAGAAATGGAAAAGGGAAAAAGAATCTGTACAAAAAAATAAACAAAAGCAGCCCAGCTCGGCAAAGCCCAGTCCAGGCCCAGCAACCCACCTCTCCCTCTCTCCCCGAAACGTTTTCTCACTGCAGAAGGAACCCGCAAACCCACTGAAGAGCTAGACCCACTTTCCCCTTTTCTCTTTAACCGACAGGTGGACCCCATCGCCACCTCAGCGTCTTCCCCAGCGCGACCCGTTCCTCCCCCAAACTTCTCGCCGTTTCTGCGTTGATTTCGCAGTGTCAATACACGTAAATGGTCGATTAATTCCTCGCTGCAACGACGCCCTCATAACCGCCCATGTCCCCTCTCTCTTTTCCCCTCAAACGTCACACACTCTTCGCCCCTAGGCCGGAAGAATTTCTCCAGGCGCCGCCACTGTCTCCGGCAAGAATTTCCATCGATTCTGGCCAGTATCCGCAGCCCCTCGCCTCCCACTATATGCTCACTTGCTCCCCATCTCCTGGCGAACCTCCCCGTAGCGCCAGCTCGCCCCCGCGTGCTCCACAGCGTCGGCAACGTCGACCGCCGAGCATCGCCACCATCTGCCTCTACTCCGACGAGCTCTACTGGTAACATCCGACCGCGCCGCCCCCTCTCTTTTATGCTCCCGTACACACCACTCTCCTACGCGTCTAACGGCACCATTAGTTTGTCCCAGCATGCTCTATAGCGACGTCCCTGACAATGGCCGAGCGAACCTAACGCCAGGCAGACCTCCGGCGAGCGATTGCCGTCACCACCGTGCGCCCCTCGACGAGCTACCACAACCTTAAGCATCACCACGACCCCACGAACCCGGTGAGCCCCTCCGTTCCTCTTATTGCTTCCTAGATTCACCGAACCACCGCCACCAGACACGTCACCGCCAGTCGCCGCCGCCAGCGCCGCCCATCGATGGTCACTCGTCTGTGCACCGTTCGATTTTGATCTAGTGGCTATGATAAAATTTAACCCGAAGGGGTAAGTAGGCATCTGCACCGCATGATCTATTTAAAATCCGACGCACCAGAGAGGTCGATCCAACCGAAACGGTATGGACCAATAGAAACGTTCCACGTGGCCCTGTCTGTTTTAATAAAAACAGATTTGATCTATTTGTTGTTCAATTTTGTAAAATTCATAAGTTTCAAACCACACGTCCAAATTTTTCAAATTTTATATCAATGGAATCAGCAAGACAAATCCTACCCAACCATGCCCTTTGTTTAGTAAATTGTTTCTGATAAAATGGTTGTTTTTGCAGAAACTTATATTTTGGATATAAAATTTGTTCTAAAATTATTTTTGTGATAAAATCTTTGGAAAATAGTTTGTTTTGAACCTACTGACCATAGAAATCAATTTGTGGTTTCAAAAATATATTTGGTGAAGCAAAAGAATAAATCTTTGATTGAAGGCATTTCTAGTCAAATAAAAATGATGTTTATTTATTAAAAATGCTTTTGGAGGAAAACCTTTGGGAAATGTTTTGATTTAAACTCACTGGCCCCAAACACCAAGTTTTATGATTTGAAAATATATTTGGTGAACCCTATAAAAATTATTACTTTGCTAAAGGCATTTTCAACCACATAAAATGTTGATTTGATTTAAAAATGGTTTATAGGTAAAATCTTTTGCAAATAGTTTTGCCACTTTTATAAAATGACCAATAGGTGTTTTCAAATGTTTATAACCCATCATAAACCACTTTTCCAAATAAAACAATCTTTAGCATTCTTGCATGCATTACTTTGTTTCTATGATTTCATGTGTTGTTGCTTGAATGGTAGATTGAAATTGTGCCTTGCTTGATTGAATTGTAGTGATTTGAAGAGTGTGATCATTGCAAAGACAAGGAGTGAACTTATATTCTCTACCAAAAAGGCAAGTGATGCTTCATACTTTTGTCCCATTATTTTCACTATGCATCAGTGATATTTCTAAAGTAGGACTTACATGGAATTTTGCAAAGTGTAAACTATGCCATGGGAAATCCTAGTAGATGAAACCTTAGTAGAAAAATTCCTAAGTTTAAGATTCCTACTACTATCATGCTTAGCCTAGCTAGTAGAAAACAAGGGTGGAATATATTCATACTATGGAATATTTCTAAGTCAAGGACTTGTGTTTTGTTTAATAAAACAACTAAGTGAATGAATCACCTGGGTGGAATGGAAGGAATGGTTTGTGTTGAGTGGTTACACAAGGCCCATTTCTATGGTTTACCTTGTGTATCTCACTTGTGGATGTCCACCCAGGAACAAAGAGATTTGAGATGTCAAATGTTGAGAAGCTTCAAGTGCAGCCACTGGGCATTATGGGCTCTGCCTGGATCATATAGGTTGCAATAACTTAGCCAAATGGATAGTTGGTGGTAGGGGATTGATAGGTTGGAGCGCGTCCATTCTGGTCTAAGGGAAGGCTTCCGAAAGATCTTGTCTTGGTGAAACCAAGTCTTGTGGGGAAAGTGCACCACCTCTACAGAGTGTAAAATCTAAGTACTTAGCCATGTCCCTGGTAAAGGACAATTTGAGCATCAAGACATGGAAGCTATCAAGAATCTCCTCATCCAAATTTCTAATTTAAAAACTTGTGGTTGAACAAGGGTTAAAGGATCACCAATTTCTATTGGGAGATGCCTTGGGTGATTTTGTCAAGCAAAAACTTAGTGTTTTCAAATGATAAGGAAAATCTATTTTGAGCAAAGCAAGCCTAAGCTCCACTTAGCCAAATGCATATAGATGATAGACTCCACTATACTACCATAGTATCACTTGCCAATAAAATTAAAATGTATTGATCCTTGTGGCTGTAAATTATTATGTTGCAGGTTTGTTTGATGTTAGTGAAGAGTGTTGATTAGGATTACAAGTCTACAACCAACATGTTTGCCTGTGGCACTTTGAAGATGAAGGACCCCATGCTATTGTTATATTCTGCTGCATTGTAATGAGATAGCCAAATGAGCTATGTAAGATGTAATAAAATATTTTATTCCTTGTTATAAAGTTGTATTATGACCTTTGTTTCTTGATATTACATCTTAACTCTGGATGCTAGCTATTGATCCAGGGACTAGCATTGTAAACACAGGGATCTCTACCTTATTAAAGGTTGGGACCCTTACAAATGGTATCAGAGCATTGTGTTGCCTGTAGGATTTGTAACCCTAGGATTGGACAAAACCCCTTAGAAAAATAGGAGTTGTATTTGTCCAAAACTTATTTACAAACAATCTTGTAAACTCTTTCCTCAACCTTTTTGGTTTTGATTCTACATCTTGTCTATTTCAACTTGATGAGAAAAGACCTCACCATGTGCAATGGACTTCACCAACTCTAGTGATTTCAACCTTATTCTCAACAAGGACTTCAACTTGGATATCACTAAGGACTACAAGAGAGACAAGAAGTGTTACTCAAGAATTGAAGACTAAGGAAACACAACTTAGAAGGAATCATCATCACCTTTGAAGTTTTGTGACCAAGATTCAAGAAATTCTCCAAGGATACAAAGATCTTATGCAAGAAGAATCAACCAAGAAGGAGGGAAAGATCTCAAGTGAACCATATAGTTGGACCACCACATTAAGTTTAGATCAAACACACCAACCTATGTGGTGTAGCAAAAATATTTTTTTGCCTAAGAATGTGCTTGAACTTTGTTGTTTGAGTGAAATGTTTGTTTGTGATTGCTTGCACATTGCTTGTGTGAATTGTAATGTGTGTGATTAGAATTATTTCCTTAGAAATCTCTTGCCTATTCTAATCCCAACCCAACCCAAACATATGACTACTCCAAGAAACTCCAACATCAAGGATGGTGACAACAACAACAACCAAGGGATCAACATGAGAGAACTCATAGTAACCCAAACCTAGTTGAACCAAGTGACAGCTCAATTTTTAGCCAACACCAGTGAGTTAGATCCAACCATGCAAAGGTTTTTGGAAACCCAAACCCAATTGTTGCATAAGGTGACAAATCAAATGATCAACATGGGAGACAACTCTTCCCAAGGAGTTTGTGACAACAAGGATGTCAAGGATGATATTCTAGAAGGAACCCAAGCTTGCAATATTTGTGGAGACAAGGATCACACTTCCAAGGAGCATGAAGATCAATGCCCCAATTGTGAAGTGAAACATCCAACTAATCAATGCCCCACATCCCAAGCTACTTGTTTCCTATGTGAAGGAAATAATCATGTCCCTATCCAATGCCCCATCTACTCCATAGTTCAACAAAGGAAACAAGGTGGAGTGCAATAACTGATTGCAGACTACCATGAGAGAACAACTTCTACCAAGAAGGATGAAGACAAAGGAAAATCTCAGCTTGCACCTCCATGCAATATGACTCAATTTGAAGGACCAAAGAGGAGACATATGTATTATCCAAGGAAAAGGTCAAGGAGACCAGGAAATTTTCCCACCTTTGAGATAAGATATGAAGAGCATGAACTAGAAGCACTCCTAGCTTTCGAGAAACCCAAGAAGAACAAGGACAAAAGTCAAGTGCAGTGTTGCCATTACAAAGAGATGGGACACTATGCCAATGAATGTCCTGAGAAGAATAAGAAATATAAGGAGATTAACCAAGTGTGGTGCAACAACTGCAAAGAACTAGGACATTATGTATCAACTTGTGCATAGAAGATATGTGAAGAACTCAATCTTGTCACATGTTACAATTGTGGTAACCAAGGGCATTATGCAAGCAATTGTCTAGAAAAGATGAAGCACAAGATAAAGCCTATGAAGGATCTCAGCCTTGTCACATGTTTCAAGTGTGGAAACAAAGGGCACTATGCAGATGTTTGCCCAGAGAGATTTCAACAAGATCCCAAGAAAGCCAAGATGTAATCTAGTTGGAAAATTTTTAAGGGTGGTAGTACCCTAGATGCTTTGAGCCAACTTGTAACCCCTATCTTCCCCAAATCTCGGGACGAGATTTATTTTAAGGGTGGTAGCCTGTCACATCCCAAGATTTTCCAAATCTTGTAATTTGAAAAATAAATAAACAAAATAAATAATTGTTGAAATTTAGGGTGAAAAGAAACTTTTGTTTCTAAATGGAAACTTAAAATTCCATCTTGAACAACTTTGGCTAATGTTTGAATCCAACTAAATTCAAATCAAGTGGAATGCATTCCTCTTAAAATGCATCTTGAATTTAAACACTTGGAGAATAAACCAAAACCCTAAAACCCTAATGGAAGAAAATCATTTCCAAGTTATCTCCAAGCCTATGGATTTGATCCATACAAAAATTGGTCATACAAACATATCAAAATGATCAATAATGATAAATAGAAATATTATAAAATCCATTGAAATTGGTTTCACTTAATTTGGAACCAAAGATAAAATCTTATGAATTTAATAAGATAAGGGAATTAAAATTTCCAAAGCTAATAAAGAACCTATCTAGAAATCCATACCAAATGGTGAGCAAATAATCCTAAAGAGATTTAAAAGGATAATCAAATATTAAATAAGATTTTACAAATTGGAATCACCAAGTTTGGATCTCTAAATAAAAAGATATGGATTTTATAAGTTAGAGAAAGAAATATTAAATAAAGAATATTTGAAGACCAAAATTAAATATTGGCCTAAACCATAAGCAAATGGAATAAATATAATCCAAATCCAAATAAAACAATGGATAAAGAGTTTTCAAATTAATGGAAAGGACATTAACCAAATCCTATTCTATTTGAATAAAGATAAAATCTCTAATAAAGAAATGATTAAATAAATCATGGGAAAATAGAATTTGGAATTTACCCAAGTGAAATAAAAGTGGTTTAATTAACTTAAATAAGATCAAAGAAATCTTCCAAATAAAATTTATGGATTTAAAACCATATTTTATTTCATTAGAACAAAGACAAATACCCAATTTTTAAATGATTAATAAATCATATTAAAAACTTTCTAAATAATTCAAGATGAATTATTTGACATCCAAATAAACAAATAAAACCTACTGAAAAGATTTGGAAATACTTAGATTTCAAATGGTGTTTGAAAATATTATTAAAACTTATTTGAATTAATACAAGGACCTATTTTAAATAATTAAAAGACCCTAAAAAGAATAAATGAATTATTCTAAATTTGGCTCTAAAATGAACTATTAATCAGTATTTGATTGCACACAAAGTTTGAGTGAAGTTTGAATTCAAATGAATGTTTGAATAGTTTAAACAAAATCAAAATAGATTAATAGAAATGGAAAAGGGAAAAAGAATCTGTATAAAAAAATAAACAAAAGCAGCCCAGCTCGGCAAAGCCCAGTCCAGGCCCAGCAACCCACCTCTCCCTCTCTCCCCGAAACGTTTTCTCACCGCAGAAGGAACCCGCAAACCCACTGAAGAGCTAGACCCACTTTCCCCTTTTTCTCTTTAACCGACAGGTGGACCCCATCGCCACCTCAGCGTCTTCCCCAGCGCGACCCGTTCCTCCCCCAAACTTCTCGCCGTTTCTGCGTTGATTTCGCAGTGTCAATACACGTAAATGGTCGATTAATTCCTTGCTGCAACGACGCCCTCATAACCGCCCATGTCCCCTCTCTCTTTCCCCCTCAGACGTCACACACTCTCCGCCCCTAGGCTAGAAGAATTTCTCCAGGCGCCGCCACTGTCTCCGGCGAGCATTTCCATCGATTTCGGCCAGTATCCGCCGCCCCTCGCCTCCCACTGCATGCTCACTTGCTCCCCATATCCTGGCGAACCTCCCCGTAGCGCCAGCTCGCCCCGCGCGCTCCACATCGTCGGCAACGTCGACCACCGAGCATCGCCACCATCTGCCTCTACTCCGACGAGCTCTACTGGTAACATCCGACCGCGCCGCCCCCTCTCTTTGATGCTCCCGTACTCACCACTCTCCTACGCGTCTAAAGGCACCATTCGTTTGTCCCAGCATGCTCTGTAGCGACGTCCCCGACAATGGCCGAGCGAACCTGACGCCAGGCAGACCTCCGGCGAGTGATTGCCGTCACCACCGTGCGCCCCTCGACGAGCTACCACCACCTTGAGCATCACCATGACCCCGCGAACCCGGTGAGCCCCTCCGTTCCTCTTCTCGCTTCCTAGATTCACCGAACCACCACCACCAGACACGCCGCCGCCAACGCCGCCCATCGATGGTCACTCGTCTATGCACCGTTCGATTTTGATCTAGTGGCTATGATAGAATTTAACCCGAAGGGGTAAGTAGGCATCTGCACCGCACGATCTGTTTAAAATCCGACGCACTAGATAGGTCGATCCAACCGAAATGGTACGGACCAATAGAAACGTTCCACGTGGCCCTGTCTGTTTTAATAAAAACAGATTTGATCTATTTGTTGTTCAATTTTGTAAAATTCATAACTTTCAAACCACACGTCCAAATTTTGCAAATTTTATATCAATGGAATCAGGAAGAAAAATCCTGCCCAACCATGTCCTTTGTTTAGTAAATTGTTTCTGATAAAATGGTTGTTTTTGCAAAAACTTGTGTAGGTATATTTTGGATATAAAATTTGTTCTAAAATTATTTTTGTGATAAAATATTTGTAAAATAGTTTGTTTTGAACCTACTGACCATAGAAATCAATTTGTGGTTTCAAAAATATATTTGGTGAAACAAAAGAATAAATCTTTGATTTAAGGCATTTCTAGTCAAATAAAAATAATGTTTATTTATTAAAAATGCTTTTAGAGGAAAACCTTTGGGAAATGTTTTGATTTAAACTATCTGACCCCAAACACCAAGTTTTATGATTTGAAAATGTATTTGGTCAACCCTATAAAAATTATTACTTTGCTAAAGGCATTTTCAACCACATAAAATGTTGATTTGATTTAAAAATGGTTTATAGGTAAAATATTTTGCAAATAGTTTTGCCACTTTTATAAAATGACCAATAGGTGTTTTCAAATGTTTATAACCCATCATAAACCACTTTTCCAAATAAAACAATCTTTAGCATGCTTTCATGCATTACTTTGTTTCTATGATTTCATGTGTTGTTGCTTGAATGGTAGATTAAAATTGTGCCTTGCTTGATTGAATTGTAGTGATTTGAAGAGTGTGATCATTGCAAAGACAAGGAGTGAACTTATATTCTCTACCAAAAAGTCAAGTGATGCTTCATACTTTTGTCCCATTATTTTCACTATGCATCAGTGATATTTCTAAAGTAGGACTTACATGGAATTTTGCAAAGTGTAAACTATGCCATGGGAAATCCTAGTAGATGAAACCTTAGTATAAATTTCCTAAGTTTAAGATTCCTACTACTATCATGCTTAGACTAGCTAGTAGAAAACAAGGGTAGAATATATTCATACTATGGAATATTTCTAAGTCAAGGACTTGTGTTTTGTTTAATAAAACAACTAAGTGAATGAATCACCTGGGTGGAATGGAAGGAATGGTTTGTGTTGAGTGGTTACACAAGGCCCATTTCTATGGTTTACCTTGTGTATCTCACTTGTGGATGGCCACCCAGGAACAAAGAGATTTAAGATGTCAAATGTTGAGAAGCTTCAAGTGCAGCCACTTGGCATTATGGGCTCTGCCTAGATCATATAGGTTGCAATAACTTAGCCAAATGGACAGTTGGTGGTAGGGGATTGATAGGTTGGAGCACGTCTATTCTGGTCTAAGGGAAGGCTTCCGAAAGATCTTGTCTTGGTGAAACCAAGTCTTGTGGGGAAAGTGCACCACCTCTACAGAGTGTAAAATCTAAGTACTTAGCCATGTCCCTGGTAAAGGAAAATTTGAGCATCAAGACATGGAAGCTATCAAGAATCTCCTCATCCAAATTTCTAAGTTAAAAACTTGTGGTTGAACAAGGTTTTAAGGATCACCAATTTCTATTGGGAGATGCCTTGGGTGATTTTGTCAAGCAAAAACTTAGTGTTTTCAAATGATAAGGAAAATCTATTTTGAGCAAAGCAAGCCTAAGCTCTACTTAGCCAAATGCATATAGATGATAGACTCCACTATACTACCATAGTATCACTTGCCAATAAAATTAAAATGTATTAACCCTTGTGGCTGTAACTTATTATGTTGCAGGTTTGTTTGATGTTAGTGAAGAGTGTTGATTAGGATTACAAGTCTAGAACCAACATGTTTGCCTGTGGCACTTTGAAGATGAAGGACCCCATGCTATTGTTATATTCTGCTGCATTGTAATGAGATAGCCAAATGAGCTATGTAAGATGTAATAAATTATTTTATTCCTGGTTATAAAGTTGTATTATGACCTTTGTTTCTTGATATTACATCTTAACTGTGGATGCTAGCTATTGATCCAGGGGCTAGCATTGTAAACACAGGGATCTCTACCTTATTAAAGGTTGGGACCCTTACATACAAGTTCCCTCTTTATTTCACACGGTGACATCTATAGACAAAAGAATATGATATCAACCGAGTACAAAGTACAAGTGCAATGTTGAAAACGTTCCTGGTGACAGCACGGTTCTTCTAATTCCAACGTATAAGTTCAAGCATATACAACATAGATGACACAATGGTTCAAGTTTATTAGGGGCAAAGAAATATAAATTGTGCCATCAAGTTTGTGAGGGCTTTAATCACTTAGTTTTCACATAACAAAATACTTTTTAATTGGAAGATAGCTGAAAACAAGAATATAATTGGAATGGTGTAACACACCATGCATAGGAGTTTATAGTGGACAATTTGGAATAACTTTGTTTCTTGGGAGTTGTAGGCATGAGTATAACTTACTCATACAAGTGGAGGCTAGCAAAAGACTGGGAGCAACCAACTAAGAGAGCAATAATGGCCATAATCATGCAGAGCAACAAAGCATTACTAATCAAAGCATAGTGGTACTACAAGTCAAGGACTAGATGATCATAGAGGCTATGGTGACTTGTTCATAGTCATAACATGGTGTGAGCATGTGCGAAGTCAACCCAAAAAATGCATCAAAGGAGATACCACAATACTATGCTTTTGCATGCTAAAACAACGCATAATTTTTTTCAAGGCACACTAAGCAATCCCAATTGTTTGGAAAAAGACATGCTAAAAGAAATAATCACTAAGCATAAGGTTAAAACAACGCCTATCATGTCATGCTAAAGTCTAAGTCACAGTCAATGCAAGCTCCTCTTGCACTTTCAAGCAAGAACTTACTACTCCTTTCCAACACCAAGCAACTTATTTGCAAAACAACACATCGAGAACGGGGGTCCAAACTACTTTATTCAAGCAAACTAAACAAACTAAGCAACCAAACGAAAACTAAGACGCTCCAAGAACAACACAAGTTGTGCATGAAACAATAAAAACGAAGTGTCTAGACAGACGTGAGTTTTTTATTGATGAAGAAGGGGATGCCTTGGGTATCCCCAAGCTTTGACGCTTGTACCTCTTGGATATTTCTTGGGGTGACACCGGGGTGGAATCCCCAAGTTTGAGCTTTTGTCCATTCTTCATCTCATTACATCATTCTCTCTCTACACCTGAAATTTTTCCTTCATACAAAACTTCACACAATCTTCATTGGCAACATTAGTGCATTCAAAAGATAATAGACCTTTAGGCAAAGCTTTGGAACAGCAAGACTTTTCACTAAAACACAAGCTACTGTAATAACTCCTTCAAAAATCTCAATTCCCCAAAAGAAAACTCAAAAAGGAATCAATAAGAAGCAAATGCAAATAATGGCAGAAATCTGTCAAAACAGACCAGCAGGTAGATGTTAGACCCCCTCCTTTATAAAGGAAAGGATCCCTGTGATTGCAATGCTAGTCCCTGGATCAATGCTAGCATCCACAGTTTAAGATGAAGTACACAGATACAAAGGTCGTTTATTACATTCATTCCAGAGATAAAACATAGTCTTTTACAACTCAGGGCCGAAAGGCCTAATACAAGAGTTTATGGAATAAGTAAATAAACATAAGTCTTCATCTTCATGTGCCACAGGCAAGCATGTTGAGTGTAGACTCATGACTCCTATTCATCATCGGAGTAACCTGCAACATCACAAGTTACAGCCACAGAGGGTCAATACTTTGGAATAGTATTGGCAAGTGATACCTTAGTATATTTTAAGTGGACTATATTACTATATGCATTTTGGTTAAGTGTAGCTTGGCTTGCTTTGCTGGAAAATAGGTTTTTCCTATTAGTTGAAAACACTAAGTTCTTCTTTGTCAAAAACATTCCCAAGGAGCCACCAATAGACATTGAGGTCCTCCACCCTTGTTCACCCACAAATTTTTACTTAGAAGTTGGAGTGATGAGATTCTTGTAGCTTCCATGTCTTGATGCTCAAAAGTGTCCATTTCCTTGGACTAGGCTGAGTACTTAGGTTTTCCATCTGCAGAGGTTGCGCACTTTCCCCACCAGACTTGGTTTCCCAAGACAGGACCTTTCAGAAGCTTTTCCTTAGTCAAAATGGACGCGCTCCAACCTATCAACCCAACTACCACCAACTGTCCAAGTGACTAAGTTCTAGCAACCTATATGATCATGGCAGAGCCCATATTGCCAAGTGGTTGCACTGTAAGCTTTCTCAACACTTGGCCTCCAAATCTCTTTGTGCCTGGGTGGCATACCACAAGTGAGATACACAACCCAAGTCCATGGCCTTGTGTAACCACTCAACATAACCCAATCATTCCATTCCACCCAGGAGGTTCATTTGACTTAGTTGTTTTATTAAGAAAACATAAGTCTCTTGACTTAGAATATTTTTATCATAAACCATATAGATATTCACCGCCCTTGTTTGCTAAGTAGCTAGACTAAGCAGATTATGACAACTTAACTTAGGAGAATTCCCTAGCAATTCTACTATTCCACTCTAATTAGGATTTCCCATCCTAGCACTAGGCAAAATATCATGCAATACTTTAGCAAAATATCTATTGCTAGTACAAAACATAGGATAGGAATATTCATGAAAATATCACTTGCCTTGGTAGTGGGGAGAGTAGCACTCTTCACAATCACAATCACTAGCAAAATCTACACAAGAAATAATAGCATACAATTACACACAATTATATACAACCAAAAATAATATGAATGCATGCATGCAAGAATCTACTAAGTGGTGATTTTTGAAAATTCTACCAAGTATGCTCATGACTAAAGAAACTTAACATAACACAAATTTGCCAACTAAACTTATTTGGCACCCATATAATTTACCAAAATAAATTTCTACTTAAAATGGCCTTAAAACATGTTCTACAAATAAAATCATTTTTAACTGTTACTATATGCTAAATAAATTGGATATTCTGAAAGGCCTTGTTTCACTGAATCCAAATTTATAAAGTTTGCAAAAATCTAACGTGGCATTCAAAAGTTATAAGCATTTGAATTTGGATCAAATTTCTGATTTTAAATCTATTTTCAGATCTAACCTAGCCACGCGTCATGTTTTTATTGGCCCATACCGTTTCGCACTGGATCGAGCTCCACAGCCGTAGGATCTAAATGAAATCTGGCGGCTCAGATCGCGTACCTCTTCGGGGTTAAGTGGATCTATCCTAGCGCTACGATATAGATCTAACGGCTGCTATTGTCCTGGCCAAGAACTGGCGGCGGAGCGGTGGCTACCGGCGGCGGAACTGTCGGTCGACGACGGAGGCGGCACTACAGGGGGTAAGTGAGAACGAGGATTAGCTCACCGGGCTCAGGGGGTCACGGCGAAGCTCGTCGTACTCGCGGTTGATCAAAGGGCGCTCGGGCACGGTTGCGATTGCTCGCCGGAGTGGAGGACGGCGTCGGTGTGTCGGGTGGTCGTCGTGGACGTCGCTGTGAACCACCCCAAAGCAAGACGAGGACACGGTTAGATTCAGAGTCAAGGCAGAGTCGTGTGCCTGAACTAGAAGACGCGGGGCGGTCAGGGCTTACCACTAGAGCTCGCCGGAGTTCGTACAGAAGACGGTGGCGGCCAGTCGACGATGCTGCCGGAGCTACGGTTCATGCGAGGGTAAACGAAATGTGTCAAAAGAAGCGCAGAGGCTCACTGAACTAGTTTGCAAGAACGAGAGGCAGAGGGAAGCTCAGAACTCACCGGGATTTGCCGGCGCAGTCGTCGGAGACGGCGGGGTTACAGAGGGTAATGCTCGCAGCCTGGTGGCGCTCTAGGTTCGGGGTTTGAGGGAGAAGAGAGAGGGGACAGAGGGGGTTCTTATAGCCTGGTCACGAGCGAGAATTACTCGGCCAATAAATCGAATTGACGCCGCGAAGTAAACACAGAAACGCCCGCGTTGATTTGGGGATGAACGGGTCGTGCGGGTGGAGACGACGCTGACGTGGAGAAGTCCCGCCTTTCAGCGAGGTGCGCGGAGTGTAGGTGGGGTCTGCCTGTCAGCGGCTCGGCGCGTGCGCTTGCGCGTGAGGGAAAAATAAGGAGATCCCGGGTGGGCTTGCTGGGCTCGATTTGCTGCTGGACCAGATTCTGGCCGCGCGGCCTTTTTCCATTGAAGAGTCATTTTCTTTTTCTAAATTCATTTTCTGGTATGAATTTTATATGAATTCAAATCCTTTTGAATCCCAACTGCTTTGGGAATTTTTGCAGGGTTTTGTGGTTTCAAAAACAGTCATTTTAACTAAGTGGTTACCTAGCAAGGCTGGGTCAAGCTTGGGTTTCAAAGTAAACAGAGATTTGCTCTAGTTTGCACATATTTGAAAAAGGATTTTGAAACTATTTCTAAATTTGGAATCTTGGGTTAAAAGTTTCACCTAATCTTTCCATCAATGGAGGCAAGCAAATAGGTACCTAAACATTCAAATTTCAAAGGGTGATGGCCATTTGGGATAAATTGCCCACATGAAATCATAGCTCAAACTTCTGTCTCTAAATGATTTTTGAGAAAACCCTAAATGGATGAATGATGCAAATATGAGTTTTGAAACTATGATTTTTGGGATGTTACAAATCTAACCCCCTTAAGATGAATCTCGCCCTCGAGATTCGGGTTGGCTAGCAAATAGGTGAGGGTGGTCTTTCCGAAGATCATCTTCTCTTTCCCATGTTGCTTCCTCTTCGGAGTGATGGTTCCATTGCACTTTACAAAACTTGATAGTCTTGGTCCTGGTAACTCTTTCTGCGGTCTCTAGAATCTTGACAGGCTTTTCCTCATAAGTGAGATCACTTTCTAGTTGAACTTCTTCCAAAGGTATGGTATCCTTCAAAGAAGACTCTTCCATTTTTGGGTGACATTTCTTAAGCTGACTCACATGAAACACGTTATGGACTGCTGATAGAGATTCTGGCAATTCAACTTCATATGCAACTTCTCCTTTGCGACTTAGAATCTTGAATGGCCCAACATATCTTGGTGCCAACTTTCCCTTGACTCCAAATCTTTTCACTCCCCGAAGTGGCGATACTCTAAGATAAGCTCTATCCCCAACTTCATAGGTGACTTCTCTACGCTTAGAATCCGCGTAGCTTTTCTGTCAGGATTGTGCTACCTTCAATCTGTCCTTAACCAATTTGACTTTCTCTTCGGTGTCTTTGATAAGATCTGGTCCAAATAAGCTTCTTTCTCCCACACCATTCCATAACAATGGGGTGGTACACTTCCTTCCGTAGAGTAACTCAAACGGTGCCATTCCAATACTAGATTGATGACTGTTATTGTAAGAGAACTCTGCGTACGGCAAACTTTCATCCCAACTTGCTCCATAATCTAAAGCACAGGCTCTCAACATGTCTTCAAGAATTTGGTTGGTCCTTTCTGTTTGTCCATCCGTTTGAGGATGAAAAGCAGTGCTGAATTCTAATCTCGTTCCTAAGGATTCATGAAGCTGTCTCCAAAAGTGAGAAGTGAACTGAGTTCCTCTATCTGACACAATACTCTTTGGCACACCGTGAAGGCATACAATTCTGCTCATGTAAATTTTAGCTAACTTGGCACTTGTATAGGTTGTCTTCACGGGTATAAAATGAGCCACTTTAGTTAGGCGATCCACTACTACCCATATGGAATCATACCCTAACCTGGTCCTTGGTAATCCGGTAATGAAATCCATACCAATATTTTCCCACTTCCATTCAGGAATAGGCAGTGGTTGAAGCAAACCTACTGGTTTCTGGTGTTCCGCTTTGACTCTGCTACACACATCACACAAAGCAATATGTTCGGCAATGTCCCTTTTGAGATTGTTCCACCAAAACCTTTCCTTCATGTCCATGTACATCTTGGTATTTCCCGGGTGAATAGAATACAGAGAGTTGTGTCCTTCTTGTAAGATCAGTTTCCGCAACTCTGGGTCTTGTGGAACACATATACGTTTCCCGTGCCATAAAGTACCTTGTTCGTCAACATGGAAACTCTTAGCCTTCCCTAGACTAATATTTTCCTTAATCTTTTCAATTTCCTCATCAGTCTTCTGAACTTCTCGGATTTTATCCAATAGAGTGGGTTGAACATCTAAGGACATGAGATGTCCCTCTGGTACAATCTCCAATCTGAGTTCTTTGAATTGCTTACACAAGTCATCTGGCAATTCCCCTTTTGTAAGGCCATTTACAAACGTCTTACGACTTAGAGCATCGGCTACTACATTCGCTTTACCGGGGTGGTATTGGAAACTTAAGTCGTAATCCTTTATAAGTTCTAGCCATCTTCTTTGTCTCATGTTGATTTCTTTCTGGGTGAAAATGTACTTCAAGCTCTTATGATCGGTGAACACTTCACACCGCTTACCCAAAAGGTAATGTCTCCATGTTTTGAGTGCATGGACGACAGAGGCTAACTCCAAATCATGAGTAGGATAGTTTACTTCATGAGTTTTGAGTTGTCTCGAAGCATAGGCTACGACTTTACCATCTTGCATAAGTACGGCACCCAAACCTTGATGAGACGCATCACAATATACTTGGAAATCCTTTTCCAAATCTGGCAGACAAAGAACGGGCGCTGTCACAAGTCTCTTCTTCAACTCATGGAAACTGACTTCGCAACCTTCAGTCCAAGCAAATTTCTTGTCCTTCTTTAGCAATTCTGTCATTGGCTTAGCAACCTTCGAGAAATTCTCAATGAACCTTATGTAGTAACCTGCTAAGCCGAGGAAACTATGAACTTCTTTAACATTCTTGGGTGATTCCCATTCTGTCACAGCTGAAACCTTTGCAGGATCAACTGCCACACCATCTTTTGTCATCACATGACCAAGAAAGCCAACTTTCTCTAACCAGAATTCACACTTACTGAATTTGGCATACAGTTTATGTTCCCTCAGTTTCTCAAGTATCAAGCGTAAGTGTCTTTCATGTTCTTCCTTGCTCTTGGAGTAGACTAAGATATCATCGATGAAAACGACAACGAACTTGTCAAGAAATTCCATGAACACCTTGTTCATCATATTCATGAAGTATGCCGGAGCGTTGGTTAAACCAAAGGGCATCACAGTATACTCATACAATCCATACCTTGTGGTGAAAGCCGTTTTTGGTATGTCTTGCTCCCTTATCTTGAGTTGAAAATAACCTGACCGGAGATCAATCTTCGAGAATACACATGCTCCTTCTAACTGATCAAATAAGTCGTTGATTCTTGGCAAAGGATATTTGTTCTTGATGGTAACCTCGTTGAGAGAACGGTAGTCAATACATAATCTTTGTGTTCTATCCTTCTTTTCCACGAACAATACTGGGGCTCCCCAAGATGAAGAACTTGGTTGAATAAACCCTTTCTGTAACTGTTCTCCTAGCTGTTTCTTGAGCTCTTTCAGTTCATCAACTGACATTTTGTACGGTCTCTTAGCTATTGGTCCTGATCCTGGCACCAAATCTATCAGAAACTCCACATCTCTATCCGGTGGCATTCCTGGTAGCTCTTCCGGAAACACATCCGGATACTCACATACTATTGGTACACTGTCCATGCTAACTCCCTTAAGAGAATTTAGCTTACTTCCTTTGGATTCAAAGTTTGACTTAAATTTTATTCTTTTTCCTTCGGGGGTTGTGAGTGTAACGGTACGATTAGCACAATCTAATACTCCTTCATACTTAGCCATCCAGTCCATTCCCAAAATTACGTCTAGTCCTTGGGAATCTAGGATTATCAGGCTTACTGGAAACTTATGCTTACCAAACTCTATGGTGAGATCCCGGCATCCAAGGCTTACTATCATGTCCCCCCGGAGAACTTACTTTTATTGGACACCCAATGTTTTCTGATGCAAACCCATTTCTATCAACAAATGCCTTTGATATGAATGAATGAGATGCACCGGTATCAAAGAGTACAAATGCGGAAATCGAATTGAGTCTGAACTTACCAGCCACGGCATCAGGCTCCTCATAGACCTCCTCCACATTGATGTGGTTAACCTGTCCTTTCTGAAAAGGATTTGGCTTGTTAGGTCCTTCAACTTTCTTCTCAGGGCACTCATTAGCATAATGCCCCAGCTTCTTGCATTTGAAGCACTCCACCTGACTGATGTCCTTTTTAGGAGGTTGGCCTCCACTTCCACTACCACTTCCACTATAGTGACTCTTATGTCCACCCTTGTGGTTCTTGTACTTGTCCTTGTCATGACTGCGGTGATGCTTGTTGTCATGACGGTTGTGGTTGTGCTTGTTGAATTTCCCATGTTTATGGGATCCTGAGTTGTCACTGTCATCATAGTGAGATCGTTTGTGAGACGATCCCGAGCTGTGTTTGTTGGAGTGTTTCCTCTTTCTACTCTCGACTTGCTTCATTTTACTTTCCAAAATAGCAGCCTTGTCACACAAAGTCTGATAAGTTGGAACATATGCCACAGCCAACTGTAGATTCAGCTCATCATTTAAGCCTTCCAGAAATTTTTCCTTTCTTTTGGCATCTGTGTCAACCTCATCCGGTGCATAGCGCGCCAGATTGTTGAACTCTTCTATATATTCTGCCACGCTGCGGTGGCGCTGTTTCAGGTTGTGAAACTCCTTCTTTTTCAGACTCATTATCCCTGATGAGATATGAGCCGTGCGAAAGCCATCTTCAAAGATAGCCCAAGTCACGTCATCAATAGGAGTGGTGATTTGGAAGTTGTCCCACCATGTGGCGGCTGGTCCTTCCAACAGATGTGCTGCGAACCTGACTTTTTCAGCATCCGTGCAGCCCACGGTCACTAGATCTTTGTTCACAGAACGTAGCCAGTCATTGGCTACCATGGGATCAGTTGTTCCCGAAAACTTTGCTGGCCTCAAACGCAGAAATCTGGTGAGCATATCGAAACCCGGTGGGTTGTTGTTGTTATTGGGGTTGTTGTTGTTGTTGTTGGGGTTGTTGTTGTTCTGGTTTTGGATGAATGTCGTCATCATTTGCATAATTTGTGTTTGCGCATTCATCATTTGTTGCATTTTCCGGGTGATGTTATTGGGGTTGGGGTTTGCGCGACGGGGAGGCATCTGTGGTTTATTCAAATAGATAAGTATGAGATACCCTTATATGTTTTATGCACAACACATCACAAGCATTTCACATATCATGCAACATAAGAATAAAACTCAACAACCAAATGATAAGTTCATGGAATAAAACACACACAAGTGGCAAGCCATCCACATGTCGGATGGTCCAATAACAAGTTCACAATAAAAAGTATGAATACGAAGGGTGCATGAATAGTCAAGTCTACTCATCAATAACAATCTCCTCCTCGACGAAGGTAAGACCTGCGTTCTCCATCGCGGTCTTGTTCTCCTCAATCGTAGTGGTCAAAGAATCAACCTTGTCCTTGAGAGCCCTCTTCTGGGAACGAAGCCTCTCAATAACCATCTGCTGCTGCTCTAGCTCGAAATCCTTGGACTTCAATTCCTCGGTCATGTCCCGGATCTTCTTGTTCCTATCCTGGACGCGTTTCTCCTGACTCTTGAACTTGCGGTCCTGGGCCTCGAACTTTGTCTCCATTTCCTTGATCATCTCATCCTGCTGTGCAAAAATCTTGTCCTTATCGCGAAGCTGCACCTGAAGCTCGTCATTACCTAGCATGACGTTCGTCCTGTCCGTATCTACGTGCCTGAGAAGAGTCTCTAAGTCCTGAAGATAAAGACGTATCGGCTCCACAGTGCTCCTCGAGTCGTCCTCAAAGTCGATGGACTCTCCATGAACATCACGTCTTCCAAAGACATGGAAGTGAGTGCCCCTAACCTGACGGGAGTGACGGCCTAACAGTCATCCTATCAGATCCTGCATGACTACCTCCATGCCTCTCTCCCTGTCGTCGTGCATCAGCTTGAAGACGATGGCCTCCGTAGTAGGCTCAGTCTGGCGTCCGGGCTGGTTCACCTTGAAGCCCCAGAGGTCCTTCCTCTCGAACTTGGTGAGTGGGTACACCGTGATGGTAGGAAGAGGAAGATCAAGCAGAGTGGTAATCTCAATGATACGGGGACCAAAACGAGTAACCCGAAACTCCTCAACAGTGCTGATGGCAATAGGCATCTATTTATAAGATTGAAAAAGTTAGAACAATGCAATTCAAGGTAAATCAAGACAAACATTCATGCATATCCATGAAACATAATTGTCACACAAGTCTTGCATACATAAATCCATTACATCATTCAAGGTCCATACTTATTTAAAATATCTTTTGGAAATAAGGTGATAAGTGGTGGTCCAACTAACGAAGTGTTCTTACAATCCAATCTCACGGGATCTATTATTAAACACAATGTTCCTAGAGGCAATCCACCAATCTTGCTCTCTTGACTCTATCACTAAGTCTATAACATCTCCCCTTATCTCTTGGTTGGTGTCTTCCAACTCTTGAGTAAGCTCCTTCTCTTTCTCTAAGTCCTTTTGGAGGTTGAGCATTCTGCACTTGACACTAGCACTTAGTTCTTTGATAGTCCTCCAAGCTGCATCCCTGGCTGACTCAAAGAATGTGGTGTGCATTGTAGTGTTGGTGTACATGCAGAATCCTCTTTCTTTGTGGTTGTCTTCCTTGTTCTTGTACAAGTGAAGTTGCACCCACCAATACTCCACTCCTTCATCCATCACTGGAAAGCCCTTGTACACGGCTTCACCATGTGCATCCATTGCCTCCATAAGGTCCTTGAGAATATTGGGAAACTCAGTTTCACACTCCAAGGTCATGGTCATGAGTGGTCCCTTATTCACGGCTTCGTTGATGGAGTTCATCTACAAAGGAAGTTGAAAGAGATTATAAAAGTTTTACGAGAAGAATAGACAAGTGTAGAAGTAGTTGAAAAACTTTTCCTTAGTGGTTTTCCAATCCTAGGGTCATAATCCAACAGGCAACACAGTGCTCTGATACCATATGTTAGACCCCTCCTTTATAAAGGAAAGGATCCCTGTGATTGCAATGCTAGTCCCTGGATCAATGCTAGCATCCATAGTTTAAGATGAAGTACACAGATACAAAGGTCGTTTATTACATTCATTCCAGAGATAAAACATAGTCTTTTACAACTCAGGGCCAAAAGGCCTAATACAAGAGTTGATGGAATAAGTAAATAAACATAAGTCTTCATCTTCATGTGCCACAGGCAAGCATGTTGAGTGTAGACTCATGACTCCTATTCATCATCGGAGTAACCTGCAACATCACAAGTTACAGCCACAGAGGGTCAATACTTTGGAATAGTATTGGCAAGTGATACCTTAGTATATTTTAAGTGGACTATATTACTATATGCATTTTGGTTAAGTGTAGCTTGGCTTGCTTTGCTGGAAAATAGGTTTTTCCTATTAGTTGAAAACACTAAGTTCTTCTTTGTCAAAAACATTCCCAAGGAGCCACCAATAGACATTGAGGTCCTCCACCCTTGTTCACCCACAAATTTTTACTTAGAAGTTGGAGTGATGAGATTCTTGTAGCTTCCATGTCTTGATGCTCAAAAGTGTCCATTTCCTTGGACTAGGCTAAGTACTTAGGTTTTCCATCTGCAGAGGTTGCGCACTTTCCTCACCAGACTTGGTTTCCCAAGACAGGACCTTTCAGAAGCTTTTCCTTAGTCAAAATGGATGCGCTCCAACCTATCAACCCAACTACCACCAACTGTCCAAGTGACTAAGTTCTAGCAACCTATATGATCATGGCAGAGCCCATATTGCCAAGTGGTTGCACTGTAAGCTTTCTCAACACTTGGCCTCCAAATCTCTTTGTGCCTGGGTGGCATACCACAAGTGAGATACACAACCCAAGTCCATGGCCTTGTGTAACCACTCAACATAACCCAATCATTCCATTCCACCCAGGAGGTTCATTTGACTTAGTTGTTTTATTAAGAAAACATAAGTCTCTTGACATAGAATATTTAACCACCCTTGTTTGCTAAGTAGCTAGACTAAGCAGATTATGATAACTTAACTTAGGAGAATTCCCTAGCAATTCTACTATTCCACTCTAATTAGAATTTTTCCCATCCTAGCACTAGGCAAAATATCATGCAATACTTTAGCAAAATATCTAATGCTAGTACAAAACATAGGATAGGAATATTCATGAAAATATCACTTGCCTTGGTAGTGGGGAGAGTAGCACTCTTCACAATCACAATCACTAGCAAAATCTACACAAGAAATAATAGCATACAATTACACACAATTATATACAACCAAAAATAATATGAATGCATACATGCAAGAATCTACTAAGTGGTGATTTTTGAAAATTCTACCAAGTATGCTCATGACTACAGAAACTTAACATAACACAAATTTGCCAACTAAACTTATTTGGCACCCATATAATTTACCAAAATAAATTTCTACTTAAAATGGCCTTAAAACATGTTCTACAAATAAAATCATTTTTAACTGTTACTATATGCTAAATAAATTGGATATTCTGAAAGGCCTTGTTTCACTAAATCCAACAGTATAAAGTTTGCAAAAATCTAACGTGGCATTCAAAAGTTATAAGCATTTGAATTTGGATCAAATTTCTGATTTTAAATCTATTTTCAGATCTAACCTAGCCACGCGTCATGTTTTTATTCGCCCATACCATTTCGCACTGGATCGAGCTCCACAGCCGTAGGATCTAAATGAAATCTGGCGGCTCAGATCGCGTACCGCTTCGGGGTTAAGTGGATCTATCCTAGCGCTACAATACAGATCTAACGGCTGCTATTGTCCTGGCCAAGAACTGGCGGCGGAGCGTGGCTACCGGCGGCGGAACTGTCGGTCGACGACGGAGGCGGCACTACAGGGGGTAAGTGAGAACGAGGAGTAGCTCACCGGGCTCAGGGGGTCACGGCGAAGCTCGTCGTACTCGCGGTTGATCAAAGGGCGCTCGGGCACGGTTGCGATTGCTCGCCGGAGTGGAGGACGACGTCGGTGTGTCGGGTGGTCGTCGTGGACGTCGCTGTGAACCACCCCAAAGCAAGACGAGGACACGGTTAGATTCACAGAGTCAAGGCAGAGTCGTGTGCCTGAACTAGAAGACGCGGGGCGGTCGGGGCTTACCACTAGAGCTCGCCGGAGTTTGTACAGAAGACGGTGGCGGCCAGTCGACGATGCTGCCGGAGCTACGGTTCATGCGAGGGTAAACGAAATGTGTCAAAAGAAGCGCAGAGGCTCACTGAACTAGTTTGCAAGAACGAGAGGCAGAGGGAAGCTCAGAACTCACCGGGATTTGCCGGCGCAGTCGTCGGAGACGGCGGGGTTACACAGGGTAATGCTCGCAGCCTGGTGGCGCTCTGGGTTCGGGGTTTGAGGGAGAAGAGAGAGGGGACAGAGGGGGTTCTTATAGCCTGGTCACGAGCGAGAATTACTCGGCCAATAAATCGAATTGATGCCGCGAATTAAACACAGAAACGCCCGTGTTGATTTGGGGATGAACGGGTCGTGCGGGTGGAGACGACGCTGACGTGGAGAAGGCCCGCTTGTCAGCGAGGTGCGCGGAGTGTAGGTGGGGTCTGCCTGTCAGCGGCTCAGCGCGTGCGCTTGCGCGTGAGGGAAAAATAAGGAGATCCCAGGTGGGCTTGCTGGGCTCGATTTGCTGCTGGACCAGATTCTGGCCGCGCGGCCTTTTTCCATTGAAGAGTCCTTTTCTTTTTCTAAATTCATTTTCTGGTATGAATTTTATATGAATTCAAATCCTTTTGAATCCCAACTGCTTTGGGAATTTTTGCAGGGTTTTGTGGTTTCAAAAACAGTCATTTTAACTAAGTGGTTACCTAGCAAGGCTGGGTCAAGCTTGGGTTTCAAAGTAAACAGAGATTTGCTCTAGTTTGCACATATTTGAAAAAGGATTTTGAAACTATTTCTAAATTTGGAATCTTGGGTTAAAAGTTTCACCTAATCTTTCCATCAATGGAGGCAAGCAAACAGGTACCTAAACATTCAAATTTCAAAGGGTGATGGCCATTTGGGATAAATTGCCCACATGAAATCATAGCTCAAACTTCTGTCTCTAAATGATTTTTGAGAAAACCCTAAATGGATGAATGATGCAAAGATGAGTTTTGAAACTATGATTTTTGGGATGTTACAAATCTAACCCCCTTAAGATGAATCTCGCCCTCGAGATTCGGGTTGGCTAGCAAATAGGTGAGGGTGGTCTTTCCGAAGATCATCTTCTCTTTCCCATGTTGCTTCCTCTTCGGAGTGATGGTTCCATTGCACTTTACAAAACTTGATAGTCTTGGTCCTGGTAACTCTTTCTGCGGTCTCTAGAATCTTGACAGGCTTTTCCTCATAAGTGAGATCACTTTCTAGTTGAACTTCTTCCAAAGGTATGGTATCCTTCAAAGAAGACTCTTCCATTTTTGGGTGACATTTCTTAAGCTGACTCACATGAAACACGTTATGGACTGCTGATAGAGATTCTGGCAATTCAACTTCATATGCAACTTCTCCTTTGCGACTTAGAATCTTGAATGGCCCAACATATCTTGGTGCCAACTTTCCCTTGACTCCAAATCTTTTCACTCCCCGAAGTGGCGATACTCTAAGATAAGCTCTATCCCCAACTTCATAGGTGACTTCTCTACGCTTAGAATCCGCGTAGCTTTTCTGTCAGGATTGTGCTACCTTCAATCTGTCCTTAACCAATTTGACTTTCTCTTCGGTGTCTTTGATAAGATCTGGTCCAAATAAGCTTCTTTCTCCCACACCATTCCATAACAATGGGGTGGTACACTTCCTTCCGTAGAGTAACTCAAACGGTGCCATTCCAATACTAGATTGATGACTGTTATTGTAAGAGAACTCTGCGTACGGCAAACTTTCATCCCAACTTGCTCCATAATCTAAAGCACAGGCTCTCAACATGTCTTCAAGAATTTGGTTGGTCCTTTCTGTTTGTCCATCCGTTTGAGGATGAAAAGCAGTGCTGAATTCTAATCTCGTTCCTAAGGATTCATGAAGCTGTCTCCAAAAGTGAGAAGTGAACTGAGTTCCTCTATCTGACACAATACTCTTTGGCACACCGTGAAGGCATACAATTCTGCTCATGTAAATTTTAGCTAACTTGGCACTTGTATAGGTTGTCTTCACGGGTATAAAATGAGCCACTTTAGTTAGGCGATCCACTACTACCCATATGGAATCATACCCTAACCTGGTCCTTGGTAATCCGGTAATGAAATCCATACCAATATTTTCCCACTTCCATTCAGGAATAGGCAGTGGTTGAAGCAAACCTACTGGTTTCTGGTGTTCCGCTTTGACTCTGCTACACACATCACACAAAGCAATATGTTCGGCAATGTCCCTTTTGAGATTGTTCCACCAAAACCTTTCCTTCATGTCCATGTACATCTTGGTATTTCCCGGGTGAATAGAATACGGAGAGTTGTGTCCTTCTTCTAAGATCAGTTTCCGCAACTCTGGGTCTTGTGGAACACATATACGTTTCCCGTGCCATAAAGTACCTTGTTCGTCAACATGGAAACTCTTAACCTTCCCTAGACTAATATTTTCCTTAATCTTTTCAATTTCCTCATCAGTCTTCTGAACTTCTCGGATTTTATCCAATAGAGTGGGTTGAACATCTAAGGACATGAGATGTCCCTCTGGTACAATCTCCAATCTGAGTTCTTTGAATTGCTTACACAAGTCATCTGGCAATTCCCCTTTTGTAAGGCCATTTACAAACGTCTTACGACTTAGAGCATTGGCTACTACATTCGCTTTACCGGGGTGGTATTGGAAACTTAAGTCGTAATCCTTTATAAGTTCTAGCCATCTTCTTTGTCTCATGTTGATTTCTTTCTGGGTGAAAATGTACTTCAAGCTCTTATGATCGGTGAACACTTCACACCGCTTACCCAAAAGGTAATGTCTCCATGTTTTGAGTGCATGGACGACAGAGGCTAACTCCAAATCATGAGTAGGATAGTTTACTTCATGAGTTTTGAGTTGTCTCGAAGCATAGGCTACGACTTTACCATCTTGCATAAGTACGGCACCCAAACCTTGATGAGACGCATCACAATATACTTGGAAATCCTTTTCCAAATCTGGCAGACAAAGAACGGGCGCTGTCACAAGTCTCTTCTTCAACTCATGGAAACTGACTTCGCAACCTTCAGTCCAAGCAAATTTCTTGTCCTTCTTTAGCAATTCTGTCATTGGCTTAGCAACCTTCGAGAAATTCTCAATGAACCTTATGTAGTAACCTGCTAAGCCGAGGAAACTACGAACTTCTTTAACATTCTTGGGTGATTCCCATTCTGTCACAGCTGAAACCTTTGCAGGATCAACTGCCACACCATCTTTTGTCATCACATGACCAAGAAAGCCAACTTTCTCTAACCAGAATTCACACTTACTGAATTTGGCATACAGTTTATGTTCCCTCAGTTTCTCAAGTATCAAGCGTAAGTGTCTTTCATGTTCTTCCTTGCTCTTGGAGTAGACTAAGATATCATCGATGAAAACGACAACGAACTTGTCAAGAAATTCCATGAACACCTTGTTCATCATATTCATGAAGTATGCCGGAGCGTTTGTTAAACCAAAGGGCATCACAGTATACTCATACAATCCATACCTTGTGGTGAAAGCCGTTTTTGGTATGTCTTGCTCCCTTATCTTGAGTTGAAAATAACCTGACCGGAGATCAATCTTCGAGAATACACATGCTCCTTCTAACTGATCAAATAAGTCGTTGATTCTTGGCAAAGGATATTTGTTCTTGATGGTAACCTCGTTGAGAGAACGGTAGTCAATACATAATCTTTGTGTTCTATCCTTCTTTTCCACGAACAATACTGGGGCTCCCCAAGATGAAGAACTTGGTTGAATAAACCCTTTCTGTAACTGTTCTCCTAGCTGTTTCTTGAGCTCTTTCAGTTCATCAACTGACATTTTGTACGGTCTCTTAGCTATTGGTCCTGATCCTGGCACCAAATCTATCAGAAACTCCACATCTCTATCCGGTGGCATTCCTGGTAGCTCTTCCGGAAACACATCCGGATACTCACATACTATTGGTACACTGTCCATGCTAACTCCCTTAAGAGAATTTAGCTTACTTCCTTTGGATTCAAAGTTTGACTTAAATTTTATTCTTTTTCCTTCGGGGGTTGTGAGTGTAACGGTACGATTAGCACAATCTAATACTCCTTCATACTTAGCCATCCAGTCCATTCCCAAAATTACGTCTAGTCCTTGGGAATCTAGGATTATCAGGCTTACTGGAAACTTATGCTTACCAAACTCTATGGTGAGATCCCGGCATCCAAGGCTTACTATCATGTCTCCCCCCGGAGAACTTACTTTTATTGGACACCCAATGTTTTCTGATGCAAACCCATTTCTATCAACAAATGCCTTTGATATGAATGAATGAGATGCACCGGTATCAAAGAGTACAAATGCGGAAATCGAATTGAGTCTGAACTTACCAGCCACGGCATCAGGCTCCTCATAGACCTCCTCCACATTGATGTGGTTAACCTGTCCTTTCTGAAAAGGATTTGGCTTGTTAGGTCCTTCAACTTTCTTCTCAGGGCACTCATTAGCATAATGCCCCAGCTTCTTGCATTTGAAGCACTCCACCTGACTGATGTCCTTTTTAGGAGGTTGGCCTCCACTTCCACTACCACTTCCACTATAGTGACTCTTATGTCCACCCTTGTGGTTCTTGTACTTGTCCTTGTCATGACTGCGGTGATGCTTGTTGTCATGACGGTTGTGGTTGTGCTTGTTGAATTTCCCATGTTTATGGGATCCTGAGTTGTCACTGTCATCATAGTGAGATCGTTTGTGAGACGATCCCGAGCTGTGTTTGTTGGAGTGTTTCCTCTTTCTACTCTCGACTTGCTTCATTTTACTTTCCAAAATAGCAGCCTTGTCACACAAAGTCTGATAAGTTGGAACATATGCCACAGCCAACTGTAGATTCAACTCATCATTTAAGCCTTCCAGAAATTTTTCCTTTCTTTTGGCATCTGTGTCAACCTCATCCGGTGCATAGCGCGCCAGATTGTTGAACTCTTCTATATATTCTGCCACGCTGCGGTGGCGCTGTTTCAGGTTGTGAAACTCCTTTTTCAGACTCATTATCCCTGATGAGATATGAGCCGTGCGAAAGCCATCTTCAAAGATAGCCCAAGTCACGTCATCAATAGGAGTGGTGATTTGGAAGTTGTCCCACCATGTGGCGGCTGGTCCTTCCAACAGATGTGCTGCGAACCTGACTTTTTCAGCATCCGTGCAGCCCACGGTCACTAGATCTTTGTTCACAGAACGTAGCCAGTCATTGGCTACCATGGGATCAGTTGTTCCCGAAAACTTTGCTGGCCTCAAACGCAGAAATCTGGTGAGCATATCGAAACCCGGTGGGTTGTTGTTGTTATTGGGGTTGTTGTTGTTGTTGTTGGGGTTGTTGTTGTTCTGGTTTTGGATGAATGTCGTCATCATTTGCATAATTTGTGTTTGCGCATTCATCATTTGTTGCATTTTCCGGGTGATGTTATTGGGGTTGGGGTTTGCGCGACGGGGAGGCATCTGTGGTTTATTCAAATAGATAAGTATGAGATACCCTTATATGTTTTATGCACAACACATCACAAGCATTTCACATATCATGCAACATAAGAATAAAACTCAACAACCAAATGATAAGTTCATGGAATAAAACACACACAAGTGGCAAGCCATCCACATGTCGGATGGTCCAATAACAAGTTCACAATAAAAAGTATGAATACGAAGGGTGCATGAATAGTCAAGTCTACTCATCAATAACAATCTCCTCCTCGACGAAGGTAAGACCTGCGTTCTCCATCGCGGTCTTGTTCTCCTCAATCGTAGTGGTCAAAGAATCAACCTTGGCCTTGAGAGCCCTCTTCTGGGAACGAAGCCTCTCAATAACCATCTGCTGCTGCTCTAGCTCGAAATCCTTGGACTTCAATTCCTCGGTCATGTCCCGGATCTTCTTGTTCCTATCCTGGACGCGTTTCTCCTGACTCTTGAACTTGCGGTCCTGGGCCTCGAACTTTGTCTCCATTTCCTTGATCATCTCATCCTGCTGTGCAAAAATCTTGTCCTTATCGCGAAGCTGCACCTGAAGCTCGTCATTACCTAGCATGACGTTCGTCCTGTCCGTATCTACGTGCCTGAGAAGAGTCTCTAAGTCCTGAAGATAAAGACGTATCGGCTCCACAGTGCTCCTCGAGTCGTCCTCAAAGTCGATGGACTCTCCATGAACATCACGTCTTCCAAAGACATGGAAGTGAGTGCCCCTAACCTGACGGGAGTGACGGCCTAACAGTCATCCTATCAGATCCTGCATGACTACCTCCATGCCTCTCTCCCTGTCGTCGTGCATCAGCTTGAAGACGATGGCCTCCGTAGTAGGCTCAGTCTGGCGTCCGGGCTGGTTCACCTTGAAGCCCCAGAGGTCCTTCCTCTCGAACTTGGTGAGTGGGTACACCGTGATGGTAGGAAGAGGAAGATCAAGCAGAGTGGTAATCTCAATGATACGGGGACCAAAACGAGTAACCCGAAACTCCTCAACAGTGCTGATGGCAATAGGCATCTATTTATAAGATTGAAAAAGTTAGAACAATGCAATTCAAGGTAAATCAAGACAAACATTCATGCATATCCATGAAACATAATTGTCACACAAGTCTTGCATACATAAATCCATTACATCATTCAAGGTCCATACTTATTTAAAATATCTTTTGGAAATAAGGTGATAAGTGGTGGTCCAACTAACGAAGTGTTCTTACAATCCAATCTCACGGGATCTATTATTAAACACAATGTTCCTAGAGGCAATCCACCAATCTTGCTCTCTTGACTCTATCACTAAGTCTATAACATCTCCCCTTATCTCTTGGTTGGTGTCTTCCAACTCTTGAGTAAGCTCCTTCTCTTTCTCTAAGTCCTTTTGGAGGTTGAGCATTCTGCACTTGACACTAGCACTTAGTTCTTTGATAGTCCTCCAAGCTGCATCCCTGGCTGACTCAAAGAATGTGGTGTGCATTGTAGTGTTGGTGTACATGCAGAATCCTCTTTCTTTGTGGTTGTCTTCCTTGTTCTTGTACAAGTGAAGTTGCACCCACCAATACTCCACTCCTTCATCCATCACTGGAAAGCCCTTGTACACGGCTTCACCATGTGCATCCATTGCCTCCATAAGGTCCTTGAGAATATTGGGAAACTCAGTTTCACACTCCAAGGTCATGGTCATGAGTGGTCCCTTATTCACGGCTTCGTTGATGGAGTTCATCTACAAAGGAAGTTGAAAGAGATTATAAAAGTTTTACGAGAAGAATAGACAAGTGTAGAAGTAGTTGAAAAACTTTTCCTTAGTGGTTTTCCAATCCTAGGGTCATAATCCAACAGGCAACACAGTGCTCTGATACCATATGTTAGACCCCTCCTTTATAAAGGAAAGGATCCCTGTGATTGCAATGCTAGTCCCTGGATCAATGCTAGCATCCATAGTTTAAGATGAAGTACACAGATACAAAGGTCGTTTATTACATTCATTCCAGAGATAAAACATAGTCTTTTACAACTCAGGGCCAAAAGGCCTAATACAAGAGTTGATGGAATAAGTAAATAAACATAAGTCTTCATCTTCATGTGCCACAGGCAAGCATGTTGAGTGTAGACTCATGACTCCTATTCATCATCGGAGTAACCTGCAACATCACAAGTTACAGCCACAGAGGGTCAATACTTTGGAATAGTATTGGCAAGTGATACCTTAGTATATTTTAAGTGGACTATATTACTATATGCATTTTGGTTAAGTGTAGCTTGGCTTGCTTTGCTGGAAAATAGGTTTTTCCTATTAGTTGAAAACACTAAGTTCTTATTTGTCAAAAACATTCCCAAGGAGCCACCAATAGACATTGAGGTCCTCCACCCTTGTTCACCCACAAATTTTTACTTAGAAGTTGGAGTGATGAGATTCTTGTAGCTTCCATGTCTTGATGCTCAAAAGTGTCCATTTCCTTGGACTAGGCTAAGTACTTAGGTTTTCCATCTGCAGAGGTTGCGCACTTTCCCCACCAGACTTGGTTTCCCAAGACAGGACCTTTCAGAAGCTTTTCCTTAGTCAAAATGGATGCGCTCCAACCTATCAACCCAACTACCACCAACTGTCCAAGTGACTAAGTTCTAGCAACCTATATGATCATGGCAGAGCCCATATTGCCAAGTGGTTGCACTGTAAGCTTTCTCAACACTTGGCCTCCAAATCTCTTTGTGCCTGGGTGGCATACCACAAGTGAGATACACAACCCAAGTCCATGGCCTTGTGTAACCACTCAACATAACCCAATCATTCCATTCCACCCAGGAGGTTCATTTGACTTAGTTGTTTTATTAAGAAAACATAAGTCTCTTGACATAGAATATTTTTATCATAAACCATATAGATATTAACCACCCTTGTTTGCTAAGTAGCTAGACTAAGCAGATTATGATAACTTAACTTAGGAGAATTCCCTAGCAATTCTACTATTCCACTCTAATTAGAATTTTTCCCATCCTAGCACTAGGCAAAATATCATGCAATACTTTAGCAAAATATCTAATGCTAGTACAAAACATAGGATAGGAATATTCATGAAAATATCACTTGCCTTGGTAGTGGGGAGAGTAGCACTCTTCACAATCACAATCACTAGCAAAATCTACACAAGAAATAATAGCATACAATTACACACAATTATATACAACCAAAAATAATATGAATGCATACATGCAAGAATCTACTAAGTGGTGATTTTTGAAAATTCTACCAAGTATGCTCATGACTACAGAAACTTAACATAACACAAATTTGCCAACTAAACTTATTTGGCACCCATATAATTTACCAAAATAAATTTCTACTTAAAATGGCCTTAAAACATGTTCTACAAATAAAATCATTTTTAACTGTTACTATATGCTAAATAAATTGGATATTCTGAAAGGCCTTGTTTCACTAAATCCAACAGTATAAAGTTTGCAAAAATCTAACGTGGCATTCAAAAGTTATAAGCATTTGAATTTGGATCAAATTTCTGATTTTAAATCTATTTTCAGATCTAACCTAGCCACGCGTCATGTTTTTATTCGCCCATACCATTTCGCACTGGATCGAGCTCCACAGCCGTAGGATCTAAATGAAATCTGGCGGCTCAGATCGCGTACCGCTTCGGGGTTAAGTGGATCTATCCTAGCGCTACGATACAGATCTAACGGCTGCTATTGTCCTGGCCAAGAACTGGCGGCGGAGCGTGGCTACCGGCGGCGGAACTGTCGGTCGACGACGGAGGCGGCACTACAGGGGGTAAGTGAGAACGAGGAGTAGCTCACCGGGCTCAGGGGGTCACGGCGAAGCTCGTCGTACTCGCGGTTGATCAAAGGGCGCTCGGGCACGGTTGCGATTGCTCGCCGGAGTGGAGGACGACGTCGGTGTGTCGGGTGGTCGTCGTGGACGTCGCTGTGAACCACCCCAAAGCAAGACGAGGACACGGTTAGATTCACAGAGTCAAGGCAGAGTCGTGTGCCTGAACTAGAAGACGCGGGGCGGTCGGGGCTTACCACTAGAGCTCGCCGGAGTTTGTACAGAAGACGGTGGCGGCCAGTCGACGATGCTGCCGGAGCTACGGTTCATGCGAGGGTAAACGAAATGTGTCAAAAGAAGCGCAGAGGCTCACTGAACTAGTTTGCAAGAACGAGAGGCAGAGGGAAGCTCAGAACTCACCGGGATTTGCCGGCGCAGTCGTCGGAGACGGCGGGGTTACACAGGGTAATGCTCGCAGCCTGGTGGCGCTCTGGGTTCGGGGTTTGAGGGAGAAGAGAGAGGGGACAGAGGGGGTTCTTATAGCCTGGTCACGAGCGGGAATTACTCGGCCAATAAATCGAATTGATGCCGCGAATTAAACACAGAAACGCCCGCGTTGATTTGGGGATGAACGGGTCGTGCGGGTGGAGACGACGCTGACGTGGAGAAGGCCCGCTTGTCAGCGAGGTGCGCGGAGTGTAGGTGGGGTCTGCCTGTCAGCGGCTCAGCGCGTGCGCTTGCGCGTGAGGGAAAAATAAGGAGATCCCAGGTGGGCTTGCTGGGCTCGATTTGCTGCTGGACCAGATTCTGGCCGCGCGGCCTTTTTCCATTGAAGAGTCCTTTTCTTTTTCTAAATTCATTTTCTGGTATGAATTTTATATGAATTCAAATCCTTTTGAATCCCAACTGCTTTGGGAATTTTTGCAGGGTTTTGTGGTTTCAAAAACAGTCATTTTAACTAAGTGGTTACCTAGCAAGGCTGGGTCAAGCTTGGGTTTCAAAGTAAACAGAGATTTGCTCTAGTTTGCACATATTTGAAAAAGGATTTTGAAACTATTTCTAAATTTGGAATCTTGGGTTAAAAGTTTCACCTAATCTTTCCATCAATGGAGGCAAGCAAACAGGTACCTAAACATTCAAATTTCAAAGGGTGATGGCCATTTGGGATAAATTTCCCACATGAAATCATAGCTCAAACTTCTGTCTCTAAATGATTTTTGAGAAAACCCTAAATGGATGAATGATGCAAAGATGATATGAATGAGTTTTGAAACTATGATTTTTGGGATGTTACAGTAGAAACCGATTTTTTCAAAAATCTTCTGTTGCTCAAATAAAAAAGTTTTGAACTAACTAATGTTATCTAACATACAGGGGGATTTATTTGTAAAGTTTCATCTCAATCCGAGTTACAGAGACTCCTCATGAATTTTTATGGTGGAGGACAGAAATCTGTTTCGGGACAGCAATTCCCCAAATCTTACTTCCCTCTCATTAGAGGTCATTCTTGGCACAAAAAGCAAACAAAAGGTATAAGGATAGGTCATTACTGAAGTAATAACTTCCAAGACTCAAGGAAACTCTTGGATTATACAATAAGTACTTTTCTTTAACGCCTTTAAGTTAGGCACAAGAAATTTTGAGAATATGCTCACATAAGAAATATGAGTTGAAGTAAAAGAGAGCATCAAGAAGCAAATTCAAAACACATTTGAGTCTAACCCACTTCCTATGCATAGTAATCTTGTAAGAAAATAAATCAAAGAAGCACATAGTAACAAGAATGGGTAGATAAAACAAGAGCAACTTCAAAACTTTCAGCACATAGAGAGGTGTTTCAGTACCATAAAAACTTCTACAACCATATTTTCCTCTCTCATAATAATTTTCAGTAGCATCATGAATAAACTCAATAATATAGATATCACATAAATCATGCTTTTCATGATTTACAAACACATAATTTCTATCAAGCTCAAAAATAGTGGGATTAAAACCTTCACAAGTTTTACCCAAAGTAAATATTTCAAATGATCCACAGGAACATAACATTCATACTCCTTTGGTAAGAATGGGGGACAATCAAATAATATAAGAGGTAAAGAGTTACTCTCATTAGAAGGTAGGCATGGATAGATCCATTATTCCTCCTTTTGTTCACCACTCTCCTCTTTTTCATCTAATGAGCTTCCAGTTTCAACAATTTATTCTTCCATAAGCTCTTGCAAGACATTAGTCTCTTCCATTTGTGAAAATCATCTATTAAAATATTCAAGGATATAGCCATTTTATTCCTTGTAATTATCAAAGCAAAATTTAAGTATCTCATAAACCTCATGTTTATAAGGTGCATCATCAGTATTTTCAATCAAACTGGCAAGTTCAAATGCACCTTTGAAGGCAATAAATTCTTCAATTTGTTCCACATTATAATCATAATTTCCTTTAACATAAGAAGATATGGTAACATTATTATTATACTCACATTGAAAAGGCGGGTGCTTATACCTCCTACAGCAACAAGCTTTATCAAAGCAATAAGTAACATTATAAGTAGAGCACACCTCTCTAGCAATAGTATTCAATTTATCAATTTGCTCCCATAAGTGTTTCCCTTTTTGTAACAAACGGCGTTCCTTATAATAATACTTTTGTTCTTCCGTGAATCCACCTTGCCAATAAGAACTAGTTTCAAAGATACCATCCATTGATCGAAAGCATGCCCAAGCAAGGCAATAACAGACCACCAACTAGAGTAGGAACTATTTTTTGTGTTTTTGATAAGAAAAAGCAAACCAAACTAGACTAATTTTTTTGGAGTTTTTGAGAAGAGGCAAACAAAACCAAGCAAAAGAAACTAAGCAAACTAAAAACAAAGTAAAGAGAAAGGAAGTTGAGGACTCCCCTTGTGAAGACGTCCTTAGCCTCCCCGGCAATGGCGCCAGAAAACTTGTTGATGGTGCCTTGTTGACGAGGGAGGTTCTTTCTTTATTCCCCAGAAATGTCGCTAGAAAATCTTGATGCGTGGTGGTTCACAGCACTTCGTCGGGAAACCCCAAGAGCAAGGTGTGATGAGCACAGCAGCAAGTCTTCCCTCAGTAGAGACTGAGGTTATCGAACCAGAAGGAGGAAGGAAACGTCACACATGTGTTGCAAGGAACGTGGAAACCTACACAACACAAACTCAAGACTTTTCCCCAACGAATCAGTGAGGTTGTCAAGCTCACAGGTTTGCTGTAACAAAGGATTAAACATATAGTGTGGAAGGTAATGGTTTGTAGCAAGTAAACAAGTAACAGTGGAGGATGTATCAATGGTAAAGATTGGACCAGGGTCCATAGTTCACTAGAGGTGCTCTCCTTAGATAAACAACATGGCATGAAGGGTAAACAAATTACAACAGGTCAATTGACAGGAACTGAGAAAGGCATAACAATGCAATACTAGACAAAAAGATCCTATGAGATTCGATTGGGAAATACAACAATATACATAGACTGCCATCCAACTACATCTATGACTAGAAGTCCACCTTCAGGTTATCATCTGAACCCCCTCTAGTAATAAGTTGCAAGCAACAGACAACTGCTTTAAGCAAAGTGTGTAAGGTAAACAATCCACTTGTTCTATGAACAAGAGACCATTGTTTTCTCCCTAGTGGCAACATCACATCTACAACCGAAGATATTTCTGTCACTTACCTTGGAAACTAGATGCATGAACCCACTATCGAGCATAAATACCCCCTCTTGGAGTTACTAGCAACTACTTGGCCAAGATATCCACTAACAACATAGACATGATAGTATCAAATAGACAAAACCATTAATCAATCTGACATAGTAATCTCAATATCCATGGGATCCCCACA
The DNA here is from genome assembly GCA_910589765.1 of Avena atlantica. Taxonomy (NCBI): domain Eukaryota; kingdom Viridiplantae; phylum Streptophyta; class Magnoliopsida; order Poales; family Poaceae; genus Avena; species Avena atlantica. Next base: position 457,067,260 of record OU342735.1, on the reverse strand, counting down.
AACACAACATGCATGATTACAAATAGATTAGATCTTGATCATGAACAGAGCTCACAAGATCTTTACATGAAAGCATAAGGAGGAGATACAACCATCTAGCTACTACATGGAACATAGTCCAAGGTGGAACTACCCACGCTTCATGTCAGAGAGAAGGCCACCGGGATGATTTCCCCTCTGGCAGGGTGCCGGGAAGAACTTCAGATCCCCCCGATGTAGGGACAACGGTGACGACGGCTATAAAAGGTTTCATGGAGTTTTGATCGGGTGCCTAGGGTTTCTACATAGGGGGATTCTTATAGGCGAAGAGGCGAGGCTGGGAGGCGGCCAGGGCCCCCACACCCTACCCATGCGCGGGGTGGGCCCACCCGTGCCTAGGGGGTGTGGCTGCCCTGGTTTGCTTCCGTGTCTCGTCTTCTGGCTTCGTGTCCCCCACGGTAAAATATTGACTGGGATTTTGTCCCATCCAATTCCGAGAATATTGATTTCCTGCCTTTCTGGAACCAAAAACAGAAGAAAACAGGCAACTGGCACTATGGGAACTTGTTAATAGGTTAGTTACAGAAAAGATATAAAAACACCTCAAATTGTAGATAAAGGAAAGCAAAGTAGATACTAAACAAGCATGGAGCATAAAAAATTATAGATACGTTTCTGACGTATCAGTCTAATGATATGTTTTCTGAGACTAAACTATTAACAAGATGCCGTAGTGCTAGTTGCCTGTTTTCTGCTGTATTTGGTTTCAGAAAAGGTTGTAAGGAAATATTCTCGGAATTGGACGGGACAAACGATAAAGTCAATATTTCACCGACGAGAACACAGAGACCGAAGGGTAGCCGAAGGAGGGCCGCAGGGCGCCACACCCTAGGGTTGCACGGGTGATGATCTCAGATCACTGTAGAGCTTCATTGGGAAACCCCAAGAGGAAGGTGTGATGAGCACAGGAGTAAGTTTTCCCTTAGTTATGAAACCAAGGTTATAGAACCAGTTGGAGGAAGGAAACAACTCCAAGGTGTTGCTAACAACTTGGAATCCTGCACAACACAAACTCAAGACTTTGCCCCAACTTACAGTGAGGTTGTCAATCTCACTGGTTTGCTAAAAACAAAGGATTAAACGTATGGTGTGGAAGGTAATGATTACTTGGAGAAAGTAAATGGTAACTGTAGATGATGTAACAATGGTAAAGATTAGACCAGGGTCCACAGTTCACAAGAGGTGTTCTCCTTAAGATAAATAACATAACATGCTGGGTAAACAAATTACAGCAGTGCAATGACAGGAACTGAGCAAGGCATAACAATGCAATAATAGACATTCATGGTCCTATGAGATTTGATTGGGCATTACAACAATATACATAGACCATCATCCAACTGCATCTATGACTAGTAATCTACCTTTAGGTTATCATCCAAACCCCCTCCAGTATTAAGTTGCAAGCAACGGATAACTGCATTAAGCAATGTGTGTAAAGTAAACAATCCAATTGTTCCATGAACAAAAGATTGTTGTTTTCTCCCTAGTGGCAACAAAACATCTACAACCTTAGAGATTTCTGTCACTTCCCCAGATTACTAGAGGCATGAACCCACTTTCAAGCATAAATACTCCCTCTTGGAGTCACTAGCATCTACTTGGCCAAGATATCTACTAGCAACGGAGAGCAAGCAAGCTCACAAAAAACACAGACATGATAGAATCAATAATCAAAAGACATGATAGGATCAATAATCAATCTGACATAGTAATCTAAATATCCATCGGATCCCCGTAAACACAACATGCATGATTACAAATAGATGATCTTGATCATGAACGAAGCTCATAATATCTAAACATGATAGCACAAAGGAGGAGAAACAACCATCTAGCTACTGTATGGAACCATAGTCCAAGGTGGAACTACTCATGCATCATACCGGAGGCTGGCATGGTGATGAAGAAGGCCTCCGGGATGATCTCTCCCCTCCGGCAGGGTGCCAGGAAGAGCTTCAGATCCCCCTGATCTAGGGACAATGGTGGCGGTGGCTACAGACTGTTTCGTGGATATCTGATCGGGTACTTAGGGTTTTGGCATCGGGGGCTTATATAGGCGAAGAGGCGAGGCAAGAGGGCAGCCAGGGGCCCACACCCTGCCCAAGCGCGACCTAGGGTGGGCCCGCATGTGTGGGGGAGGGCACCCTGTGGCTCCCCTCTGTCTCTCCTCTAGACTCTATGTTCTCCTCGGTGAAATATTGACTTTGGCTTTTGTCCCGTCCAATTCCGAGAATATTTCCTTACTAGATTTTCTGAAACCAAAAACAACAGAAAACAGGCAACTGGCACTCCAACATCTTGTTAATAGGTTAGTCCCAGAAAATGTATAAAAATACCTCAAAGTGTGGACAAAGCAAAGCAAAGTAGATACTAAACAAGCATGGAACATCAAAAATTATAGATACGTTTACGACGTATCAGCCGGCCCCCCTAGGGCGCGCCGCCCTATGGTGTGGGCGCCCTGGCCGCCCTCCTGCCTCGCCTCTTCGCCTCTAAAATCCCCCTGATGCCAAAACCCTAAGTACCCGATCAGATCTCCACGAAACACTCTGTAGCCGCCGCCACCATCGTCCCTAGATCGGGGGATCTGAAGCTCTTCCTGGCACCCTACCGGAGGGGAGAGATCATCTCGGATGCCTTATTCATCACCATGCTAGCCTCCGGTATGATGTGTGAATAGTTCACCCTTAGACTACGGGTCCATACAATATCTAGATGGTTGTTTCTCCTCCTTTGTGCTATCATGTTTTGATCTTGTGATCTCCGTTCATGATCAAGATCATGTATTTGTAATCATACATGTTGTGTTTGCGAGGATCAGATGGATATTGAGGTTGCTATGTCAGATTGATTATTGATTCTATCATGTCTTATTGATTATTGATTCTATCATGTCTGTGTTGTTTGTGATCTTGCATTCTTTCCGTTGCTAGTAGCTATCCTGGCCAAGTTGATACTAGTGACTCCAAGAGGGAGTATTTATGCTCGATAGTGGGTTCATGCCTCTAGTAATCTGGGGAAGTGACAGGAATCTCTAAGGTTGTATATGTGATGTTGCCACTAGGGAGAAAACAACAATCTTTTGTTCATGGAACAATTGTATTGTTTACTTTACACACATTGCTTAATGTAGTTATCCGTTGCTTGCAACTTAATACTGGAGGGGGTTCGGATGATAACTTGGAAGGTGGATTATTAGTCATAGATGCAGTTGGATGGCGGTCTATGTATATTGTTGTAATGCCCAATAAAATCTCATAGGAATCGTGATGTCTAGTATTTGCATTGTTATGCCTTGCTCAGTCCTGTCAATTGCCCCGCTGTAATTTGTTCACCCAACATGTTATGTTATTTATCTTAAGGAGAACACCTCTAGTGAACTATGGACCCTGGTCCAATCTTTACCATTGTTACATCATCTAATGTTACCATTTACTTTCTACAAGCAACCATTACCTTCCACACTGTACGTTTAATCCTTTGTTTTCAGCAAACCAGTGAGATTGACAACCTCACTGTAAGTTGGAGGCAAAGTCTTGAGTTTGTGTTGTGCAGGATTCCAAGTTGCTAGCAACACCTTGGAGTTGTTTCCTTGCTCGTACTAGTTCGATAACCTTGGTTTCATAACTAAGGGAAAACTTGCTGCCGTGCTCATCATACCTTCCTCTTGGGGTCTCCCAATGAAGCTCTACTATTGAGCCACGTCAAGGGTTTTCTAGCACCGTTGCCGGGGAGTTAAGGACAGCTTCACAAGGGGAGTCCTTCAAAACCATTCTCTTTACTTTATTTTTGTTTTGCTTAGTTCCTTTTGCTTTGTTTTGCTTGCTTCTTTTTATCGAAAATTACAAAAAAAAATTTGTTTTGTTTGGTTTGCCTTTTCTTATAAAAACACAAAAAAATTAGTTCCTACTCTAGTTGTTGCTGCTGTTGGCTTGCTCCACTTTTGCAAAAATGAATTCTGCTGAGAACACCAAGTGGTGTGACTTCACTATCACAAACAACAATGATTTCCTAAGTACACCTATTGCTCCACCTTCTCCTGATGCTACCTTTTATGAAATTAAACCTGCTTTGTTGAATCTTATTATGAAAGAGCAATTTTTTGGTGCTGGTTCTGATGATGCTGCTGTCCACCTCATTAACTTTGTTGAACTTTGTGAGATGCAAAAATATAAGGAAGTAGATGGAGATATTATTAAGCTTAAATTGTTTTCTTTCTCCTTGAGAGGAAAAGTTAAAGAATGGTTGCTATCTTTGTCTAGAAATAATATTTTTTCTTGGATTAAATGCAAAGATGCTTTTATTGGAAAATACTATCCTCCTGCTAATATTATATCTATGAGAATTGAAATAATGAAATTTAAACAACTTGATAATGAACATGTTGCTCAAGCTTGGGAAAGAATGAAATCTTTGGTAAAGAATTGTCCCACTCATGGACTTACTGCTTGGATGATTATCCAAACTTTTTATGTAGGACTAAATTTTTCTTCAAGAAATCTATTGGATTTTGCTACTGGAGGTACCTTTATGACCATTACCATGGGTGCTGCAACAAAGCTCCTTGATAATATGATGGTCAAATATTCTGAATGGCACACTGAGAGAGCTCCACATGGTAAGAAGGTAAATTTTGTTGAAGAAACCTCCTCCCTGAGTGATAAAATTGATGTTATCATGTCCATGCTTGTTAATGAAAAAGCTCATATTGATCCAAATAATGTTCCTTTAGCCTCTTTGGTTGCTCAAGAAGATCAAGTTGATGTGAACTTCATTAGAAATAACAATTTCAACAACAATGCCTATAGGAATAATTTTGGTAATAATAATTATAGGGCATATCCTCCCAATAATGGTAATACTTATGGAAATTCCTACAACAACAATAGAAGTGCTCCCTCTAAACTTGAAGTCATGCTTAAAGACTTTATTAGTAAACAAACTACTTTCAACAAGAATGTGGAGGAAAAGCTTTTGAATGTTGAGAAAAATATTTCATCCTTGTCTGAAGCACAATCCTGGCTGCTAAACCTAAAACCTTGGAAAGTACCTTTGCTGCTACTCATGCCATACAAGTTACTATTGATGAAAATGTTAGACTATTAGATAAATTTCATGCTAAGTGGGAAAGAGAAGAAGAAATTTCTAGAAACAATAGTATTTGTACTATTACTACCACCAATGTTGATGCTAGCAAACCACAAGAAGTCCCCATTCCTCCTACAACAATGCCTAAACCCAATAAGTCTACTACCTGATGCTAAGTTTGATTTTGATCTTGATGGTTGCAATATTTCTGAAGTGATTATGTTCCTACAAAAGCTTGCTATAAGTCCTAATGCTAGTGCTATGAATATGACTTTTACAAAACACATTACAGATGCTCTCATTAAAAGTAAGGAAGAAAAATTGAAACACAAAGCTTCTATTCCTAGGAAAGTAGAAGATAGTTGGGAACCCATCATTAATATGCAACTGAATGAGTTTGATCTCAAATCTTCCTGTGACCTTGGTTCTAGTGTATCTATTATGCCTAGAAAATATTTATGAAATGCTTGATTTGCCACCTTTGGAAGATTGCTATTTAGATGTCCCACTTGATGATAATGCTAAAAAGAAACTCATGGGGAGTGTTAATGATGTTCTTATTATGGTTAACAATGCCTATGTTCCTGTTGATTTCTATGTTTTGGATGTTGAATGCAATGCTTCTTGTCCTATTACTTTGGGAAGACCTTTTCTTAGAAATGTTGGTGCCATCATTGATATGAAAGAAGGCACCATTAAATATCAATTCCCATTAAAGAAAGGTATTGAATACTTCCCTATGATGAGATATAAGTTACCTTTTTATCCTCCTTTGAAAGCAAAATTTGATGTTAATGCTTCTTCATTTGAAAATACTTGATTCTTGCTTCTTATGCCTAACTTAAAGGCGTTAAAGAAAAGTACTTCTTGGGAGATAACCCAATAGTTTTCTTGAGTATTGGAAGTTATTACTTCTGTAATAACCTCTCCTTATCCTTTTTGTTTGATTTTTGTGCCAATAATAACCTCTAATGAGAGAGAAGATTTGGGGAAGTTGCTATCTCGAAACAGATTTTTGTGCTTCACTATAATTTTTTTTGAAAAATCTTTGTATGTAGGATTGAGCTGTAATTTTTTTAGTAAATCCCCCCAGGATGTTATCTAACTTCTGTTAGTTCAACACTTTTTATTTGATCAATAGACGGTCTTCGAAAAAAATCAGTTTTTACCTGTTGGTCTGTTTTGACAGATTTCTGTCATTATTTGCATTTGCCTCTTAACGATTTCTTTTTGAGTTATTTTTGGTGAATTGAGATTTTTAAAGGGAATTGCTACAGTATCTTGTGTTTTGAATGAAAGTTTTGCTATTTTGAAACTAAACCCAAAGGTTTATTATCTTGAATGCACTAATGTTGCTAATTAAGATTGTGTGAAGTTTTGTATGAAGGAAATTTCCAAGTGTAGGGGAAGAATGATGTAATGATATGAAGAATGAACAAAAGCTCAAGCTTGGGGATGCCACCCCGTGTCACCCCAAGAAATATTCAAGAGGTACAAGCATCAAAGCTTGGGGATGCCCAAGGCATCCCCTTCTGCATCAATCAAAATCTCAGGTCTCTTTCTAGACACTTTGTTTTTATTGTTTCATGCACTTTTGTGTTGTTCTTGGAGCGTCTTAGTTTTTGTTTTTGGTTTTTATTTTTTTATTTTTGTTGAATAAAGTAGTTGGAAGCCCGTTTTCCCTGTGATGTTTCAAATAAGTTGATTGGTGTTGGAAAAGAGTAGAAAGTTTCATGCTTATTGTCACATCCCAAGATTTTCCAAATCTTGCAATGTGAAAATAAATGAATAAAATAAAACTTTGTTTGATTTTCAGAGCCAGAAGAAACTTTTTGAATTCAATTGGAACTTCAAACCCATTTGAATTAAATAAATCCTAAAGGAGTTTAAAAAGATGAACCTTTTAAATAAAGAAAATAAAATGTTTTTGAAATACCATTTTGAAACTCTTAAATGAAAAGATTTGTTTTCAAATGAAATAGAAGTTTCATAAATAAAGATTATTTTATATAGCCAAATTAAACCTTGACCAATATTTTGAAAGAAGTGTTTTTGTTTTGAATAAAAATAGCAAAGGTTTATTTAAATAAATTAATAAGGATTTAATATCCAACTTTATTTAGATAAAAGGTTTTACTAATTTAAATTGAAACATCAAAACTTGTTAAATTATTTAAAATAAGTTTTCCCAATTATTTGATATTCACAAATAAAACCCACTAATGTGTTTTGACTTTATTTTAGGTTTAAAATAATTATCTCAATAAAACAAATCCTATTTGATTTAATAACTGAGAACCATTTATTTAATTGTAAATGGACCATAAATAAAAAGTTACTTTATTTTAAACAAGCTTTTCAAGTATCTTATAATTCCAAATGATACCTACTGATTTAATTTTGAAAACATTTGGATTTCAAATAAAGATTTAATTAATAAACTACAAAAAACTCTATTTTATTAATAAACCATGGCTACTTATTTAATTAATGATGGAACCTAAAAAGATTAAAGTAGTAATTATTTTATTTAGGATTTTGGTTCAGGTTACTAAACAGAACCAAATTCTTAGTTACAATGTTTGGTGAAAATTTGAATTGTTATGAATGCTTGAGAATTGTTTGAAATAACAAATCAGGAAATAGAAATAGAAAATAGAAAAAAGAATCAGACAGAAAAAAAATATGGGAATGGACTGACCCAACTGAGCCAGCCCAAACAGCCCACCTAGCCCAATTTCCACCCCACCGCAGCGAAGCGTTTTCCACCGTAGAAAGAACCCTCGGAGCAACCGACAAGTGGACCCCTCCCCTTCTTCCTTTCTTTCACTGCCAGCGGACCCCACACCCTACTGCTCTTCTTCCTCACCCGCCGCGGACCTGTTCCTCCCCTTTTACTCGCCTCGCCGTTTCTGGCCAAATTAATTCGAATGAATTCGTTTAAATGCATGGTTAATCCTCCCCCTGGACCCTGCTGTATTAATCCCCCTAGTCTCCTCTTCCTTCTTCCGCAGACCACACCTCACCGGAGCCCCCAGGCTGCGCAAATTGCTTGCGACAACACCCCTGTCCCCGACAACTTTCCCGGCCGATTCCGGCTGCCACACGCCGCCCCTTGACTCGTCGACCTAGCACACATACTTCACGCATCCAGACGCATCCGTCCATACCAACCATTCACCTGCGGGCGCTCCAAAACGTCGGCAACAACTCCACCTATACGCCGCCGTCGTCTGCTACTTTTCCGGCGAGTCCTCCAGGTAATATCTGACCACACCCTTCCGTTTCGTTGATGCACACACGATCACCGAACCTGTACGCATCTAACGCAACTGTTATCTTGCTTTTCCGTGGCTTGTGTCGTCGCCTCCGACGAAGAACAGAGAAGCCCGACGCGGACACGAACTCCGGCGAGAGATTTAAGCCAGCATAGTGCGCCCCTTCATCAACCAGTGGCAGGTTGAGAATCCCCGTGCCACGACGATCACAGTGAGCCCCCTCTCCTCCTTCCTCGCTTCCTGTAGCATCGACTTCGCCGCCAACTGACCTCGCCGCCTCCAGCAACCGTCGCTGCGCCGCCCAAGTTTGGTCCGTGCAAAGACAACCGTCCGATTTTGATCCAGTGGCTAAGAAAGAAAGTAAGCGAAGGGGTATCGAACGATCTGAGCCACGCGATGTCAATTAAATCCAACGGCCAGCGTCGCCCGATCCGGCCGAACCGGTACCGTCCAACCAGAGTGTGCCGCGTGTCACTTATTCAGTTTAAAAACAGATTTTAAAACAGAATTATTTGCAAACTTCAAACCTTTGTAACTTTCAAACCACACGTCCAAATTTTGCAAATTTTATATCAATGAATTCAGGAGAACAAGCCCTAGCCAACCATGCCCTTAGTTTATCAAATAGTATCTGTTATCCTGTTTGAATTTGCAGAAACTTATGTATGCTTGTTTAGAGTATAAAAATTGTTTAAAAATGATTTTTGTATTAAAACTTTTGCAAAATGGATTGTTGTGACCTTACTGACCTTAGGAACCAACCTTTGGTGTTAAAAATGATTTTGGTGAAATTTAGGTTGAATTATTTGACTTAGCCAATTTCTAGCCAAATAAAAATAATGGGTTGTTTATGGAAATGATTTTGAGTAAAGAACTTTGGAGAAAAATGGTTTAGACCAACCCTACTGACCCAAAACACCAAGTTTTGCAATAGCAACTCATTTGGTGAACAACTTAAGAGTTTTTGCCTTAATAAAAACATTTTTCACCACATAAAATGATGAATGGAATTAAAAATAGTTTTTAGACAAAACCCTCTTGTTAATGACTTTGCCACTTTGGTAAATGACCAAATTGGATCTTACAAAGTTTAGAAACCCCATAGAGACCCTTTGCAAAATAAAACTATCTTGTGCATGCTCTCATGCATGAATTGATTTCCATTGTCTTGTGTGTGTGAAGTTGTTTGAGTGATTATTGGTTTGGAATGTAAATTAAATTAGTGTTTGCTTGTTTGACTTGTAGTGAAGTGTGAGACTAGAAAGATCAAGGAGTGAGCCACCATTCCCTACCAAAAAGGCAAGTGATGCTTCATACTTTTTGTCCTATTACTTTCACTATGCATTAGTGATTTTGTTAAGTAAAACTTGCATGGATTTTGCTAAGTATAGATCTTGCTATAGGAAAACATAGTAATGAATCCTTAGTAGGATTTTCCTAAGTTAAATATTCCTACTACTATCAAGCTTAGCCTAGCTAATAGAAAACATGGGTGGAAAATATATTCACACTATGGAAAAATATTCTAAGTCTGAGGACTTATGTTTTTGTTTAATAAAACAACTAAGTTATTGAATCCCCTGGGTGGAATGGGCTTGCTTGGTGGATAATGGTTGAGTGGTTCACAATGCCATGGGCTTGGATTGTGTATCTCACTTGTGGAATGCCACCCAGGAAACAAAGGGATTTGAGATGTCAAATGTTGAGAAGCTTCAAGTGCAACCACTTGGCAATATGGGCTCTGCCATGATCATATAGGTTGCAAGAACTTAGCCATATGGACAGTGGGTGGTAGTGGTTGATAGGTTGGACCGTCCAGAAAAATACCCCAACGACCATATTTTGCCTAGACCTTTAAATAGCTTTGCCCCTTTGTCTTTTAGAGTCACTTATTCCTCCTCCTTTTGTCTAAGCTTTTCCCCCATTTGGCTTACTCTTTGAGCTTGATTTCTACTCACCCCTCCATTGATTCTTGCATATATTTGAGGGGTAGTTGGAGGAGATCTAGATCCGCGTTTTGACCTAACCGATTCATCTCTTTGTGAGTGCATCTTTGGTGATCTAGATTTTGGGGGATTTTGTGTCTCTCTTTGATTCCTCCTCTCTTGTTCCCCCAATAGCTTTAGTAGCTTTGTTGGAACTTGGGATTAAGGGATTTGAACACCTTTGTGGTGTTCTTGCCATTTGCATTTGGTGCATCGGTTTGCGTTCTCCTCGGAGGATTTGGTTTGAGTTGATCATTGGAGCTTGTCCCTCTTGGGTTCTTGGAATCCTAGACAGTTTTGTGGCCTTGGTGACATTGTGGCCTTGGTGGCATTTGTTGAGGCCTTTTGTGGCGTTTGTTGGGAGCCTCCAAGTTGTGGAGAAGTGCCCCAACCTTGTGAGAGGTTCCGGTTGCCACCGACAAGTGCACCGATAGTGGAAGCGTGAATCGATCCCATTGGGGTGAGATTCACCGAAGAATAAGGGAGGCCTTTTGTGGCGTTGGTGGTTTGATACCACCCCTATCCAAACGCGACGTACTCCATGTTGGGAGGAACTCGGTAAAATATCGTTGTCCCCGTGTGCCTCGGTTATCTCTATACCCGAGCTTGTACTTATGCACTTTAAATTGTGATAGCCTTCGTGCTTGAAGTAATCTATATCTTGTTATCACTTTGTTGCTTGTATTGCTTAGCATAAGTTGTTGGTGCACATAGGTGAACCCTAGTTGTTCTAGGTTGTGCTTGACAAAGTAAAATGCTAGTTTTATTCTGCCTTTGTTGAGCAACTCTAGGAAAAGTTTTAATCGCCTATTCACCCCCCTCTAGGCGACATCCGTATCCTTTCACTATGTATCAAAAAGCTTATAGCAAATGAACTATTGAAATGACTTGATCTTGATGCTACGCTTATCTATAGGAGTATGTACATCATACCATTCTCCTAATGATATGATCTTGTTGTTAACAACATCTCAATGTTCATGATCGGGAAACCACGATCATATATTAACCAACAAACTAGTATTACAAAGAGGCGTTGCTAGGGAGTCTAATTTAGTTTACAAATCACACAAGTATTATTGTTTCCGGTTAATACTGTTATAGCATGAATGTAAAAATTTATCATAAACACAAAGATATAATAATAACCACTTTTATTATTGCCTCTAGGGCATATCTCCAACAGTCTCCCACTTGCACTAGAGTCAACTAATCTAGATTACATGGTAATATACCGAACACCCATGGAGGTTTGGTGCTGGTCATGTTTTGCCCTCGGGAGAGGTTTATTTAACGGATCCGCCACATTCAGATCTGTGTGTACTTTGCAAATCTTTATGTCACCATCTTGGGCATGCTCTCCAATAGCGTGAAAACGTAGCTTGATGTGCTTCAGCTTCTTGTGTGACCTTGGTTCTTGCGCATTGGCTATGGCGCCCATGTTATCACAGTAGATAGACATTGGGTCTAGCGCACTTGGAACCACACAAAGCTCTGTAATGAACTCCTTCATCCATATCGCCTCTTGCGAAGCCTCTAAAACAGCTATGTATTCCGATTCAGTTGAAGATCTCACCACAAAGCTTTGCTTTGCACTCCTCCAGCTAACTGTTGTACCATTCAAAGTAAATACTTATCCAGATTGAGATTTAGAATCATCTGGATCGGTGTTCCAACTAGCATCGTTGTAACCATTAACAATGAGTTGTTCATGACCTCCATAAGAAAGAACCATATCCTTAGTTCTTCTCAAGTACTTAAGGATGTTTTTGACCGCTGTCCAATGATCCACTCCTGGATCACTTTGATATCTGCTAGTCAAACTAACAGCATATGTAATGTCGGGTCTAGTACATAGCATGGCATACATAGGAGATCCTATGGCTGAGGCATAGGGAGTCTTACTCATACTTTCTCTATCTTCTGCTGTTGCAGGACTTTGAGTTTTACTCAAGGTCGTATTGGGCAACATGGGCACGAACCCTTTCTTGCTATCTTCCATTCCAAACCTCTTTAGAACTTTGTCCAAATATGTACTCTGTGACAATGATATTAGGCGTCTCGATCTATCTCCATAAATCTTTATGCCTAATATGTAAGCTGCTTCGCCAAGATCTTTCATTGAAAAACTCTTATTCAAATAATCCTTGACACTATTAAGAAGGTCTACATCATTCCCAATCAACAATATGTCATCTACATATAGTATTAAGAATGCTACAGAGCTCCCACTCACTTTATTGTAAATACAAGCTTCTCCATAAGTTTGTATAAATCCAAAGTTTTGATTACCTTATCAAAACGTTGATTCCAACTTCGGGATGCTTGCTTCAATCCATAAATGGACCGTTGAAGTTTGCATACCTTGTTAGCATCTTTAGGATCGACAAAACCTTTGGGTTGCATCATATACAACTCTTCATCAATGTCTCCATTGAGGAACGCCGTTTTGCCATCCATCTGCCATATCTCATAATCATAATATGCAGCGATTGCTAACAAAATCCTCACAGACTTTAGCTTCGCTACCGGTGAGAAAGTCTCACCGTAGTCAACTCCTTGAGTTTGTCGAAACCCTTTTGCGACAAGTTGAGCTTTATAGACAGTAACATTACCATTAGCATCTGTTTTCTTCTTGAAGATCCATTTGTTCTCAACAGCCTTTCGGCCATCCGGTAAGTCCACCAAAGTCCATACATGGTTTTCGTACATGGATCCAATCTAGGATTTCGTGGCTTCTTGCCATTTATTGGAATCTGGGCTCATCATCGCTTCCTCATATGTCGCAGGGTCATCAGTGTTGTCCACCAACATGACACTCATAACGGGATCATACCAATCAGGAGTGGTACGAGTTCTCCTTGACCTGCGAGGTTCCGTAGTAACTTCAACCGAAGTTTCATGATCAACATCATTAGCTTCCTCTCTTATTGGTGTAGGCGCCACACGAACTGCTTCCGGTGCTGCGCTACTCGCAAGTTCGAGAGAAGGTTCAACAACCTCGTCGAGTTCTACTTTCCTTCCAGTCACTTCTTTCGAGAGAAACTCCTTCTCTAGAAAGGATCCATTCTTGGCAACAAAGATTTTGCCCTCGGATCTATGATAGAAGGTATACCCAATAGTTTCCTTCGGGTATCCTATGAAGACGCATTTTTCTGCTTTGGGTTCAAGCTTGTTGGGTTGTAACTTCTTTACATAATCTTCGCAACCCCAAACTTTAAGGAACGACAATTTAGGTTTCTTCCCAAACCATAATTCGGTGTCGTTTCAACGGATTTAGATGGTGCCCTATTTAAAGTGAATGCGGCTATTTCTAATGCATAACCCCAAAATGATAGCGGTAAATCTGTAAGTCACTCATAGAACAAACCATATCTAAGAGAGTTTGATTACGACGTTCGGACACACCATTACGCTGTGGTGATCCCGGAGGTGTCAATTGTGAAAGTATTCCGCATTTTTTTAAATGCTCGCCAAACTCGTAACTTAGATACTCACCTCCATGATCAGATCGTAGAAATTTAATCTTCTTGTTACGTTGATTCTCTACCTCACTTTGAAATTCCTTAAACTTATCGAAAGTTTCGGACTTATGTTTCATGAAATAGATATACCCATATCTACTCAAGTCATCCGTGAAGGTAAGAACATAACGATAACCACCACGTGATGCTACACTCATTGGGCCACATACATCGGTATGTATGATTTCCAATAAGTCCGTAGCTCGCTCCATCATACCAGAAAATGGAGTCTTAGTCATTTTACCCATCAGACATGCTTTGCATCTTTCAAGTGATTCAAAATCAAGTGATTCAAGAAGTCCATTAGAATGGAGTTTCTTCATACACTTCAGTCCAATATGACCAAGACGACAGTGCCACATATAGGTCGAGTTATTGCTCAATTTCAAAAGTTTAGCTTCAATGTTATTAATATGTGTATTACTACAATCGAGATTCAACAAGAATAGACCATCTATCAAAGGTGCATGTGCATAAAACATATTACTCATATAAATCGAACAACCATTATTCTCAGATTTAAACAACTAACCGTCTCGCAATAAACATGATCCGGATATAATGTTCATGCTCAACGCAGGCATCAAATAACAATTATTTAAGTATAAAACTAATCCCGATGGTAGATGAAGTGGTAGCGTGCCGACCGCGATCACATCAACCTTTGATCCATTTCCAACGCGCATCGTCAACTCGTTCTTCGCTAGTTTCCGTCTATTCTGCAGCACCTGTTTCAAGTTAAAATATGAGCAACCGAACCAGTATCAAATACCCAGGCACTACTATGAGTACTAGTGAGATACACATCAATAGCATGTATATCGGATATACCTTTCTTCTTGATGTTGCCATTCTTCAAATCCGCCAAGTACTTAGGGCAATTCCGCTTCCAGTGACCTTCTCCCTTGTAGTAAAATTACTTAGTATCAGGCTTAGGCCCAGCCTTGGTCTTCTTCGCCGGCGCGATAACTTTCTTACCGCCCTTCTTGAACTTTCCCTTTTTCTTAGACTTGCCTTGCTTCTTGAATTTGCTGGTCTTATTGACCAACAACACTTGGTGCTCTTTCTTGATCTCCACTTTCGCAGACTTTAACATGGAGAAGAGTTCAGGCAACGACTTGTCCATGTTTTGCATATTGTAGTTCATCACAAAGTTCTTGTATCTTGGTGCTAGTGATTGGAGGACACGGTGAATCCCCAAAGCATTAGGAATCACTATACCCAAGCTTTGAAGCTTGCTTGCGTGCCCAGACATCTTAAGCACGTGCTCACTGATGGAGCTGCCCTCTTCCATCTTGTAGTTAAAGAACTTTTCAGAAGCCTCATAACTTTCAACTGCCGCGTGAGCCTCAAATATCATTTTGAGTTCACGGACAATATCATGTGGGTCATGGTTCTCAAACCGTTTTTGAATCTCCTATTCCAATCCATACAAGATAGCACACTGAACTGTGGAGTACTAATTCTTCCGAGCGAGGAAAACATTCTTTACCTCATCGGTAGCATCAGCTGCAGGTGGGTTACCCAGCGGTGCATCCAGCACATAGGTCAAATTACCAGCATTAAGGACAATCCTCAAATTATGGAACCAATCCGCGAAGTTGCTTCCATTGTTTTTCAACTTTTCTTTCTCTAAAAACACATTAAAATTGATGGTAGGTGTCACATCCCAAGATTTTCCAAATCTTGTAATGTGAAAATAAGTTAATAAAATAAAACTTTGTTTGATTTTTAGAGCCAGAAGAAACTTTTGAATTAAAATGGAACCTCAATCCCATTTGAATTAAATAAAATCCTAAAAGGATTTAAAAGGATAGACATTTCATAAAGGGAAACAATCTGAAATGTTATTTTGAAACAATCAAATGAAAAGATTTGTTTTTCAAATGAAATAGAATTTTATAAATTAAGATTATGTTATAAAGCCAAATAAATCCTTAGCCAAACTTTGAGGATTAAAAACATTTTATTTTTAATAAAATAGCAAAGGTTTAATTAAAAATTTCTTAAATAAAATAATTAGTATCCAAACTCTTTTAAAATAAAAAGGTCTTACCAATTTAATTGAAACATCAAAACTTATTAAATTATTTAAAATAAGTTTGCTAAGTAATTTATATTCACAAATAAAATCTACTAAAATGTTTTGGCTTTATTATTCAAAATAAATACCTCAAATAAAATAAATCCTATTTGAAATAATAATGAAAGTCTATTATATTAATTAATAATGGACCCTAAAATAAAATGTTATTTTATTTTAAAACAAATCTCCAAGTATTCTATATTTCCCAAATAAAACCCACTAATTTGGTTTTGAAGATATTTAGTTTCAAATAAAGATTTTATTAATAAAATCAAACTCTATTTAATTTAATAACTAAGGCCCATTATATACAATTATTATTGGACCCTAAAGCAAAACAATATTTTGTTTTAAACAAGTATCCAAGTATTATTTACTTCCAAATGATACTCACTGATTTGATTTTTAAAATATTTGGATTTTAAATGAAGATTTTGTTAATTAAACAAAACCCTATTTTATTAATAAACCATAGTCCATTTTATTTAATTAAAAAAAAATGGAACATAAAAATATTATTTATTTTGGAATGTTGGTTGATAAACAGAACCTAGTTCAAAGAATCGAAATGTGGTGTTTGTATGAATTTATTTGGATTGATTGAATTGTTGTTTGAAAACCAAATCAGTAAATAGAAAATAGGAAAAAACAAAGCAGACAGAAAAAAATAAAAGAAAACCAACCCAACCGAGCAACCCACGAAGCCCACCAGCGGCCCAGCTCTTTTTTCCCTCCCCGAACCGTTTTTCCCTCACTACTGAAACAGCCCGCAAAGTCACTGACATATGGCCCTCTTCTCCCTCCCTCTCTTTCGCTGACGAACGGGACCCACTCCTCCTGTTCATCTTTCTCACCCACCCCGCGACTGACTCTCCTCCCTCTCCTCGCCGTTGTAGGCTTAATTCCTCGGCTTAATTCGCTTTGATGCCACGAGTAAAAGCCGCAGTGAACACGAGTGTTAAATCGCCAGTCCCTCCTCTCCGTTTCCCCTCTAGTTCCAGTTCCTCTCCGCCCCAGTGCTGCTCCAATTGACCACTGCAACCTCACCAACTCCGACGACCATCCTTGCCAAAATTCGACCAGCACACACCACCCCGAGCCTCCCCGAGCACCCTGGAAGCTTCCCCACTCCCAGACCTTCCTCCCCGTACCACCCACTTGACCGCGGGCACCTCTGAGCCTCGCCAACGACAACCACCAGTACCGCCGCCGCGTCTGCCTTACTCCGGCGAGTCTTCCAGGTAACATCTGACCGCCCCCTTCCGTCTCGATGATGCACACATACTCGCCTCTCGCTTACGAACCTAACCGTACCCTCCGTTTGTCTTAGGGCGCTCCCTATCCTCGTCCACGACGACCACCTGACGACGTTCGCAACTCCGGCGAGGAATTTCGCCCAACCCAGTGCGCCCCTTCAACCACCCGTACCACGTTGAGCATCAACGTCGCTCCACGAACCCGGTGAGCTTCCTCCCTCTCTTCCTCGCTTTTGGTATCACCGGCTCCGCCGCTGACAGACCTCGTCGCCGCCAACTACCGCCGCCAGCGCCGCTACTGTTTGGCCAAGCAAGTAGAGCCGTTAGATTAACATCGGATGGCTTGGATAGATCCATTAACACGAAGGGGTATCGAGCCATTTGTGCCGCACGATAGGAGTAGATCCAACGCACCAGAGCGTGATCCGCAGCGAACCGTTTTCGGCCAATTAGAATACGACGCGTGGCAGGATCTGTTCTAAAACTGATTTTGAAATCAGATTGATTTGCAAACTTCAAACCCCTGTAACTTTCAAACCACACGTCCAAATTTTGCAAACTTTATATCAATGAATTCAGGAGAACAAGCCCTAGCCAACCCTACCCTTAGTTTAGCAAATAGTATTTGATAGATTGTTTGATTTTGCAGATTCTTTTGTGTGCTTGCTAACATTAGAAAAATCATTTAAAAATGAATTTTGAGATCAAACCTTTGCCAATTGGTTTGTTGTGACCCTACTGACCCTAGGAACCAACCCATAGTGTTAAAAATGATTTTTGTGAAATTTAAGTTGAATTATTTAACTAAGTCATTTTCTAGCCAAATAAAAAGAATAGTTTTATTTATGAAAATGTGTATGGAAAGAAAACTTTGAGAAAATAGTTTGGACCAAACCTACTGACCCAAGAACACCAAGTTTTGCAATAGAAACTCATTTGGTGAACCCTATAGACTAATGCCTTAATAAAAATATTTCTACACCACATAAAATAAGACTTTGTTTTGAAAATGGTTTTTAAGAGAAACCTTTTGCAAATGACTTAGCCACTTTAGGAAATGACCATTAGATGTACCCAAATGACTATGACCCACTAGGAACCACTTTTTCAAACAAAACAAAGCTTGGCATGCTTGCATGCATTTCTTTGACTTTGTTATTTATGTGTGTTGTTTTGCTTGATTGGTAGATTGAGTTTGTGCCTTGCTTGATTGATTTGTAGTGACTTGAAGAGTGTGATTGTTGCAAAGATCAAGAAGTGAACCTATACTCTACCAAAAAGGCAAGTGATGCTTCATACTTTTTATCCTATTACTTTCACTATGCACTAGTGATTTTTGCTAAGTAAAACTTGCATGGATTTTGCTAAGTATAGATCTTGCTATAGGAAAACATAGTAATGAATCCTTAGTAGGATTTTCATAAGTTAAAGATTCCTAATACTACCAAGCTTAGCCTAGCTAATAGAAAACATGGGTGGAAAATATATTCACACTATGGAAAAATATTCTAAGTCTAAAGGACTTGTGATTTTGTCTAATAAAACAACTAAGTTAATGAATCACCTGGGTGGAATGGGCTTGCTTGGTGGAGAATGGTTGAGTGGTTACACAAGGCCAGGGGACTGGTGAACCCTGTGTATCTCACTTGTGGATGGCCACCCAGGAAACAAAGGGATTTGAGATGTCAAATGTTGAGAAGCTTCAAGTGCAACCACTTGGCAATATGGGCTCTGCCATGATCATATAGGTTGCAAGAACTTAGCCATATGGACAGTGGGTGGTAGTGTTTGATAGGTTGGAACGCGTCCATTTTGGTCTAAGGGAAAGCTTCTGAAAGATCTTGTCTTGGGAAACCAAGTCTTGTGGGTAAAGTGCACCACCTCTGCAGAGTGTAAAATCTAAGTACTTAGCCATGTCCCTGGTAAAGGACAATTTGAGCATCAAGACATGGAAGCAATCAAGAATCTCATCATTCAAATTTCTAAAGTTAAAACTTGTGGTTTGAACAAGGGTTGTTTGAATTCTTCAATCATTGATGGAGAGATGGCTTGGTACAAGGATCTTGAAATCTTTGATTGAGGAAAATGATTTTGTCAAGCAAAAACTTAGTATTTTCAAAATGATAAGAAAAATATATTTTGATCAATGCAAGCCTCAACTCCACTTAGCCAAATGCATATAGATGATAGACTCCACTATACTACCATAGTATCACTTGCCAATACAATTCAAATGTATTGACCCTTTGTGGCTGTAACTTGTATGTTGCAGGTTTGATTGATTTTAGTGAAGATTGTTTGATTAGGATTACAAAGTCTACAACCAACATCTGCCTGTGGCACTTTCAAGATGAAGGACCACTTGACCATAGTTATTCCGCTGCAATGTAATGAAATAGCCTAATGAGCTATGTTTGATGTAATAAACTTATGTTATTCCTGGTTATAAAGTTATATTATGACCTTTGTTTCTTGATATTACATCTTAACTGTGGATGCTAGCTATTGATCCAGGGACTAGCATTGTAAACACAGGAGGCTCTATCTTATTAAAGATTGGGACCCCTTACAGATGGTATCAGAGCATTGTGTTGCCTGTAGGATTTGTAAACCCTAGGATTGGACAAAAACCCTTAGAAAAATAGGAGTTGTTTTGTTCCAAAACTTATTTAGAAAACAAGCTTGTAAATTCTTTCCTCAACCATTTTGGAGTCAACTCTACATCTCTTCTACTTCAACTTGATGGAAAAACCTACCCATGACCAAAGACTACACTATGTGCAAAGGACTTCTTAAACTTCTTCAAACTCTAATGACTTCAACATCTTCAGCATATTCCCCAAGGACTTCCAACATGGATACCACTAAGGACTACAAGTGAGACAAGGAAATCATGCTCAAGATTTAGAGACTGAGGGAATGCAAAATAAGAAGGAACCATCAACAACTTTGAAGTATTGTGACCAAGAGTTTTTCTCAAAGAAACCAAGATCTCATACAAGAAGAATCAAGAAGGAAGGAAAGATCACAAGTAAACCATATAGATGGACCACCATAATTTAGTCAAGTCAAACCACCAACTTATGTGGTGTAACAAAAATATTTTGTTGTCTAAGTATGTGCTTGAACCTTGTTTGAGTGAAATGTTTGTTTGTGATTGCTTGCACATTGCTTGTGTGAATTGTGATGTGTGTGATTAGAAGTAATTACTTAGAAATATCTTGCCTATTCTAATCTCCCTTCAACCCAAACAGATGACTACCCCAAAAGACTCCAAGGTAGATGACATCAACAACAACCAAGAGGACAACATGAGAGAACTTATAGCAACCCAAAACCAGTTGAGCCAAGAGACAACTCAGCTTTTAGCCAACAACAATGGATTAGACCCAGCCATACAAAGGATTTTGAAACTTCAATCCCAATTGTTGCAAGGATTAGTTACTCAAATGATCAACATGGGAGACAACTTTTTCCAAAGAGCTAATGACAACAAGGATGACAAAGATGCTATTTTAGAAGGAACCCAAGCCAACAATAGTTTTAGAGACAAAGATCATGCATCCAAGGAACATGAAGATCAATACCCCAAGAAGAGAGAAAGATCTCCCACTCATGAAGAGCATGAACTAGAAAAACTCCTAGCTTTGGAGAGACCCAAGAAGAAGAAGAAATGCCCCAACCCAAACAAGAAGGATATTACTCAAGAGCAATGTTACACTTGCAAAGAGATGGGACACTATTACAACGAATGCCCAGAAAAGAAGAAGAGACAAGAAGACAAACAAAAGCTAGTGAAACCCAAGATAAGGAAGGATTTTAGCCAAGTGATGTGCAAATAATGCAAAGAGTTAGGACATTATGCAAACTACTGTCCAGAAAAGATGAAGCATAAGATAAACCAGCCTTTGAGAGATATCAGCCTTGTCACATGTTTCAAATGCAAGGAACTAGGTCACTATGCAAACAATTGTCCAGAAAGGATGGAGAACAAGTTAAACAAGTCTATGAAGGATCTCAACCTTGGCCCATGAGTCAAGTAAAGAAACCAAGGACACATGCAACTGTTTGCTTAGAGAAATTTTTCCCAGAATCCCAAGAAGACAATATGTAATTTTTGTTTAAAAATTTTTAAGGGTGGTAGTATCCTAGTTGTTTTGAACTTGCTTGTAACCCCAGCCTCCCCAAATCTCGGGACGAGATTTATTTTAAGGGTGGTAGCCTGTCACATCCCAAGATTTTCCAAATCTTGTAATGTGAAAATAAGTTAATAAAATAAAACTTTGTTTGATTTTTAGAGCCAGAAGAAACTTTTGAATTAAAATGGAACCTCAATCCCATTTGAATTAAATAAAATCCTAAAAGGATTTAAAAGGATAGACATTTCATAAAGGGAAACAATCTGAAATGTTATTTTGAAACAATCAAATGAAAAGATTTGTTTTTCAAATGAAATAGAATTTTATAAATTAAGATTATGTTATAAAGCCAAATAAATCCTTAGCCAAACTTTGAGGATTAAAAACATTTTATTTTTAATAAAATAGCAAAGGTTTAATTAAAAATTTCTTAAATAAAATAATTAGTATCCAAACTCTTTTAAAATAAAAAGGTCTTACCAATTTAATTGAAACATCAAAACTTATTAAATTATTTAAAATAAGTTTGCTAAGTAATTTATATTCACAAATAAAATCTACTAAAATGTTTTGGCTTTATTATTCAAAATAAATACCTCAAATAAAATAAATCCTATTTGAAATAATAATGAAAGTCTATTATATTAATTAATAATGGACCCTAAAATAAAATGTTATTTTATTTTAAAACAAATCTCCAAGTATTCTATATTTCCCAAATAAAACCCACTAATTTGGTTTTGAAGATATTTAGTTTCAAATAAAGATTTTATTAATAAAATCAAACTCTATTTAATTTAATAACTAAGGCCCATTATATACAATTATTATTGGACCCTAAAGCAAAACAATATTTTGTTTTAAACAAGTATCCAAGTATTATTTACTTCCAAATGATACTCACTGATTTGATTTTTAAAATATTTGGATTTTAAATGAAGATTTTGTTAATTAAACAAAACCCTATTTTATTAATAAACCATAGTCCATTTTATTTAATTAAAAAAAAAATGGAACATAAAAATATTATTTATTTTGGAATGTTGGTTGATAAACAGAACCTAGTTCAAAGAATCGAAATGTGGTGTTTGTATGAATTTATTTGGATTGATTGAATTGTTGTTTGAAAACCAAATCAGTAAATAGAAAATAGGAAAAAACAAAGCAGACAGAAAAAAATAAAAGAAAACCAACCCAACCCAGCAACCCACGAAGCCCACCAGCGGCCCAGCTCTTTTTCCCTCCCCGAACCGTTTTTCCCTCACTACTGAAACAACCCGCAAAGTCACTGACATATGGCCCTCTTCTCCCTCCCTCTCTTTCGCTGACGAACGGGACCCACTCCTCCTGTTCATCTTTCTCACCCACCCCGCGACTGACTCTCCTCCCTCTCCTCGCCGTTGCAGGCTTAATTCCTCGGCTTAATTCGCTTTGATGCCACGAGTAAAAGCCGCAGTGAACACGAGTGTTAAATCGCCAGTCCCTCCTCTCCGTTTCCCCTCTAGTTCCAGTTCCTCTCCGCCCCAGTGCTGCTCCAATTGACCACTGCAACCTCACCAACTCCGACGACCATCCTTGCCAAAATTCGACCAGCACACACCACCCCGAGCCTCCCCGAGCACCCTGGAAGCTTCCCCACTCCCAGACCTTCCTCCCCGTACCACCCACTTGACCGCGGGCACCTCTGAGCCTCACCAACGACAACCACCAGTACCGCCGCCGCGTCTGCCTTACTCCGGCGAGTCTTCCAGGTAACATATGACCGCCCCCTTCCGTCTCGATGATGCACACATACTCGCCTCTCGCTTACGAACCTAACCGTACCCTCCGTTTGTCTTAGGGCGCTCCCTATCCTCGTCCACGACGACCACCTGACGACGTTCGCAACTCCGGCGAGGAATTTCGCCCAACCCAGTGCGCCCCTTCAACCACCCGTACCACGTTGAGCATCAACGTCGCTCCACGAACCCGGTGAGCTTCCTCCCTCTATTCCTCGCTTTTGGTATCACCGGCTCCGCCGCTGACAGACCTCGCCGCCGCCAACTACCGCCGCCAGCGCCGCTACTGTTTGGCCAAGCAAGTAGAGCCGTTAGATTAACATCGGATGGCTTGGATAGATCCATTAACACGAAGGGGTATCGAGCCATTTGTGCCGCACGATAGGAGTAGATCCAACGCACCAGAGCGTGATCCGCAGCGAACCGTTTTCGGCCAATTAGAATACGACGCGTGGCAGGATCTGTTCTAAAACTGATTTTGAAATCAGATTGATTTGCAAACTTCAAACCCCTGTAACTTTCAAACCACACGTCCAAATTTTGCAAACTTTATATCAATGAATTCAGGAGAACAAGCCCTAGCCAACCCTACCCTTAGTTTAGCAAATAGTATTTGATAGATTGTTTGATTTTGAAGATTCTTTTGTGTGCTTACTAACATTAGAAAAATCATTTAAAAATGAATTTTGAGATCAAACCTTTGCCAATTGGTTTGTTGTGACCCTACTGACCCTACGAACCAACCCATAGTGTTAAAAATGATTTTTGTGAAATTTAAGTTGAATTATTTAACTAAGTCATTTTCTAGCCAAATAAAAAGAATAGTTTTATTTATGAAAATGTGTATGGAAAGAAAACTTTGAGAAAATAGTTTGGACCAAACCTACTGACCCAAGAACACCAAGTTTTGCAATAGAAACTCATTTGGTGAACCCTATAGACTAATGCCTTAATAAAAATATTTCTACACCACATAAAATAACACTTTGTTTTGAAAATGGTTTTTAAGAGAAACCTTTTGCAAATGACTTAGCCACTTTAGGAAATGACCATTAGATGTACCCAAATGACTATGACACACTAGGAACCACTTTTTCAAACAAAACAAAGCTTGGCATGCTTGCATGCATTTCTTTGACTTTGTTATTTATGTGTGTTGTTTTGCTTGATTGGTAGATTGAGTTTGTGCCTTGCTTGATTGATTTGTAGTGACTTGAAGAGTGTGATTGTTGCAAAGATCAAGAAGTGAACCTATACTCTACCAAAAAGGCAAGTGATGCTTCATACTTTTTATCCTATTACTTTCACTATGCACTAGTGATTTTTGCTAAGTAAAACTTGCATGGATTTTGCTAAGTATAGATCTTGCTATAGGAAAACATAGTAATGGATCCTTAGTAGGATTTTCATAAGTTAAAGATTCCTAATACTACCAAGCTTAGCCTAGCTAATAGAAAACATGGGTGGAAAATATATTCACACTATGGAAAAATATTCTAAGTCTAAAGGACTTGTGATTTTGTCTAATAAAACAACTAAGTTAATGAATCACCTGGGTGGAATGGGCTTGCTTGGTGGAGAATGGTTGAGTGGTTACACAAGGCCAGGGGACTGGTGAACCTTGTGTATCTCACTTGTGGATGGCCACCCAGGAAACAAAGGGATTTGAGATGTCAAATGTTGAGAAGCTTCAAGTGCAACCACTTGGCAATATGGGCTCTGCCATGATCATATAGGTTGCAAGAACTTAGCCATATGGACAGTGGGTGGTAGTGTTTGATAGGTTGGAACGCGTCCATTTTGGTCTAAGGGAAAGCTTCTGAAAGATCTTGTCTTGGGAAACCAAGTCTTGTGGGTAAAGTGCACCACCTGGTAAAGGACAATTTGAGCATCAAGACATGGAAGCAATCAAGAATCTCATCATTCAAATTTCTAAAGTTAAAACTTGTGGTTTGAACAAGGGTTGTTTGAATTCTTCAATCATTGATGGAGAGATGGCTTGGTACAAGGATCTTGAAATCTTTGATTGAGGAAAATGATTTTGTCAAGCAAAAACTTAGTATTTTCAAAATGATAAGAAAAATCTATTTTGAGCAATGCAAGCCTCAACTCCACTTAGCCAAATGCATATAGATGATAGACTCCACTATACTACCATAGTATCACTTGCCAATACAATTCAAATGTATTGACCCTTTGTGGCTGTAACTTGTATGTTGCAGGTTTGATTGATTTTAGTGAAGATTGTTTGATTAGGATTACAAAGTCTACAACCAACATCTGCCTGTGGCACTTTGAAGATGAAGGACCACTTGACCATAGTTATTCCGCTGCAATGTAATGAAATAGCCTAATGAGCTATGTTTGATGTAATAAACTTATGTTATTCCTGGTTATAAAGTTATATTATGACCTTTGTTTCTTGATATTACATCTTAACTGTGGATGCTAGCTATTGATCCAGGGACTAGCATTGTAAACACATGAGGCTCTATCTTATTAAAGATTGGGACCCCTTACAGTAGGGGCCGCCATTGATCTACAACATATTTGCAATATTTTAGACTAAGTTTATGACAAATTGAGTTCTAATTAATAGTTAAATTAATCTAGGTGAACTCCCACTCAAAACAATATCCCACACATTGTTTTAGTGATCACACGAACCAAATCCACTACATCAAAACCGATCATCACGAGAGTTGATGTAGCTTCAATGGCGAACAATCAACATGTTCATTATATCTACTATATGACTCATGCTTTACCTTTCGGTGATACGTGTTCCGAGACCATGTCTGTACATGCTAGGCTTGTCAAGATCAAACCTTAGCTTCCGCATGAGAAAATCTGGCTTGCTCACGTTGTATACACTTGCAGAATCTAACACACCAGATCATCACGTGGTGCTTCAAAACAACGAGCTTTAGCAACGGTGAACACTTTATAACTTGAAATTTTTGTGCTTGAGGGATCATCTTATAATGCTACTGTCACGAACTAAGCAATACAAGATGCATAAAAGGATTGACATCACATGCAATTCATAATATGTGATATGATATGGCCTTTCTTCTTGTGCTTCCGATCTCCATCTTCAAGCACGAACATGATCTCCATCATCACCGGTATGGCGTTAAGGTCAATGGCGCCGCTTCATGGTTGTCGTCCACTAGCATCAACTATTACAACTACTTTGAATAATAGACACGCAAGTCTTAACAGAATTAAAAGACAACCATATGGCTCCTGCTGGTTGCCGACTTACAATAAGGAACATTGCATACATCATATATAACCACAATCATGGCCATATCACATCACATCACACCCCTGCAAAACAAAGTTAGACGCCTCTAATTTTCTTTGCATATTTTATGTGGTTTGGGGATTTCAATAAGTGTCGTTCTAACTTACGAATAAGAACCACAACGTTGA
This sequence comes from Avena atlantica, assembly GCA_910589765.1. Lineage (NCBI taxonomy): Eukaryota > Viridiplantae > Streptophyta > Magnoliopsida > Poales > Poaceae > Avena > Avena atlantica. The sequence continues at coordinate 457,040,646 of OU342735.1, read as the reverse complement.
TGCTTGAACTATCAAGTGCCCAATGTAAATTGAATCTATACTATGATGGGAGAGACAGACACCCACAAAGCCACTTATGCAATACAAGTTGCATGTTAAGCGTGGAGCAAGTCTCATGAACGATGTCATGTAAGGTTAGCCCGGGCCGCTTCGACCCATCATACCGCAAGATGCAAAGTACACAAAAAGCAATTGATAATAAAAGCACCACCGCCCACAATGACCATTGTGTTCTACTCGTGCAACAGATCTATATATAGACACGACTCTGATACCACTGTAGGGATTCATAGCATGGGAAACAAAAAATTTCTACCGCATGCACACAAACAAGCCAAGATCTATCTACTAGATTGTAGCAACGAGTCGATAGGAGCACTCACCCTCAAAGATTACAAAGCGGTTAACGAGAGTAGATTCTCGTGGGTGATGTAGTCATACACTTGCCGGTCTCAAGATCGCGTAGATGATCCTTCCGGCGCTGCGTTCCGGCAGCGCTTCCGCAGTCGGTCACACATTCGGTACTCGATGAAGACCTTCCTCTCTCTTGTTCCAGCAGAAAGCGGAGGTTGTAGTTCTCCCCTCGCAATTCCGGCAGCACGACAGCGTGGTGTCGAAAGTAGAGGGAAGATCCCGCAGGGCTTCGCCTAAGCCGGTGCGAGTTATGGTGGATCTAGGGTTTCTCGACTATCTAGGGTTTAGAAGGCCGAGAGGAGGAGGTGTCAGCGGCTAGGGCGACGGTGACGAGGCGGCGACGGCGACGAGGCGGCGACGACGCAAGGTGGCGGCGCGGCACGGGTGGAGGGTTGGCTCTCTTGTTTGTTTGGGGCAGCCCTCCCCTTCTATTTATGAGAGGGGGCAGCCTTGGGAGGGGAGGGTTTGAATCCAAACCCAAACCCAAGTTGGATTGAAAGAAGGACTCTTTCCTTCTTCCACTAGGAAACCATTGTTCCAGTTTGACTTTTCAAACCTCCCGATGACTTTCAATTTAGAGCTTTAATTCTCTCTTGCAAATTCCCAAACCAAGTGACCTAGGATATGATCCAATCATTCCACTTACCCATGACACATTCATGGTCCATCCCCCTTCCGGTCCGGTGAACCTTCTAGAACCTTCTAGAACCTCTCCGATGAAAACATCAAAATCATTCCCAAACTCCGGAATCGGACTTTCCTTATATGAATCTTATTCTCCGGACCATTCCGGATCTCCTCGTGATATCTCGGATCCGAGACTCCGAACAACATTCGGTATCCCTACTAACATTCCATATCTACTAAACAACATCGAATCCTTAAGTGTGTCTCCCTACGGTTCGTGAATTATGCGGACATGACCGAGACACTTCTCCGATCAATAACCAATAGAGGAATATGGAAATTCATATGGCTCCCACATATTTTTACAATTACTTCGCGATCGAATGAACCACTTACATACGATACCAGTTTCCCTTTGTCTTGCGATAGTTTACTTATCCGAGGTTTTGATCGTCGGTATCTCTGCATACCTAGTTCAACCTCGTTACCGATAAGTACTCTTTTCTCGTTCCCGTGATATGTGATACCTTGTGAGCCAGTCACATGCTTGCAACCCAATTTTATGACATTCCACCGAGAGGGCCCAGAGTATATCTATCCATCATATGGATGGACAAATCCCACTCTTCATCCATGTGCCTCAACACATACTTTCCGAACACTCAATGCCACCCAGTTACGGTGTGGTGTTTGATGTCATCAAAGCATCCTTCCGGTGATGGTGATTAGCATGATCTCATGGTCGAAGGAATTAGGTTACTATGTATCAAAAAGCTTATAGCAAATGAACTATTGAAATGACTTGATCTTAATGCTACACTTATCTATAGGAGTATGTCCATCATACCATTCTCCTAATGATATGATCTTGTTGTTAACAACATCTCAATGTTCATGATCGGGAAACCACGATCATCTATTAACCAAAAAACTAGTATTACAAAGGGGCTTTACTAGGGACTCTAATTTAGTTTACAAATCACACAAGTATTAATGTTTCCGGTTAATAATGTTATAGCATGAATGTAAACATTTATTATAAAAACAAAGATATAATAATAACCACTTTTATTATTTCCTCTAGGGCATATCTCCAACACGTGCATAGAGAGAGATGAACACATAGCTACTGGTAGAGCCCTTAGCCTCGAGGAAGAACTACTCCCTCCTCATCATGGGAATCAGCAACGGCGATGGAGATGGTGGTGGAGATGGCTCCAGTGGCACTTCCCTGTCCCGGCAAGGTGCCGGAAGAGAGTTTTTGTCCCCCGAATCTCCCCTTCGGTGGCGGCGGCAGCGCTGCGGAACTTTTCGTGGTTTTCTGGTCAATTCTTTAGGGTTTCAGAGTCGGGGGCTTCTTATAGGTGAAGGAGGCAAGGTCGATGGAGGGCAAGGGGGCCCACACCCCTGTGGGCACGGCCAAGGCTGGCCCGCGCCCACCTAGGGTGTGGCCACCCTGGTGTCCTCCACTGTCTCATCTTCAATTTTCCGTATCGTTTAGGGAAAAATATGAACTTTGGCTTTTGTCCTGTCCAATTCTGAGAATATTCATTTTTTAGCTTTCTGAAACCAAAAACAGCAAAAAACAGGCAACTGCCACTGTGGCATCTTGTCAATAGGTTAGTTCCAGAAAGTGTATAAAATACCTCAAAGTGTAGACAAAACATAGCAAAGTGGATACTAAACAAGCATGGAACATAAAAAATTATAGATACGTTTACGACGTATCAAGCATCCCCAAGCTTAACTCCTGCTCATCCTCGAGTTGTAAGTGATAAAAAAGAATATTTTTTAGGTGGCATGCACCATCAGAATCTAGATCAAACCATTTGTAAAGCATTGAAAGCTGGGATAAAAGAACTCTAAACATGAGCATGAAGGAATAAGTTCTAACAGTAAGACAAAGTAGCTATGCATGCAACATGAAAGGTTACAAACAAAGATTCATGAATAACATGCTTTGAAAAATGTTTGTTTATTTCACATATAGAATACATAGCATAATAGCATTTAGCTTGTCCCCCATGGAGTAGCAAATAGATGCATATGACACCTTCAAAGTTCATAAGAGTGACTAGATACAAATAGTTCATGAACAAGCAATATCAACAATATGCATCAATCAATAAGTTTTGGGACAATGCACATAGAACTAAGAATGGCAACTATGCTCTCTTAACTGGTGTCTAAGGATAGAAGGTGGTGACTCAATATAATGGTGGAAGAAAGGCCCTTCATAAAAGGGAAGCAGGGATTTCAAGTCTCAAAAAGATCTTCCAAAACTTATGGTACTTGTTATCTTTCAGCTCTCATTGCCCCTATCATAAGCATCTTGAAGTGTTTAAGGTTAAAGTGAACAAACTATGGAGTATATGCTTGACAAAGTATAAGTTGGCATTCTCATGTCCCTTGAATACGAGGGCCGCTCCTCATGCTACTCAACTTTAGTCACCTGTAAGTTCTTGTCATAGTAAGTACATGTGTATCATAGAGAACCGCCAACGGGATACCCCTTGCACATGATACATGAGCTATCCCATAATCAAAATGACAAGGCAAGCAGACAATGAGCATCTCAGCAATCTTCTTATTTATTATGGGAAAATGGTGCTTTTTTCTCTCTTTCCTATTTTCAATTTGTCTCTTTTTTTATATAAGAAGAAAGCTTCATAGATGTCATTATGGTGATGATGCAAGTTTCCACCATGATTAGGCATGGCTTAGGCTAGCAGCCCAGGCATTTCTCTAACACACATACATAACTCCATGGACTTACAAGCTCCCCTTTTATTTCACACCAACGACATCTATAGACAAAAGAGCATGATATCAACTGTGTACAAAGTACAGGTGCAATGCTGAAAGCGTTCCCCATGACATCACGATTTTGCTAATTCCAACGTATAAGTGCAAGCATATACAACATTGATGACACAATGGTTCAAGTTTATTAGGGGCAAGAAAAATAAAGTGTGCCATCAAGTTCGTGAGAGCTTTAATCACTAAATTTTCACATAACAAAATACTTTTAAATTGGAAGATAGATGAAAACAAGAATATACCTGGAATGGTGTAACACACCATGCTTAGGAATTTATAGTGGACACTTTGGAATAACTTGGTTTCTTGGGAGTTGGATGCATGAGCAGAGCTTACTCATACAAGTGTGTTGGGAATATGCCCTAGAGGCAATCATGTATGATGATATTTCCCATTGTATTCATAAAGTTATTAAGTAGTCCTTGTATAAACATCTGATGTGTATCATTGAATATGTGATTCAGTTGTGGAACTATGCATTCATGTTGTTTGTACTAAATATCCTTGGTCATTGAGGTTGTGCTGGACACACAACTTAGACCAATGTGAAAGTTGGCTTGATGACTCGGTTCCACTTGTCATGGGCATGGAGATGCTATTCCAACTTACACAGACTAGGCTAAAGAGTTTAGCGAGTCAGATTGACCCATATTGAGGTACAACGAACTAAGCTGTCATTTGTATATCTCAATCAATGTAATCCTTAGACCTGAGGTTGTTGCATAGTCCGAGTTGAGGATCACCGACTTAGGTTCTGTCAAACGCTGATCCGTAACTGGGCAGTTATAAAGGCAGGGTTCGGGTCGATTGAGAATCAAGCTACGTGATGTGAATAACCAAGATGGAATTTTGCCCCTCCACTCGGAGAGATATTCTCTGGGCCCTCTCGTGAGATATGATTCGGAAAGCATGGCCATGCACGACTCGGTTAAGTGTTAACCGAGGCGATCGGCTAAGAGTTAGTCGGGTGAATCACTTATCTCGGATCGAGAAGAGAGTCGGACTATTTAAGGGATGACATATATTCGCCTATAGTCTGACAAGGTATATCGTGAGGCAAAAGGGACTCGGACGTAAGTCGCATTGGAAAGGCAAGTCGTCATGACTCTTTGGTACTTGGGAATCGGCATGTTCTGCTAGGAGCCGATGCCGATTGATCGATTGTGAGTCGTACTCTAATCGTGTCCAAGTAACCATGAGCCTGCGGGGTCACACACTTAAGAGCGGGAGCAAGTTCAGATTGGATCTGAACATATAATCTGGTTGGGTTGGACCTAAACCGGATTAGGACTGAGTTAGTGAGTTGGACTCACGGTGACTAATGGTATATGGGCTTTAGTGAATGGGTCGCGCGAGCAGAGCCGACGTTCACTCCCTATATATAGTGGAGCACAGTAACCCAGAAAGGTTAATCGTTGTTCGGTTAGGTCATTCCATGTGTTGGAAACCCTAGCTCCACAGCAGTCCAGCCGCCGTAACGAACCTAGCAGTTCGCCGCCGGCGCTCCTCCTTGTACGTGTGGATACCAGCAGAGGTGTTGTACGATCAGCACCAGGACGATCGGATCGTGAGGACTGCACTGCATCAACTGACGCGCTTCATCAGTAATCCGCAACCGCGCGTCTAGTGGTAAACCTCGTGGCCTTCTACCTCAGCTAGATCTTGGGATCACCACTTAGAGGAAAAAGTTTTGTTTTATCTCTGCGTGGCCCAACAGTGGTATCAGAGCGATAGCTTCTGGTTTTAGGCTTGAGATCTCGCATATATGATATGCGGTAGGCTATAGATGAGATCTATGTGCTGTTTTGGTGGTCGATCTATGAGATAGATCGGTTTTGTATGAAGTTGATTGGATCAACTGTACACGGGGAATGGTAGATCTGATTTCCGTGATCATACTGCTGAGGTCGTGGAACGACATACCCCTACCGGTCGGCTTCCGCCATCGGGGTAGACTGTGACACGTAAATCCAGAAGCGGTGATCGAAGATCAAAAAGTTTGATCAAATCGGAACGATGGTCGGAATCCATGTTCGGATCGTAGATGAGATCTACGTTTTCGGAAAAATCGTCGGGCGCTGCCCGCACCCGCGAGGGGCGCTGCCCCTTCGATCCCCGCCCGCTATCCGGCTAGCGGGACCGCTGGCTTCGCCCTGTCGTAGCGCCTTAGATGTCATTGCGAGTTTCACAACGCCGGTAGATATTGTATCTATGCATAACTTGTTTTTGCAGGAAGTTGTGAATGGTATGGTTCATGTGCATGTGATGTATGTGTGTAATCCATACGTGATCTGCGAATCACGGTTTTTGTCAGCCGGCTGGAGCCTAGGTGCTGTCACTTTATTGTATAACGACCTGCGTGTCGGATTCTCTATGTAATTTACTTTACTAAGCTAGTGTAGCTGTTTGAGAACCCGGAAGGCATGCAAGGCGTTATACATGTCGGCGACATGGAGTAAGACGGCAAGTGACAAGAGTTGGCACGAGTCGGATTACAGGCTTTGTGGAGATGGAGATCGCCATGAAGAGAGCCATACCATTTCACATTATAATTGTTTTATTTTGTGTTATTGTTATGTCTCAGTTTTACCTCTATTAGATAGTCGGTAAAATTCAATCCCTCAAAGAAGGTCTAGTCGGTTTTCCCGCCAGTGTTTGCACCATCACAAGTTGGACATTTTTGGTAGTGGGCTCATAAAATTGAGGTGCTGCCAATTCTTTCCGACTAGGTGGGTTCGAGTCGGACTCTTACTGCAGAAACACTCGGTAAGCTAGACGGGTCTATCACAACGGTTGTGGGACTCGGGGAAAGGTCGGATGGGAGCCGGGGCATGTGATGCCACCCGTCCAACAGGAGTCGCATGAGATGCGATTGACAAGGAGTTGTCTACCTAGATCACTTGGCGGCTAGCGGTGATGCTAAAGCTCACTAGCCGACTTGCTTATTTAGGATCCTGAATCACTAAGTAACCATCGGAGGGGTGTTGGTTCTAGTGGGAGCATAAAATATTAAAATGTTTAATATGCTTGCTCTTTTATGAATACATGTCTTAAGTGTTTTGCATATTTTCTGTTGTAGATCATGGCACCAAGTAGCAGTCACTCTCAGATATACGGTTTTGCGTTGAGAACCATTCTTGAGAAAGATAAACTGAACGACACTAATTTTACCAACTGGTATCGAAATCTGAGAATTGTTCTCAAACAAGAAAAGAAGGACCATGTCCTAGACAACCCACTTCCAGATGAGCCGAATGAGAATGCGACTGTCGCAGCCACCAATGCCTACCGTCGGGCTAAGGATGAGTCCACGGATATCAGCTGTCTTATGCTTGCTCACATGGAACCGGACTTGCAAAAGCAGTTCGAGCATGTTGAGGCCTACGATATGATCGAAAGCCTCAAAAGTATGTTCCAGGCTCAGGCGAAGACTGAGAGGTATCAAGTCTCTCAGGCTTTGCTGAGTTGCAAGCTTAAGGATGGTGATCCACTGAGTCCGCATGTGATCAAAATGGTTGGTTACGTGCAGTCTTTGGAGAGGCTTGGCTACCCCATAAGCGAAGAGTTCGCTACAGATATAATTCTGAACTCTCTTCCTAGTGCATATGGGAAGTTCATTTCGAACTACCACATGCATGGTATGGATAAGAAGCTCACTGAATTGCATGGGATGCTCAAGCAGGCAGAGGCGGATCTCAAGAAGGGCACCAGTCAAGTGTTGATGGTGCAGAATAAGGCTAAGTTCAAGAAAAGTTCTTGGACTAAGAAGAAGGCTAAGTCAGGAGGAAAGCAGGCTCAGGACCCTGTCCCAAGCGCTTCCTCAGGGACTAAACCATCTCCTTCAGCCGGATCCACTTGCTTCTACTGCAAGGCGGATGGCCATTGGAAGAGGAACTGCAGCAAGTACTTGGCCGACAAAGCCAAGAGTGGAGGTATGACTTCCGACTCAGGTACACTTGTTTGCAATGTTATAGACATATATCTTGCTGATGCACCTAATAGTTCTTGGGTATATGATACCGGATCAGTTATTCACATCTGCAACTCGTTGCAGGGACTGGTAAGAACTAGGAGCGTAGCAAGAGGCGAGGTTGATATTCGAGTCGACAACAAAGCAAGAGTTGCTGCGTTGGAAGTCGGCACGATGCAACTTCATTTACCTTCCGGATTCATTATGGAACTAAATAATTGTTATTATGTTCCAGTGCTCAGTCGAAACATTATTTCTGCTTCATGTTTGATGAGGCAAGGCTGTGAGTCGAATATCAAGAATAATGGTTGTTCTTTGTATTTGAATGATATGTTTCACGGCTTTGCACCCGTCCAGGACGGGTTATTTATTTTGAATCTTGATGGTGAGTCGGTTTATAACATAAATGTTAAAAGGTTGAAACCAAATGATCTGAATATGACTTACTTTTGGCACTGTCGGCTTGGTCATATAAGTTGGAAACGCATGAAGAAGCTCCATGATGATGGACTCCTAACTTCGTTCGACTTGGAGTCATTCGAGATATGCGAATCTTGCCTACTCGGCAAAATGACCAAGACACCTTTTGCAAAGAGTTGCGAAAGGGCGTCCGACTTGTTGGGACTAGTACATAGTGATGTATGTGGACCAATGAGCACGACAGCCAGGGGTGGTTATGAGTACTTCATTACCTTCACTGATGATTTGAGTAGGTATGGATATATCTACTTGATGAAACATAAGTCGGAAGCCTTTGAAAAGTTCAAAGAATTCCAGAATGAAGCACAGAATCAACTCGGCAAGAAAATAAAGTTTCTTCGGTCGGACCGAGGAGGCGAGTACATGAGCCATGAGTTTGATGACCATCTGAAAAGTTGTGGAATAGTTCCTCAACTTACTCCGCCAGGAACGCCACAAAGGAATGGTGTTTCGGAAAGACGGAATCGGACCTTGTTGGACATGGTACGATCAATGATGAGTCGGACAGATATGCCTTTATCATTTTGGGGTTATTGTCTAGAAACAGCGGCGTTCACACTAAACAAAGTACCATCAAAATCGGTAGAGAAGACACCGCATGAGATGTGGACAGGAAAAAAGCCGAGTTTGTCTTTTCTTAAGATTTGGGGTTGTGAAGCTTTTGTCAAGCGACTTCAGTCGGACAAGCTTACGGCCAAGTCGGATAAATGTATTTTCGTGGGGTATCCGAGGGAAACCTTGGGTTACTACTTCTACAGCCGAGAAGAAGGCAAAGTGTTTGTCGCTCGGAACGGTGTCTTCCTTGAGAAAGAGTTTCTCAGTCGGGGAGTAAGTGGGAGCACGGTGCAACTCGAAGAAATTCGAGAGGAATCGGCTAATAGCGAATCGGCTAATAGCGAATCGGCAAAAACCTTGGAGGTTGAGCCGATCGTGGCAGCTGAGCCGACAGCAGCACCTGTACTACGAAGATCGGCAAGATTACGAAGTGTTCGTGATGTGTTACTGTTAGACAGTGATGAGCCGACAAATTATTCGGAAGCGATGGTGGGATCTGATTCCGAGTCATGGCTTGGAGCCATGAGATCCGAGATAAAGTCCATGGATGAAAATCAAGTTTGGAACTTGGTTGATCTGCCAGACGGTGCAAGACCCGTCGAGTGCAAATGGGTCTTTAAGAAGAAAACTGATATGGATGGAAATGTTTCAATCTATAAAGCACGCCTTGTCGCGAAGGGGTTCCGACAAGTTCAAGGAGTTGATTACGACGAGACCTTCTCGCCCGTAGCGATGCTTAAATAAGTTCGGATCATGTTAGCTATAGCGGCCTATTTCGACTATGAGATATGGCAGATGGATGTCAAAACGGCTTTCCTTAACGGAAATTTAACCGAGGACGTGTATATGATACAGCCCGAGGGTTTTGTCGATCCGGCTAATGCTGACAAGGTATGCAAACTTCAGAAATCCATTTATGGGTTGAAGCAAGCATCTCGGAGTTGGAATATTCGCTTTGATGAGGTAGTCAAATCGTTTGGCTTCATCAAGAGTGATCATGATTCTTGTTTGTACAAGAAGTTTAGTGGGAACAAAGTAAATTTTCTAATCTTATATGTGGATGACATATTACTGATTGGAAATGATGTCCAGATGTTGCAAGAAACCAAGAAAGCATTGGAAAGGAGTTTCTCAATGAAAGACTTGGGTGAGGCAACATACATCCTCGGAATCCGGATCTATAGAGATAGATCAAGGAGGCTCATTGGATTGAGTCAGAGTACTTATTTGGACAAAGTGTTGAAAAAGTTCAACATGGAATCGTCTAAGAAGGGATTCTTACCGATGTCCCATGGTGTAAAACTTAGCAAGACTCAGTGTCCTTCGACAACTGATGAGCGAAGTAGGATGAGTGCAATTCCATATGCTTCTGCTGTTGGATCCATCATGTACGCCATGATTTGTACTAGGCCGGATGTTTCCTATGCTCTAAGTGTTGTGAGCAGATACCAGGTTGATCCTGGAGAGATCCACTGGACAGCGGCTAAAAATATCCTAAAGTACTTGAGAAGGACTAAGGATATGTTCTTGGTTTATGGTGGTGAAGATGAACTTAGTGTAAAGGGTTACACAGATGCGAGTTATCTCACCGACTCTAATGATTCTCGTTCGCAATCCGGATACGTGTTTATTATAAACGGAGGTGCTGTGAGCTGGAAAAGTTCCAAGCAAGAGACTGTGTCTGCGTCTACAACAGAGGCTGAGTATATTGCTGCCTCGGAGGCAGCAAAGGAAGCTGTTTGGATGAGGAATTTCCTCATGGATCTTGGTGTGGTTCAGGGCTCGTCCAATCCGTTGGACGTGTATTGTGACAACAATGGTGCTATTGCACAAGCCAAGGAACCTAGACAACACCAGAAGAACAAACACATACTCATGCGGTACCACCTAATTCGCCAGTTCGTGGATCAGGGTGATATCAAGTTATGCAAGGTACACACGGATGCAAATATTGCGGATCCGTTGACAAAGCCGTTACCCCAGCCGAAGCATGAGGTGCACCTGAGAGCCATGGGCATTAGATGCTTAGACATGTTATGTCGGAAGATTGACTCTAGTGCAAGTGGGAGACTGTTGGGAATATGCCCTAGAGGCAATCATGTATGATGATATTTCCCATTGTATTCATAAAGTTATTAAGTAGTCCTTGTATAAACATCTGATGTGTATCATTGAATATGTGATTCAGTTGTGGAACTATGCATTCATGTTGTTTGTACTAAATATCCTTGGTCATTGAGGTTGTGCTGGACACACAACTTAGACCAATGTGAAAGTTGGCTTGATGACTCGGTTCCACTTGTCATGGGCATGGAGATGCTATTCCAACTTACACAGACTAGGCTAAAGAGTTTAGCGAGTCGGATTGACCCATATTGAGGTACAACGAACTAAGCTGTCAATTGTATATCTCAATCAATGTAATCCTTAGACCTGAGGTTGTTGCATAGTCCGAGTTGAGGATCACCGACTTAGGTTCTGTCAAACGCTGATCCGTAACTGGGCAGTTATAAAGGCAGGGTTCGGGTCGATTGAGAATCAAGCTGCGTGATGTGAATAACCAAGATGGAATTTTGCCCCTCCACTCGGAGAGATATTCTCTGGGCCCTCTCGTGAGATATGATTCGGAAAGCATGGCCATGCACGACTCGGTTAAGTGTTAACCGAGGCGATCGGCTAAGAGTTAGTCGGGTGAATCACTTATCTCGGATCGAGAAGAGAGTCGGACTATTTAAGGGATGACATATATTCGCCTATAGTCTGACAAGGTATATCGTGAGGCAAAAGGGACTCGGACGTAAGTCGCATTGGAAAGGCAAGTCGTCATGACTCTTTGGTACTTGGGAATCGGCATGTTCTGCTAGGAGCCGATGCCGATTGATCGATTGTGAGTCGGACTCTAATCGTGTCCAAGTAACCATGAGCCTGCGGGGTCACACACTTAAGAGCAGGAGCAAGTTCGGATTGGATCTGAACATATAATCTGGTTGGGTTGGACCTAAACCGGATTAGGACTGAGTTAGTGAGTTGGACTCACGGTGACTAATGGTATATGGGCTTTAGTGAATGGGTCGCGCGAGCAGAGCCCACGTTCACTCCCTATATATAGTGGAGCACAGTAACCCAGAAAGGTTAATCGTTGTTCGGTTAGGTCATTCCATGTGTTGGAAACCCTAGCTCCACAGCAGTCCAGCCACCGTAACGAACCTAGCAGTTCGCCGCCGGCGCTCCTCCTTGTACGTGTGGATACCAGCAGAGGTGTTGTACGATCAGCACCAGGACGATCGGATCGTGAGGACTGCACTGCATCAACTGACGCGCTTCATCAGTAATCCGCAACCGCGCGTCTAGTGGTAAACCTCGTGGCCTTCTACCTCAGCTAGATCTTGGGATCACCACGTTAGAGGAAAAAGTTTTGTTTTATCTCTGCGTGGCCCAACAAAGTGGAGGTTACCAAAAGACTGGAGCAACCAACTAAGAGAGCAATAATGGCCATGATCATGTAGAGCGACAAAACATTACTAATCAAAGCATAAAGTGGTACTACAAGTCAAAGACTAATTGATCATAGTGGCTAAGGTGACTTGTTCATAGTCATAACATGGTGTGAGTATGCGCCAAGTCAACCCAAACAAAGCATCAAAGGAGAATACCACAATACTATGCTTTTGTATGCTAAAACAACGCATGATTCTTTCAAGGCACACTAAGAAATCCCAATTGTTTGTAACAAGTCATGCTACAGCAATAATCAATAAGCAAAATGTCAAAAAAAAACACCTAGTATGGCATGCTAAAGTCTAAGTCACAGTCAAAGAAAGCTCCTCTTGTACTACTCAAGCAAGAACTTTCTACTCCTTTCCGATACCAATCAACTTATTTGAAACAACTCATAAAGACAATAATCAATAAAGACCAGTGAGATTGTCTCATAAGTCCACAAAGAAGAAATAAAAAGTTCTAAGCTGAAAGCACAATAAAAGTAAAGCTAAACGCAGTGCTAGCAAAAGTGAACACTCACAAAACAATAAGAGCGAAAACTAGAGTGTTCTAGGCAATGAAAACATAATGTGTCTCTCTCCAAAAGATGTGTGTTGTGATCCAACCAACTAATTGCAGCAAACCAAGCAAAAGAAAACTAAAAACAAAAACAAAGACGCTCCAAGAACAACACAACTGTGCCTGAAACAATAAAAACGAAGTGTCTAGAAAGACCTGAGCATTTTATCGATGAAGAAGGGGATACCTTGGGCATACCCAAGATTTGATGCTTGTACTTTTGGATATGTGCCCTAGAGGCAGTGATAAATGTAGTTATTATTATATCTTTGTGTTTATGATAAATGTTTACATTCATGCTATAATAGTATTAACCGGAAACATTAATACTTGTGTGATTTGTAAACTAAGTTAGAGTCCCTAGTAAAGCCTCTTTATAATACTAGCTTGTTGGTTAATATATGATAATGGTTTCCTGATCATGAACATTGAGATGTTGTTGACAACAAGATCATATCATTAGGACAATGGTATGATGGACATACTCCTATAGATAAGCGTATCATAAAGATCAAGTCATTTTAATAGTTCAATTGCTATAAGCTTTCTAATACATAGTAACCTAATTCCTTCGACCATGAGATCATGCTTATCACCATCACCGGAAGGATGCTTTGATGACATCAAACACCACACCGTAACTGGGTGGCTATAAAGGTGGCATTGAGTATTTGGAAAGTATGGGTTGAGACACATGGATCAAGAATGGGATTTGTCCATCCATATGACGGATAGATATACTCTGGGCCCTCTCGGTGGAATGTCATCCAATTAGCTTGCAAGCATGTGACTGGCTCATAAGGGATCACATATCACGGGAATGAGAAAAGAGTACTTATCAGTAACGAGGTTGAACTAGGTATGCAGAGATACCGACGATCAAAACCTCGGATAAGTAAACTATCGTGAGACAAAGGGAAATTGGTATCGTATGTAAGTGGTTCATTCGATCACAAAGTAACCGTAGAAATATGTGGGAGCCATATGAATTTCTAGATTCCTCTATTGGTTATTGATCGGAGAAGTGTCTCGATCATGTCCGCGTAATTTACGAACTGTAGGGAGACACACTTAAGGATTCGATGTTGTTGAGTAGTTATGGAATGATGAGAAAGAGACCGAATGTTGTTCGGAGTCTCGGATGGGATCCGGGATATAACGAGGAGATCCGGAATGGTCCGGAGAATAAGATTCATATAAGGAAAGTCCTGTTTCAGAGTTCGGGAATGATTCCGGTGTTTTCACCAGGAATGTTCTAGAAGGGTCCGGAAGGTCCGGCACTCCGAAGGGGAAGGGTACATGAATGTGTCATAACAATATGGAATGGTTGCATCATGTACTAGGTCACTTGGCTGGGCAAAATAAAGGGAGAAATCAAATCCTAGTTTGAAAGTCAAACGCCAATTTGAAAAAGTCAAACGGCAAGTTTGCTTGGTGGAGGGATAGTAGGAAACCTACTTGGGGAGGAGTTCCCCTCCCTCCACCCGCCAGCCAATGAGGCCGAGTTTGGGGAGGACTCCCTCCTCCCAACCGGCTACCCTCCACCTATATAAGGAGGGGTAGGGCGCCCCCTACCCCTCACACACAAAACCCTAGCCCCAAGCCGCCGGCCTCCTCCAAGTCGCCGCCTAGGGCCTCCTCTAACTCGTCGAGTTAGGGTTTCCCCAAACCCTCGCCGCCTACCAAGCCCTCCCCTTGGTGCCCTCTAAACCCTAGATAACCAAGGACTCTCTCATACTCCACCATACTCGCTCCGGCTTAAGGCGAAGCCCTGCGAAATCTCCCTCTACTTCCGACACCACGCCGTCGTGCTGCCGGAATCGCGAGGAGAGTACTACAACCTCCGCTGCCTGCTGGAACAAGGGAGAGGAAGGTCTTCATCAAGTACCGAACATGTGACCGACTGCGGAAGCGCTGCCAGAACGCAGAATGTGCTCTCGTTAACCGCTTTGGAATCTTTGAGGGTGAGTTCATCTATCGACTCGTTGCTACAATCTAGTAGATAGATCTTGGCTTGTTTGTTTGCATGCGGTAGAATTTTTTTGTTTTCCATGTTACAAATCCCAACAGTGGTATCAGAGCCGTGTCTATATGTAGATATGTTGCACGAGTAGAACACAATGTTCATTGTGGGCGGTGGTGCTTTTATTATCAATTGCTTTTTGTGTACTTTGCATCTTGCGGTATGATGGGATGAAGCGGCCCGGACTAACCTTACATGAGATCATTCATGAGACTTGCTCCATGCTCAACATGCAACTTGTATTGCATAAGTGGCTTTGCGGGTGCTTGGCTCTCCCATCATAGTATAGATCCAATTTACAAAGGGCACTTGACAGTTCAAGCATCAACGTTGTGGTTCTTGTTCGTAAGTTAGAACGACACTTATTGAAAGCCCCAAACCATGTAAAATATTCAAAGAAAATTAGAGGCGTCTAACTTTGTTTTGTAGGGGTGTGCTATGATGTGATATGGCCATGATTGTGATTATATTTGATGTATGCAATGCTCCTTATTGTAAGTTGGCAACCAGCAGGAGCCATATGGTTGTCTTTAAATTCTGTTAAGACCAGGGTGTCTATTCAAAGTAGTTGTAATAGTTGAAGCTGGTGGACGACAACCATGAAACGACGCCATTGACCTTGACACTATGCCGGTGATGATGGAGATCATGTTCGTGCTTGAAGATGGAGATCGGAAGCACAAGAAGAAAGGCCATATCATATCACATATTATGAATTGCATGTGATGTTAATCCTTTATGCATCTTGTATTGCTTAGTTAATGACGGTAGCATTATAAGATGATCCCTCAAGCACACAAATTTCAAGTTTTAAAGTGTTCATCCTTAGTAAGCACCGTTGCTAAAGCTCGTTGTTTCGAAGCACCACTTGATGATCGGATGTGTTAGATTCTGCGAGTGTATACAACATGAGCAAGCCAGATTTGCTCATGCGGAAGCTAAGGTTTGATCTTGACGAGCCTAGCATGTACAAACATGGTCTCGGAACACGGATCACCGAAAGGTAAAGCATGAGTCATATAGTAGATATGATGAACATGTTGATTGTTTGCCATTGAAGCTAAATCAACCCTCGTGATGATCGGTTTTGATGTGGTGGATTTGGTTCGTGTGATCACTAAAACAATGTGAGGGATATTGTTTTGAGTGGGAGTTCACCTAGATTAATTTAACTATTAATTACAACTCAATTTGTCATAAACTTAGTCTAAACTATTGCAAATATGTTGTAGATCAATGGCGGCCCCTACCATCAATTTTAATGCATTCCTAGAGAAAGAAAAGTTGAAAAACAATGGAAGCAACTTCGCATATTGGTTCCGCAATTTGAGGATTGTCCTCAATGCTGGTAATTTGACCTAGGTGCTGGATGCACCGCTGGGTGACCCGCCTGCAGCTACTGCTACCGATGAAATAAAGAATGTTTACCTCACTCGGAAGAATCAGTACTCCACAGTTTAGTGTGCTATCTTGTATGGTTTGGAATCGGAGCTTCAGAAAAGGTTTGAGAACCATGACCCACATGATATTGTCCATGAACTCAAATTGATATTTGAGGCTCACGCGGCAGTTGAGAGTTATGAGGCTTTTGAAAAAGTTCTTTAACTGCAAGATGGAAGAGGGCAGCTCCATCAGTGAGCATGTGCTTAAGATGTCTGGGCACGCAAAAAAACTCCAAAGTTTGGGTATAGTGATTCCTAATTCTTTGGGGATTCACCGTGTCCTCCAATCATTTCCACCAAGTTACAAGAACTTTGTGATGAACTACAATATGCAAAACATGGACAGGACGTTGCCAGAACTCTTCTCCATGTTGAAATCTGCAGAAGTGGAGATCAAGAAAGAGCACCAAGTGTTGTTGCTCAATAAGACCACCAAATTCAAGAAAGGAAAGTCTAAGCAAAAGGGAAACTTCAAGAAGGGCGGTAAGAAAGTTGCCGCGCCGGCGAAGAAGACCAAGGCTGGATGTAAGCCTGATACTGAGTGCTTTTACTGCAAGGGAGAAGGTCACTGGAAGCGGAATTTCCCAAAGTACTTGGCGGATTTGAAGAACGGCAACATCAAGAAGAAAGATATATCCGATATACATGTTATTGATGTGTATCTCACTAGTACTCATAGTAGTGCATGGGTATTTGATACTGGTTCGGATGCTCATATTTGTAACTCGAAACAGGTACTGCAGAATAAACGGAAGCTAGCGAAGAACGAGGTGACGATGCGCGTTGGAAATGGATCAAAGGTTAATGTGATCGCGGTCGGCATGCTACCTCTTCATATACCATCGGGATTAGTTTTATACTTAAATAATTGTTATTTGGTGCCCGCATTGAGCATGAACATTATATTTGGATCATGTTTGTTGCGAGACGGTTACTTGTTTAAGTCCGAGAATAATGGTTGTTCGATTTATATGAGTAATATGTTTTATGCACATGCACCTTTGATAGATGGTCTATTCTTATTGAATCTCAATCGTGGAAATACACATATTAATAACATTGAAGCTAAATGTTTGAAATTGAGCGATAACTCGACCTATATGTGGCACTGTCGTCTTGGTCACATTGGAGTGAAGCGTATGAAGAAACTCCATTTCGATGGACTTCTTGAATCACTTGATTTCGAATCACTTGAAAGATGCGAAGCATGTCTGATGGGTGAAATGACTAAGACTCCATTTTCTGGCATGATGGAGTGAGCTACGGACTTGTTGGAAATCATCCATACCGATGTGTGTGGTCCAATGAGTGTAGCATCGCGTGGTGGTTATCGTTATGTTCTTACCTTCACGGATGACTTGAGTAGATATGGGTATATCTATTTCATGAAACATAAGTCCGAAACTTTCGATAAGTTTAAGGAATTTCAAAGTGAGGTAGAGAATCAATGTAACAAGAAGATTAAATTTCTACGATCTGATCATGGAGGTGAGTATCTAAGTTACGAGTTTGGCGAGCATTTAAAAAAATGCGGAATACTTTCACAATTGACACCTCCGGGATCACCACAGCGTAATGGTGTGTCCGAACGTCGTAATCAAACTCTCTTAGATATGGTTCGTTCTATGATGTCACTTACAGATTTACCGCTATCATTTTGGGGTTATGCATTAGAAATAGCCGCATTCAATTTAAATAGGGCACCATCTAAATCGGTTGAAACGACACCGTATGAATTATGGTTTGGGAAGAAACCTAAATTGTCGTTCCTTAAATTTTGGGGTTGCGAAGCCTATGTAAAGAAGTTACAGCTGGACAAGCTTGAACCCAAAGCAGAAAAATGCGTCTTCATAGGATACCCGAAGGAAACTATTGGGTATACCTTCTATCATAGATCCGAGGGCAAAATTTTCGTTGCTAAGAATGGATCCTTTCTAGAGAAGGAATTTCTCACGAAAGAAGTGACTGGAAGGAAATTAGAACTTGACGAGGTTGTTGAACCTTCTCTCGAACTTGCGAGTAGTGCAACACCGGAAGTAGTTCCTGTGGCGCCTACTCCAATAAGAGAGGAAGCTAATGATGATGATCATGAAACTTCGGTTGAAGTTACTACAGAACCTCCAGGTCGACGAGAAATCGTACTACTCCTGATTGGTATGATTCCGTTATGAGTGTCATGTTGGTGGACAACACCGATGACCCTGCGACATATGAGGAAGCGATGATGATCCCAGATTCCGATAAATGGCAAGAAGCCATGAAATCCGAGATTGGATCCATGTACGAAAACCAAGTATGGACTTTGGTGGACTTACCGGATGGCCGGAAGGCTGTCAAAAACAAATGGATTTTCAAGAAGAAAACAGATGCTGATGGTAATGTTACTGTCTATAAAGCTCGACTTGTCGCAAAAGGGTTTCGACAAATTCATGGAGTTGACTACGATGAGACTTTCTCACCAGTAGCGAAGCTAAAGTCTGTGAGGATTATGTTAGCAATCACTGCATATTACGATTATGAGATATGGCATATGGATGTCAAAACGGCGTTCCTCAATGGAGACATTGATGAAGAGTTGCATATGATGCAACCCAAAGGTTTTGTCGATCCTAAAGATGCTAACAAGGAGTGTAAACTTTAACGGTCCATATATGGATTGAAGCAAGCATCCCGAAGTTGGAATCAACGTTTTATAAGGTAATCAAAAGTTTTGGTTTTATACAAACTTATGGAGAAGCTTGTATTTACAAGAAAGTGAGTGGGAGCTCTGTAGCATTCTTAATACTATATGTAGATGACATATTGTTGATTGGAATGATGTAGACCTTCTTAATAGTGTCAAGGATTATTTGAATAATAGTTTTTCAATGAAAGATCTTGGCGAAGCAGCTTACATATTAGGCATAAAGATTTATGGAGATAGATCGAGACGCCTAATATCATTGTCACAAATTACATATTTGGACAAAGTTCTAAAGAGGTTTGGAATGGAAGATAGCAAGAAAGGGTTCTTGCCCATGTTGCCCAATACGACCTTCAGGAAAACTCAAAGTCCAGCAATGGCAGAAGATAGAGAAAGGATGAGTAAGACTCCCTATGCCTCAGCCATAGGATCTCTAATGTATGCCATGCTATGTACTAGACCCGACATTGCATATGCTGTTAGTTTGACTAGCAGATATTAAAGTGATCTAGGAGTGGATCATTGGACAACGGTCAAAAACATCCTTAAGTACTTGAGAAGAACTAAGGATATGGTTCTTTCTTATGGAGGTGATGAACAACTCGTTGTTAATGGTTACACCGATGCTAGTTAGAACACCGATCCGGATGACTCTAAATCTCAATCTGGATATGTATTTACTTTGAATGGTGCAGTAGTTAGCTGGAGGAGTGCAAAGCAAAGCGTTGTGGCGAGATCTTCAACTGAATCGGAATACATAGCTGCTTCGGAGGCTTCACAAGAAGCGATATGGATGAAAGAGTTCATTACAGAGCTTGGTGTAGTTCCAAGTGCGCTGGACCAAATGTCTATCTACTGTGATAACATGGGCGCCATTGCCAATGCGCAAGAACCAAGGTCACACAAGAAGCTGAAGCACATCAAGCTACATTTTCACGCTATTCAAGAACATGTCCAAGATGGTGAAATAAAGATTTTCAAAGTACACACATATCTGAATGTGGCGGATCCGTTGACTAAACCTCTCCCGAGGGCAAAACATGACCAACACCAAACTGCCATGGGTGTTCGGTATATTACCATGTAATCTAGATTAGTTGACTCTAGTGCAAGTGGGAGACTGTTGGAGATATGCCCTAGAGGAAATGATAAATGTAGTTATTATTATATCTTTGTGTTTATGATAAATTTTTATATTCATGCTATAACAGTATTAACCGGAAACATTAATACTCGTGTAAATTGTAAACTAAATTAGAGTCCCTAGTAAAGCCTCTTTATAATACTAGCTTGTTGGTTAATAGATGATCATGGTTTCCTGACCATGAACATTGAGATTTTGTTGACAACAAGATCATATCATTAGGAGAATGATATGATGGACATACTCCTATAGATAAGCGTAGCATAAAGATCAAGTCATTTTAATAGTTCAATTGCTATAAGCTTTCTAATACATAGTAACCTAATTCCTTCGACCATGAGATCATGCTTATCACCATCACTGGAAGGATGCTTTGATGACATCAAACACCACACCGTAACTGGGTGGCTATAAAGGTGGCATTGAGTATTCAGAAAGTATGGGTTGAGACACATGGATCAAGAATGGGATTTGTCCATCCATATGACAGATAGATATACTCTGGGCCCTCTCGGTGGAATGTCATCTAATTATCTTGCAAGCATGTGACTGGCTCACAAGGGATCACATATCACGGGAATGAGAAAAGAGTACTTATCAGTAACGAGGTTGAACTAGGTATGCAGAAATACCAACGATCAAAACCTCGGATAAGTAAACTATCGTGAGACAAAGGGAAACTGGTATCCTATGTAAGTGGTTCATTCAGTCGCAAAGTAATCATAGAAATATGTGGGAGCCATATGAATTTCCAGATTCCTCTATTGGTTATTGATCGGAGAAGTGTCTCGATCATGTCCGCGTAATTCACGAACCGTAGGGAGACACACTTAAGGATTCAATGTTGTTGAGTAGTTATGGAATGATGAGAAAGAGACCGAATGTTGTTCGGAGTCTCGGATGGGATCCGGGATGTCACGAGGAGATCCGGAATGGTCCGTAGAATAAGATTCATATAAGGAAAGTCCTGTTTCGGAGTTTGGGAATGATTCCGGTGTTTTTACTAGGAATGTTCTAGAACGGTCCAGAAGGTCCGGCACTCCGGAGGGGAAGGGTACATGAATGTGTCATAACAATATGGAATGGTTGCATCATGTACTAGGTCACTTGGCTGGGCAAAATAAAGGGAGAAATCAAATCCTAGTTTGAAAGTCAAACGCCAATTTGAAAAGGTCAAACGCCAATTTGAAAGTCAAACGCCAATTTGAAAAAGTCAAAACTGATGCTAAATGTGTAACCTTTCAGCAGGAAAGGGAGACCAATGAACATCTCTTCTTCTCTTGCAATTTTAGCTTGTTGTGGTCTGCGCTGGGAATTTCATGGAACATGAGTTTGAATCTTGCTGACAGATTGTCTACTGCTGAAAGATTGTGGAAGCAGCCTATGTTTCTTGAGTGTGCAATTCTTTGTGCTTGGAATATCTGGAAGCAAAGAAACAGAAAATATTTTGATAATGTAGATCCAGATATCCAGTGTTGGTTAGCACAATTCTCCTCTGATATTAATCTTCTAGGGGCTAGGCTGAAACCAGCTCTTAGAGACCAACTTTTATCCTTTGTAAGGGAGGTGAGAGTTTAACTTTTCTAGGGGCATATTATCTTGCCCTTTGTAAATATGTTGTAACATATACTGTTTTTCTTTAATTTAAGAGCAGTAGGAGACTCTCCTGCTGTAATTCCTCAATTTTTTTTTTGAAAAAGTCAAATGGCAAGTTTGCTTGGTGGAGGGAGAGTAGGAAACCTACTTGGGGAGGAGTTCCCCTCCCTCCACCCGCCGGCCAAGGAGGCCGAGTTTGGGGAGGACTCCCTCCTCCCAACCGGCCACCCTCCACCTATATAAGGAGGGGTAGGGCGCCCCCTACCCCTCACACCCAAAACCCTAGCCCCAAGCCGCCGACCTCCTCCAAGTCGCCGCCTAGGGCCTCCTCTAACTCGGCGAGTTAGGGTTTCCCTAACCCTAGCTGCCGACCAAGCCCTCCCCTTGGTGCCCTCTAAACCCTAGATCACCAAGGCCTCTCTCATACTCCACCATACTCGCTCCGGCTTAAGGCGAAGCCCTGCGAGATCTCCCTCTACTCTGACACCACGCCGTCGTGCTGCCGGAATCGCGAGGAGAGTGCTACAACCTCCACTGCCTGCTGGAACAAGGGAGAGGAAGGTCTTCATCAAGTACCGAACGTGTGACCGACTGCGGAAGCGCTGCCGGAACGCAGCGCCGGAAGGATCGTCTACGTTATCTTGAGATAGGCAAGAGTACGACTACATCACCCACGAGAATCTGCTCTCGTTAACCGCTTTGGAATCTTCGAGGGTGAGTTCATCTATCGACTCGTTGCTACAATCTAGTAGATAGATCTTGGCTTGTTTGTTTGCATGCGGTAGAAATTTTTTGTTTTCCATGCTACGAATCCCAACATGTACCGCTTGAATATTTCTTGGGGTGACACGGGGTGGCATCCCCAAGCTTGATCTTTTGTCCATTCTTCATCTCATTACATCATTCTCTCTCTACACCTGGATTTTTCCCTTCATACAAAACTTCACACAATCTTCATTAGCAACATTAGTGTATTCAAAAGATAATAGACCCTTAGGTTTAGCTTTAGAACAACAAAACTTTTCACTAAAAACACAAGCTACTATAGCAACTCCTTCAAAAATCTCAATTTCCCAAAAAGAACCCAAAAAGGAATCAATAAGAAGCAAATGCAAATAATGACAGAAATCTATCAAAACAGACCATCAGGTAGAAACCAAATTTTTCGAAGACGTTTTGTTGCTCAAATCAAAAAGTGTTGAACTAACTAAAGTTAGCTAACATATTCGGGGATTTATTCGTAAATTTTCAGCTCAATCCTACTCACAAAGACTCCTCACGGATTTTTATGGTGGAGGACAGAAATCTGTTTCGGGACAGCAACTCCCCAAATCTTACTTCCCTCTCATTAGAGGTCATTCTTGGCACAAAAAGCAAAACAAGAAGGATAAGGAGAGGTTATTAAAGAAGTAATAACTTCCAAGACTCAAGAAAACTCTTGGATTATCTCCTAACAAGTACTTTTCTTTAACGCCTTTAAGTTAGGCATGATAATTTGAGAAGATGCTCACATAATAAATATGAATTGAAGTAAAAGAGAGCATCAAGAAGAAAATTCAAAACACATTTAAGCCTAACCCACTTCATATGCATAGGAATATTGTAAATAAACAAGTCATGAAAGCATAAAGCAACAATCATAGGAAAGCAAAACAAGTGCAACTTCAAGATTTTCAACATAAAGAGGGGAAACTTAATATTTTTGAGATGCATAAGACCATGTTTCCCTCTCTCATAATAACTTTCAGTAGCATCATGAAAAAAATTAACAATATAACTATCACATAAAACATTCTTATCATGAGCCACATGCATATAATGATTATTACTCTCCACATAAGCATAGTTATTCTTATTAATTGTAGTGGGAGCAAATTCAACAAAATATCTATCATTACTATTCTCATCACCATAATCATCAAATATAGGAGGCATATTGTAATCACAATTAACTTTCTCCTCAATAGTAGGTGGACTAAAAATATCATATTCATCATTGTAATCATCATATATTGGAGGTTTGGTGTCATCATAACCAATAGAATAGCTATCTTCCAAAGCTGGGGAACTAAAAAAATCATTTTCATAAAAACTAGCTTCCCCAAGGTTAGACGTTTCCATAGCATTAGCAATAATGGAGTTCAAAGAATTCATACTAATAACATTGCTATTAGCATGCAAATAAAGTTCCATAGGTTTTTAAATTTTCTCTTCAAACACTTCATGCCCTAACTCAAGATAAATACTATAAAGCTCTCTAGTTTTGTTGTTGTTTTCCATTAAGCCTAACTAGTGAAAACAAGAAACAAAAATAAAAAATTGCGGAATATAAAGGAAATAACTTCGATAACTCACACACTAGCAACAGTACAATAGCCAGAGGATGTGAGTACCTTTTACCTTACCTTCCCGGCAACGGCGCCAGAAAATAGCTTTCTGGCTTGTTGTTGCCGTGGGGTAACGTGTGTGAGTGTCTTTTACCTTTCCTCCCCGGCAACGACGCTAGAAATGTCACATCCCAAAATTTTCCAAATTTTGTAATGTGAAAAATAAATAAACAAAATAAATAATTGTTGAAATTTAGGGTGAAAAGAAACTTTTTATTTCTAAATGGAATCTTAAAAACCCATCTTGAACAAACTTTGAATAAAATGGAATTCAAAAAATCTCAATCAAGTGAAATGCATTCATAAATAAATGTATCTTGGAAATTTAAACACTTGGAAAAGTTAAACCAAAACCCAAAAACCCTAATGGAAGAAAATCATTTCCAAGATTACTCTAAGACTATGGATTTGTTCCATATAAAATTTGTCAACAAACATTTATAAGTGATCAAAATGACAAATGATAATATTATAAAACCATAGAGATTGGTTTCACTTAATTTGGAACCATAGATGAAAACATATGAATTTAATAAGTTAAAAGGAATTTATTCCCAAAGCTAATAAAGAACCTATCTAAAATCCATACCAAATTGTGAGCAAAATAATCCTAAAGAGATTTAAAAGGATAAACAAATATTAAATAAAAATATACAAATTGGAATCACCAATTTTGAATCTTTAAATAAAAAGATATGGATTTTATAAGATAAACAAAGAAATAATTAAATAAGGAATATTTAAAAACCAAATTAAATCTTGGCCAAATCCATGAAAAAATGAAATAAAGATAAATCAAATAAAACAAAGGGTTTAGTAAAAATTAGAATTCAAAAAAGAGTTTAAAAATATATTTAATCTTATTTGAATAAAGGCAAGTGCTTATTTTAATAAAGAATAAAACCATACAAAGAATAAAGATATTATTCTAAAAATGGTTTTAAAAATACATGTTTAAACAAAATAGAAACTTACTGAAAGGTTTGAAAAGAAAAAGGGTTTGAAATCATTTGAATAAAATCAAAACAGAAAATCTAAATAGAAAAAGAAAAAGGATTCAGAATAAAAAAAGGGGAAACAACCCAACCCACTAACCAGGCCCAACTCGCGGCCCAACTAACCCACCCCGAGCGAAGCGTTTTTCACTCAGCCACTTACCCGCACCCTCTCTAACATCTGGACCCCGCTATACCCCTCTCTCTCTCTCGCTGAACACTAGGCCCCACTCGTCAGTCGTCGTCTTCACCCCCCCGCGCTAACCTTGCCTCAACTCTGGCTGTTTCTGGCCCGATTTCAATCGCGTTAATTTGCGTTAACGCTACAGTGAATCCGCCCCGCAATCGTGCCCTCTTAATCGCCTGCTTCCCCTCTCCTTTCCCCCCATTCGCCCGCACACAACCGCCACCAGGCTACGCTGATTTTGCCCAAGACCACCCTCTGCTCCGATGCACTCCAGCGACAAATAGGGTGAGTAAACGTCGCCCCTCCCCTCTGGTTCATGCTCACTTGATCTCCATCACTTTGCGCATCCACTGACCCCAGCCACACGTCTTCTGGTGACCCAGAGCGTCGGCAACAACCTCGACAGAGCGCCGCTACGGTCTGCCTCAACTCCGGCGAGTAGTAGCCGACAAGCCAGCGCGCCCCTTTTCCTCTGGTGAGTTCTTTCACAACCTAGGCAACCTTGCGTACCTCCTGACGTGTTTACTTGATCAATTGTGACCCAGATGCTCGCCTTTGACCACAGCCGTGCGTGCCCGTGCCAGAGAACTACTCCGGCAAGGAATTGCAGCCGCACCCGAGCGCCCCTTCGACTCCGGTGAGATATTCCTCCCTCTCCAGCGCTTCATGTAACGCCGGCACCATCCTCGTCTGACCGCGCCGCTGCCTCTCGCCGCCGCCAGCGCCGCCAATCTATGGTTGGTGTGCTGTGAACCGTTGGATGATGATCCAGTGGTACGATAGAATCTTAGTCGAAGGGTTATGCGATGATCTATGCCGTGCGATTTAAATGAGATCCTGCGGCCAGTATAGCTCAATCCAAACAAAGCGGTACCGTTCAATAGGATTACGCCACGTGGCCTGAGTTTTGTTTTAAAAAAACAGAAAAGGTTCTATTAGATGTTTGATATTGTAAAATTCATAACTTTTAATCTACACGTCCAAATTTTGCAAATTTTATATCAATGGAATCAGAAAAACAAATACTTTCCAACCAGGCCCTTTGTTTAATGATTTGATTCTGTAAACTTAGTTTTTTTTGCAGAAACATGCGTAGGCATAATTTGTGTATAAAATTCATTCTAAAAATATTTTTAGGGTAAAATCTTTGGAAAATGCTTTGTTTTTAACCTACTGACCATAGAAACCAACTTATGGATTTAAAAGTGTATTTTGTGAAGCTAAAGAATAAATCTTTGAATAAGAGCATTTCTAGTTAAATAAAAATATTGTTTATGTGTTAAAAATGCTTTTTGAGTAAAACCTTTGGAATATTATTTGATTTAAACTCTCTGACCCTAAAAACCAAGTTTTTGGATTTAAAAATATATTTTGTGAACTCTAGAAAATTATTACTTTGTTTAAAGGTATTTCTAATGAAATAAAATGTTGTTTGATTTAAAAATGGTTTATAGGTAAAACCTTTTGCAAATGGTTTTAATAATAAACACTTGACCATTAAACAGTAACATTTATGTTTAAAAATGTATTTGTTAAACATTAGAAATTATTACTTTAATTTAAACCATTTCTAGCAAAACAAAAATGACTTAAAGTGGCCATTTTCACTAACTTAATATCAAATGGTTTTGCCACATTTATAATTGATAAATATGTGTTTTATAATTTTTATAACCTATTATAAAACACTTTTACAAATAAAACAATCTTTGGCATGCTTGCATGCATTGCTTTGTTTTTATTATTATTCTATGTGATGATATTGCTTGAATGGTAGATTGAATTTGTGCCTTGATTGAATTGTAGTGAAATTTGAGGAGTGTGACTATTGCAAGATCAAGGAGTGAACTTATATTCTCTACCAAGAAGGCAAGTGGTGCTTCATACTTTTGTCCTATTATTTTCACTATGCATTAGTGATGTTTTGAGTAGGACTTGCATGGATTTTTTTTGCTAAGTATAAACTATGCCATGGGAAGTCCTAGTAGATCAAACCTTAGTAGAATTTTCCTAAGTTAATATTCCTACTACTATCATGCTTAGCCTAGCTAGTAGAAAACAAGGGTGGATCATATTCATGCTATGGAATATTTTAAGTCTATGACTTGTGTTTTGTTTAATAAACAACTATGTGAATGAATCACCTGGGTGGAATGGAAAGGATGGATTTATGTTGAGTGGTTACACAAGGCCAGGGGACTGGTGAACCTTGTGTATCACACTTGTGGAATGCCACCCAGGAACAAAGAGATTTGAGATGTCAAATGTTGAGAAGCTTCAAGTGCAGTCACTTGGCATTATGGGCTCTGTCTGGATCATATAGGTTGCAATAACTTAGCCAAATGGACAGTTGGTGGTAGGGGATTATAGGTTGGAATGCGTCCATTCTGGTCTAAGGGAAGGCTTCTAAAATATCTTGTCTCGATGCATGTCAAGTCTTGTGGGGAAAGTGCACCACCTCTCGAGAGAGTAAAATCTAAGTACTTAGCCGTGTCCCCGACAATGGACAATTTGAGAATCAAGACATGGAAGCTATCAAGAATCTCCTCATCCCAATTTCTAAGTTAAAAACTTGTGGTTGAACAAGGGTTAAAGGATCTTCAATCTTTGATTGGTAGATGTCTTGGGTGATTTTGACAAACAAAAACTTAGTGTTTTCGAATGATAAGGAAAATCTATTTTGAGCAAAGCAAGCCTAAGCTCCACTTAGCCAAATGCATATAGATGATAGTTACCACTATACTACCATAGTATCACTTGCCAATACAATTCAAATGTATTGACCCTTGTGGTTGTAACTTATTATGTTGCAGGTTTGTTTGATGTTAGTGAAGTGTGTTGATTAGAATTACAAGTCTACAACCAACATGATTGCCTGTGGCACTTTGAAGATGAAGGAATCCATGCTATAGTTATTTCTGCTGCATTGTAATGAGATAGTCAAATGAGCTATGTAAGATGTAATAAATTATTTTATTCCTGGTTATAAAGTTGTATTATGACCTTTGTTTCTTGATATTACATCTTAACTGTGGATGCTAGCTATTGATCCAGGGACTAGCATTGTACACACAGGGATCTCTACCTTATTAAAGGTTGGGACCTCTACAAGAAAATAACTTGATGTCTACGCACTTCTATTCTTCTAGACAGTTGTTGGGACTCCAAGTGCAGAGGTTTTTAGAACAGCAACAAGTTTCCCTTAAATGGATCACCCAAGGTTTATCGAACTCAGGGAGAAAGTGGTCAAAGGTATCCCTCTCAAGCAACCCTGCAATCAACATACAAGAAGTATCTTGTGTCCCCAACACACCCAATACACTTGTCAGGTGTATAGGTGCACTAGTTCGGCGAAGAGATAGTGAAATACAAGTGGTAACAGTGCCAGAAAAGAGTTTGATGGTGAGGTAAGGTAAAAGGAACAAAAACTCCCCGGCAAACATGCAACAGATCTAAATGTGAATGGTGTTTCAATGTTTATAAACAAGTCTTAGGGATCATACTTTCACTAGTGAACACTCTCTCATATAAATATCTTCTCTTAATGATACTGATATGTCGGAAACGTATCTAACATTTTTGAAGCTCCATGCTTGTTTAGTATCTACTTTTCTTTGCTTTGTCTACAATTTGAGGTGTTTTTATATCTTTTCTAGAACTAACCTATTAACAAGTTGCCACAGTGCCAGTTGCATGTTTTCTTCTGTTTTTGGTTCCAGAAAGGCAGAAAAACAATATTCTCGGAATCGTACAGGACAAAAGCCAAAGTCAATATTTTACCGTGAGGGACACGAATCCAGAAGACGAGACGGAGAAGAAAACCAGGTCGGCTAAACCCCCCTAGGCGCGGCTAAGGGTGGTCCCGCGCCTGGGCAGGGTGTGCCCCCCTGGTCGCCTCCCGGCCTCGCCTCTTTGCCTATAAGAAGCCCCTAATACAGAAACCCTAAGTACCCGATCAAAACTCCACAAAACCTTCTGTAGCCTCCGCCACCGTCGTCCCTTGATCGGGGGGGATCTGAAGTTCTTCCTGGCACCCTTCCGGAGGGGAAATCATCCTGGAGGTCTTCTCTCTGGTATGAAGTGTGAGTAGTTCCACCTTGGACTATGGGTCTATGTAGTATCTAGATGATTGTATCTCCTCCTTGTGCTTTCATGTATAGATCTTGTGAGCTCTGTTCATGATCAAGATCTAATCTATTTGTAATCATGCATGTTGTGTTTGCGGGGATCCGATGGATATTGAGATTACTATGTTAGATTAATTAATGGTTTTGTCTTTATGATTCTATCATGTCTGTGTTGTTTGTGACCTTGCATGCTCTCTATTGTTAGTAGCTATCTTGGCCGAGTAGTTGCTAGTGACTCCAAGAGGGGGTATTTATGCTCGATAGTGGGTTCATGCCTCTAGTTTCCAAGGGAAGTGACAGAAATCCCTTTGGTTGTAGATGTGTTGTTGCTACTAGGAGAAAACAACGGTCTCTTGTTCATGGAACAAGTGGATTGCTTACCTTACACACTTTGCTTAAAGAAGTTGTCTGTTGCTTGCAACTTAATACTGGAGGGGGTTCGGATGATAACCTGAAGGTAGACTACTAGTCATAGATGCAGTTGGATGGCGGTTTATGTATATTGTTGTATTGCCCACGAATCTCATAGGATCTTTTATTCTGGTATTGCATTGTTATGTCTTGCTCAGTTCCTGTCAATTGCCTTGTTGTAATTTGTTTACCCTTCATGCCATGTTGTTTATCTAAGGAGAGAACCTCTAGTGAACTATGGACCCCGGTCCAATCTTTACCATTGTTACATCTTCCACTATTACTTGTTTACTTGTTGTAAACCATTACCTTCCACACCATACGTTTAATCCTTTGTTACAACAAACCAGTGAGCTTGAAAACCTCACTGATTCGTTTGGACAAAGTCTTGAGTTTGTGTTGTGCAGGTCTCCACGTTGCTTGCAGCACCTTTGGGACGTTTCCTTCCTCCTACTGGTTTGATAACCTTGGTTTCTTACTGTGGGAAACTTGCCTGCTGAACTGCATTGATGGCGCCCACCACTTGTCGTGGGACGCTTCGTTGGAAACCCCAAGAGCAAGGTATGAAGCAGCACAGCAGCAAGTTTCCATCAGTAAGAAACCGAGGTTATCGAACCAGTAGGAGGAAGGAAACATCACATAGGTGTTGCAAGCAACACGGAGACCTGGACAACACAAACTCAAGACTTTGCCCCAACGAATCAGTGTGGTTGTCAATGCGGTGACCCAGCATACCACTGCATGTGTAGTACACTAAAGTCATTGACATGACATCCACAGAACACCGTTCCGTAAATATCAAATCCCTCAGAGTGGTACAACATAAATATTGTGGGTCCATATTACAAATATACACACATTATTATTATTACAATACCGGAAGTTCAAGGCTTCCAAAAGATTCAACTTACAAACCAAAATATAAAGTGTTTCAGCGGAATTTAAAAGTAACAACTCCGACTAAGAGTTGAGCTCAACAGCTTATTCTATAAAGTTTATGCTTCTCCGCTCCGTTGGTTACTACTAACTAGAGATACTTAGTTGGACTCGTTATCATCGACACCATAGCGGATTTCGTAATCCACTCCTTCAACACCTCCGGATAGATCAGGTTCCTCGTAGAACACATCTTCTTGGCATTCAGCTGCATACATTAGCACGTCTTCGGGATCCTCAGAGTCTAAGCAAGGGATCAAAGGAAAAAATGAGTAACAGCGTTACCTAACAAGTTCATTATATGCAAGGTGTGAAGTTTGATGCTCTAACTACCACCTCAGATTATAAATCCTTGGCACTATGCAATTTTTGTAAATCTTTCTTCAAAGATTGATTTTATTCTGAAAAACTATGACAAACAGTCTCCACAGGTTGACCAGAACTTTCATGGAGTTCCTTTCCTGCCGCGTTCGTAGCTCCTTCCCGGAACAGGGAGTAACAAGTTACAGTTCTTACACTCTGCAGAGGTGCGTTACTTTACCCATGAGAGATCAACTCCTTGTTGCACAACCAGGCGTACTTTCCCATCCACAATTCCATGATGTGGGGCCCATTAGTTGGTCCAAGCCAATCACTTCCCCCTTCGCGACCCTGCATGCCTCCTTGGTGTACACCATGCCCACATAATGAATTACGGCAATGGTTTGTACAAACCGTTAGATGCCGGAACTATCGTGGGACGATGAGGGTTCCCACCCATATGCTGCAAATCCTCTATGAATTACCAATTAATATGCACGCTATGAGGATAACAGCCACGACCTGCACATCCGGCTTCATGCGAGAGGAAGAAGATATAGCTGACTTCTCTGTCCCATTCCAAATCTCATGGCTAACGCGTAATATACGGCGCTAGAATCACTGATGTCAGGGGTTATTAAGTCCCTACTTGATCATCATTGTTGCAATTAGAACTCTAAGTTCTATTGCTCCATTATATCACCACTTAGGATGATATCTATAATTTATTTATTTGTGAAAATAATATTTTCTTTCTTTTATAGCATATATGATAACACACAATTTGCAAATACTTTGATAAAGACTCTTCAAAGGACATGAGCAAGTGATGAACTTGCCTTGTGATGGCAAGGTAGTGAAGTCTGATGCTTGCACTGGACCTTGAGATTCTAGTTCTACAAAAACATCATTATTGTCCGATAAGGACAATATTTAAAGAAGCAAAATGTTTATGCAATAATGTAATGCATCATTTTAACTTGATATGCATTCACCTTATTATATAAAAAATTCTTTTTAATAAATAAGGAATTACAAAAATTACCTTTTAATATTTATAACATATATTTAATTATTTATTTTATTTCCCTTTTATTTGATTTTTATTGATTTGATAATTCTTTTAGGAATTATTAATTAAACATTAAAAATTGTTATTAAATATTTATTTAGTATTTTTCCAAAATACTACAATATTAATACATAATGAAAGTGAATTTTAAATAATTTTATCACCTTTCAATAATTTTGTAAAATTCCATAAAATAATGTAAAATTTACAAAATTCCTAATAAAATTTAATTGTCTAAAATTTTATATTTTAATTTATTTGGCTAGTTTGGATTTTTGTGAATCCAAAAATATTTTATTAATAATTTTTGGACTTTTATTTTATTTTCTAAAATTTTATTGAGGTTAGGGGCACTTTAGTCTTTTCCAATTGATTAAAACAGTTTTTTAAACGACTTGGGTTGGACATTTGGGCTTATTGGGCCTGTGTGGCCCAATAGGGTAGGGTCAAAATCATCACCCCGAGGGGTTTTGGCCCACCCAGCCCACTCTCTTTGCCTCCTCATCGTTCTTACCTTTCCTCTCCCTCGACCCCGTGGGCTCTGGCGCCGTCGCTGGCGATGGCCGCCGTTGTGGCTTCCCTTGGACGCTGCCGTGGTGCATGGCGAGGTTTGTGACTACGCTCGTTCATCTGGTCCAACTTGATTTGACTCTGGGGCTTCCTCGTGGCCAGGTTCACCCCGTTCCCGAACCCTAGGGTTAGGGGAAAGTGATGCCGCCGCCGCGGTCCCGCCTATGGTGGTGTGCTGGGTTCGTGTGCTGCTGTGGCCGCCGCCGTGGATGGTGCAGGTTGCAGCGCCCCCTGGGTTCTCCCTGTGCCGCCGTGGGTTCGTCGGCCAATCTGCTTCCTCTTCAATTCATCAGCGAGGACCCCGGGTAAGTTGCCTCTGTGGGTCTTGTTCATGCTACCACCATGAATCTCTCTATGTGTATCTAGTGGCTTCTCGTGCCTAGTGACTATGTTCTGATTAGGGTTCATAACCTCCTGTTGATCATATCCATGATGCTTTAGATCTAGTGGTGATCATACTTGAGCATGAGGAATGATTGTTTGTTGTGGATCATTATTTGTATTGCGCTTTGATGATGCTAGTGGCTTGTCAGATTTATTCTAGTGGTAAGTCACTATGATCCAATGTTAGTGTTTTTATGGAATACCTGATTGGAAATGTTGTTGATCTGAGAACTTACTCCACTGTCAGAATGCTTATACTGACAGTATTTCTCTCAGTATTTGCTTACTGCAATTATAATGGTAGGCTTGTATGAGAATATACATACTAAATATAATCATTACATGTTAATGATTTTCTATGGATGTATAGATGAATTTGATGTTGATTCCTGGCACTTGGCTTCAGGAAGATGATATTTATTGGCTTGTCCCTTTTATTTGTGGAAACTAAGTAAAGATTGGTTTTAGCTCATTTAGAACTTGTCCTTGTGATACCATTATTATCTGGCACAAGTGATTAAGTTTTATTTCTGGGCTTAACTTTGACAATACTTGTGATTAATACTGGCAAGATAAAATGAAAGATTTTCTTAACTCCCCTGCCTATTATGTTGGTCTGAGGCTCTAGGATTTTAAGTCCTAGTTAGTTGAGCAAATAGTTTGTTTGTAACTTGTAAGATTAGAGGTGCTACTCTCTATATGGGAGATGTGCCCTGATCTGATAAGAACAAATGAAGAATGATTTAAGTTGCATATGTTAACACTAAACTCTGTGATGCTGGTCTGAGAGATTGGTGCTTTTGGCTAAGTTTGATTTCTTATCTTTATACTTGAAATCTCTAGGATAGATTCACCTCACTTGGGTGATTATTGAGAGATTGTTTCATCAAGCAACACATGCTTTTGTTTAGATACTATGATTGAATCATGTGATGGTTTTATGAGGCTCACCACAAAATCTGATGATGGCGGAGTAAAGTGGTGATGATCTTGATCTGGTGTTGCTGAACTCATGTGCTTGACCTTGAGCTAGCCTGCTCCTCCTAGCTCCTGGACTTGGCCTTGCTGTCTACCTGATCCTTCCCCCTCCTTATGTCACCATCCTGGTGATGAGATCTGAGCTTTGGTTGGTTTGGTTGCTGGCAATTGTGCTTGGTTTAGCTGCTATCTAGGCTGGCTGTTCGTGGGTGTGTGAAGTGGAGAGATGCACTAATGTGCCACTCCACGGCAGTGCTTGTGGTTTTGTGAGTTTGGGGCTGTTCTGTGGGGTTGACAACACACCACATGCATGTTGGTGTGTGTCCTACCTGTGTGCTTGCTGTGCACTTGTGGATATGTTCAGAATTTTGAAACTTACTATTATCTAGTTACTTTCACCTGGCTGGTGAATTTGTCCCTCTTGGCCGTCATTTGACTTCTGGGTTTAAATTTATGAAAGACGGATTATTTCATATTGGTGAAACTTGCCCCTTTTTATAAATTTCTCAATGATGAATTTGTCTAGTGCACTTCACTGACATGTCTGAGAGAAATTACTACTAACACTAACCTTTTTATTTTTCTATTTAATTTTCTGTTTTGTTTTGCAGGTACAGATATAAAGATGAAGATTTATTTTAGGTTTAGATATAGAATAGTTATAGAATAATCCAATGTAATTTTCTTATTCTTTTGTAATTTTCTTTTTATTATTTTATAATCTTCATTTTATTCTTCTGTAATAAAGATTACATTGTTATTAATGAAGAATATTCTTATTCTTTATATATTTACTTTTCTAAATTGTGTGTATGATTTCAATAAGTTATAATTTTGGTAACTTCATTATATATTGATGGTATGAAATAAGTTTCATATTCATTATTGTTTTTCTTTGGATAGAATTTAAGTTGTAATATTTATTTCTTAATTAAATTAAGATTCAAAAATTATCCCTAATTTATTTGAATTATAATTCAAACACTCAAGTTTAAAATTCAAATTCATTTTAAAACACACATAATTCCTTAAAGATCATATCAAAGTCTATAGCAATCACCCTTTAAGACTAAACCTAATCTCAAAGTATGAAAGAAACATTGATCACTTAAGGTTTTTATATGGCGAAAATTTTACCCACATTTTCACAAATGAATGCATGCAACATTCCATATTCCTAAATCTACCCTTCGTTAGTTACTAAATGCTGGGATGTTACAGACTTCCCCCCTTAAATTAAACTTCATCTCGAAGTTTGTGGAGATGTACCTGAATAGTTCTGGATAGGCTTTTCTTAAATCCTCTTCTTTCTCCCATGTGGCTTCCCTTTTATGGTGATGTTCCCACTGTACCTTGCAATATTTGATTGCTCTGTTCCTTAATCTTTTCCAGTTTTCTTCTAGAATCTTACAAGGCTTTTGAATATAGGTCAGGTCTGCTTATAGTTCTATCTCTTGATGTGTGATTGCATCATCTGAAACTTTTAAACATTTACGAAGTTGTGCACATGGAAAACATTATGCACTTGAGCCAATCATGATGGTAACTCTAAAGCATAAGCTATAGTTCTGTTTTGACTCAGTATCTTGAATGGTCCGATATATCTTGGACTCAATTTCCCTTTAAATCCGAATATTTTCACCCCTTTCATGGGACTTACTTTCAAATAGACCATATCTCCCACTTCTGGATGCCATGATCTTCGACTTTGATCCGCATAACTTTTCTGCCTGCTCTGGGCTATTTTCAGTCTATCCCTGATCTTATCAATGATATCTTGTCTTTCCTTGATATAATCTGGTGCAAATTCTTTGCTGCTTCCAGGTTCATACCAACATATTGGTGATCTACACTTCCTTCCATACAGAACCTGATTTGGAGCTGCCTTCAGACTACTCTGGTAGCTATTATTATAAGAAAATTCTGCCAATGGTAGATGATCTTCCCATGTTCCTCCAAAATCTAATGCACAAGCCCTTAACATGTCTTCTAGTATTTGATTTGTTCTTTCAGTTTGACCTCCTGTCTTAGGATGATATGTCGTGCTGAAATCTAACTTTGACCAAGTGCTTCATGCAATTTCTTCCAAAATGCTGCAGTAAACACTGATCCCCTATCAGTTATGGTCTTTTTGGGTACTCCATGCTTACTTATGTCACATCCCAAGATTTTCCAAATCTTGTAATGTGAAAAATAAATGAATAAAATAAAACTTTGTTGATTTTCAGGGCCAGAAGAAACTTTTTGAATCCAATTGGAAATCTTCAAACCAATTTGAATTAAATAAATCTTAAAGGGATTTAAAAAGTTAAACATTTAATAAAAGGAAAATAAAATATTTCGGAATTGCTATTTTGGATCTTTTAAATAAAAGGATTTGGTTTTCAAATGAAATAGAAGTTTTATAAATAAAGATTATTCCTTAGAGCCAAATTAAACCTTGGCCAAACTTTTGAAATAAAACATTTTGTTTTGATAAAATAGTAAAGGTTTATTTAAATAAATTAATAAAGATTTAATATCCAAATATTATTAATAAAGGTTTTACTATTTCCAAAACCTCCAAAACTTATTTATGTATTTATAATGAGTTTTCCAAGCATTTTGTATTTTCAAATAAAACCTACTGTTTTGGGTTTTGAAAATAATTAGATTTCAAAAGGACTATTTAATTAAAACAAATCCTATTTTATTTTAATAACAATGGTCCATTCTATTTAATTAATGAATGGAACCTAAAAAGATTTAAATAATATTTCATTTAGGACTTTGGTTTATGTGTTTAACAGAACCAAGTTCAAATGAAAGGTTTGATGATTGTTGACTTGTTTTGTTTGTTTGATTTGAGTGTTGTTTGGTTGATTTTCAAAACAGGAAATAGTTTCAGAAAAAGAAAAAGATTACAGAATAAAAAAAATGGAATCAGACTCGACCCACTAAACTGGCCCAACGGCCCAACAACACAACCCATCTATTTACCCCACTCGCGAACCGTTTTCACTCAGAAGCAAACCCGCTAAGTCACTGACTAGCAGGCCCCACACTCTCCTCCTCTCTCTCACAGACATCGCGGCCCCACGTCGCCGGTCGTCGTCTTCACCCGCGATGGCCACTCCCCACCTCGCTGCCGTTTCTGCCCGTTGATAGCACCATCAATCCCCATTAACTGCCGCGTTAATTCGCCCAGCCATCACGCATGATAAGAGCGCCTGCCTCCCCTCCTCCGTTTCCCCCAGACACCGCCTCCCCTCTGCCTCCAGGCTGCCCCAATTTCGAGCTCGAGCTCCACTGCTCCGACGAGCTTCACCAGCCGATTCCGGCGCCGTCCAACCGCCCTCACCTCCCAGAGCACATGAGCCTGCTACCCCTCTTCTTGCGCGTCTCCCAGCACCAACCTCACACCCGCGCGAGCACAGTAGCCTCGGAAACCTCAACATCAGAGCATCGCCACCTCCTGCCTCGACTCCGGCGAGTTTCCCCGGTGAGTACAGACTGCCCCAGCACCTATCAATGATGCTACTGTGACCCCCAGTACCGTACGCAGCTAACCGCATGGTCTGTTTGTACGGTTTCGTAGCATGGAAAACAAAAAATTTCTATCGCATACAAACAAACAAGCCAAGATCTATCTACTAGATTGTAGCAACGAGTCGATGGAATAACCTACCCTCGAAGATTCCAAAGTGTTTAACGAGAGCGGATTCTCGTGGGTGATGTAGTCGTACTCTTCCCGATCTCAAGATCGCGTAGACGATCCTTCCGGCGCTGCGTTCCGGCAGCGCTCCCGCAGTCGGTCATACGTTCGGTACTCTATGAAGACCTTCATCTCCCTTGTTCCAGCAGGCAGCGGAGGTTGTAGCACTCTCCTCGCGATTCCGGCAGCACAACGGCGTGGTACCGGAAGTAGAGGGGAGATCTCGCAGGGCTTCGCCTTAAGCCGGAGCGAGTATGGTGGAGTATGAGAGAGCTCCTCGGTGTTATAGGGTTTAGACACACCAAGGAGGAAGTGCTAGAGCCGGCGGCTAGGGTTCCGGGGACCCCCAAGTCGGCGGCTAGGGCAAAAACCCTAGGGGGCGGCGGCGGCTATGGTGGTAGGCGCCAAGCTAGGGTTTGAGGAGAGGTACTTGTGTGTCTAGAGGAGGGAGCCCTGCCCCTCCTTATATAGTTGGAGGGGCCGGCGGCCAAGGGGAGGGAGGGGAGTCCCTCCCCAACTCGGCTTGGAGGGGGCGCCGCCGGTTGGAGGAGGGATTCCCTCCCCAACTCGGTTTCCCACTTCCTCCTCTTTTCCTCTTTCCAATTTTAGCCGTTTGACTTTTCAAACTAGCTATTTGACTTTTCAAACTAGGATTTGAATTAATCATTTATTTGGAACAGCGATGACACTTAGTACATGATGCAATCATTCCAATATGCAATGACACATTCATGTACCCCTTCCCCTCCGGAGTGCCGGATATTCCGGAACCTTCTAGAACATTCCTGATGAAAACACCGGAATCATTCCCGAACTCCGAAACGGGACTTTCCTTATATGAATCTTATTCTCCGGACCATTCCGGATCTCCTCGTGATATCCCGGATCCCATCCGAGACTCCGAACAACATTCGGTCTCTTTCTCATTCATTCCATAACTACTCAAACAATGTCGAATCCTTAAGTGTGTCTCCCTACGGGCGTGAATTATGCGGACATGATCGAGACACTTCTCCGAACAATAACCAATAGAGGAATCTGGAAATTCATATGGCTCCCACATATTTCTACGATTACTTTGATATTGAATGAACCACTTACATATGATACCAATTTCCCTTTGTCTCACGATAGTTTACTTATCCTAGGTTATGATCGTCGGTATCTCTGCATACCTAGTTCAACCTCGTTACCGATAAGTACTCTTTTCTCGTTCCCGTGATATGTGATCCCTTGTGAGCCAGTCACATGATTGCAAGATAATTAGATGACATTCCACCGAGAGGGCCCAGAGTATATCTATCCGTCATATGGATGGACAAATCCCATTCTTGATCCATG
Organism: Avena atlantica; assembly: GCA_910589765.1. Lineage (NCBI taxonomy): Eukaryota > Viridiplantae > Streptophyta > Magnoliopsida > Poales > Poaceae > Avena > Avena atlantica. The sequence continues at coordinate 457,001,451 of OU342735.1, read as the reverse complement.
TGTCTCAACCAATACTTTCCGAATACTCAATGCCACCTTTATAGCCACCCAGTTACGGTGTGGTGTTTGATGTCATCAAAGCATCCTTCCGGTGATGGTGATAAGCATGATCTCATGGTCGAAGGAATTAGGTTACTATGTATCAGAAAGCATATAGCAATTGAACTATTAAAATGACTTGATCTTTATGCTATGCTTATCTATAGGAGTATGTCCATCATATCATTCTCCTAACGATATGATCTTGTTGTTGATAACATCTCAATGTTCATGATAGGGAAACCACAATCATTTATCAACCAACAAGCTAGTGATGTATAGAGGCTATACTAGGGACTTCAAATTAAGTTTACAAATCACACAAGTATCAATGTTTCCTTGTTAATACTATGAATGCAAACATTTATCATAAACACAAAGATATAATAATAACTACATTTATTATTGCCTCTAGGGCATTTCTCCAACACTGTTTGCCTTAGTGCGCCCTCAAACCTCACCTCCGACGACAACCAGAATCACTCGACGCCGCTGCAAGCTCCGGCGAGCAATCCACCCCGTTCCAGTGCGCCCCTCGACGAACTGATCACGTCTTGAGCTTCACTGCACTTCGGCGAGCACGATGAGCATCCTACCCCTCTCCCGCGCGACCTAACTCGCCGGCAAGATCACTGGCCGAGCATGCACCGCCGTCTGCCGCCGCTAGCGCCGCCCAGTTATAGTTTGGATGTTGTGAACCGTTGGATCTCGATCCGTTGGCTAGGATAGGTTCATTAAAACGAAGGGGTACGTTTGATCAGAGCCGTGCATTTTAAATTAGATCCAACGATCCACAAGGGCTGATCCGCACGAAGCGGTACCGTCCAGTTAGATTGCGCCACGTGGCCAGTTTTGGTTTAAACAGAAATTTGAAAACATAATTGTTTGTGAATTTGAAAACACTATAACTTCAGATCCACACGTCCAAAAATTACAAACTTTATACCGTTGGAATCAGTGGAACAAACCCTAGCCAACCATGCCTTTGGTTTAGCAAATAGTATCTGTTAGATTGGTTGATTATGCAGAAACATTTGATTGCTTGTTTAGATTAGAAAAATGATTCAAAAATGGTTTTGAGTTTGAAACCTTGGCAAAATGGTTTGTTGTGAACTTACTGACCCTAGGAACCAACCCATGGAGTTAAAAATGAATTTGGTGAAATTTAGGATAGATTAATTGATTTAGTCCATTTCTAGCCAACCAAAAAGAATGGTTTTGTTATGAAAATGTTTTTGGAGTAAAAACTTTGGGAACATGCTTTGGACCAAAACTACTGACCCTAAACACCAAGTTTTGAGAAACAACACTTATTTTGTGAACAACTTAAAGTTGTTGCTTTGATAAAAATATTTTCCACCACATAAAATGATGATTGGATTTAAAAATGATTTTTGAACAAAATCCTTTTGCAAATGACTTTGCCACTTTGGAAAAATGACCACTTTGGACCTTACCAAGTTTAGGAGCCTAGTGGAGACCATCTTTGAAAATAGAACCATCTCTTGCATGCTTACATGCATGACTTAGATCTTAGATCCCATAGTTTTATGTGTGTGAAATGTTTGATTGATTATTTGGAATGCTAGTTGATATAGACTTTGCTTGATTGATTGTAGTGAAATTAGAAGTGTGAGACTAGCAAGATCAAGCAGTGAACCATCATTCCCTACCAAAAAGGCAAGTTACACTATCATATAGAAGTCCTACTATTTTTCATTATATTTAGTGGATTTTGAAAACATGCATGAAAATAATTTTATACTTATGCTATGCTAAATCCTAATAGGATTACCTATACATTCCTTAGTGAAAACAATGTAGTTGTTACATGCTTAGCCATGCTATATTTTGAAAAGAGATACATGTTGAGATTTTTGTGAAATTGAGAAAAGGACTTGTGATTTTATATAATAAAACAAGGACTCAATGAACCACCTGGGTGGCCAAGGATACTTTGAGTATTGGAGAAGGTGGCAACAAAAGGAACCATGGCTATGGCAATCTCTTTGTGTTGTGCTCCAAAGGAAAACCACCCAGGAAACTTAGAGATTGAACATGTTTCTCGTACAGTGGCTTCCGTGTACAGCCACATGCTAAATGGGCTCTGGCTTAGTCAACTACATAGTGGAAGTCCCATGCATTGGAATCTTCAGGTTAACTAGATTTGTGTAAGGGAGTAACCCTACATTTTTGCCTGGTAGACAAGCTAGAATTTTGTATTGGGAGGACTCCTACGGAAAGACTTTGTCACATTATCGATCTGCCGGTACTCCATTTTGGTGAGTACTTATCCAGCAGCCACTGGTGGCGTCAAGACGAGATTATGTCATGTGGGTAAAGTGTACAACTTCTGCAGAAGATAATAAAATCTAAGTACTTAGCCGTGTCCCCGGTTATGGACAATACTGAGCAACCAAGGCCTGAAGCTATGGAAGATCTCGACACTCTAATTTCTAAAAGAAAACTTTTAAAACATGATGCACTTGGGGTTACCAAGGAGCTCAAGAGATTTTGACAAAACTTGATGCACTTGGGGTTACCAAGGTGCTCAAGAGATTTTGACAAGGACTTGAACACTTGAGTTTTTACCAAGGAGTTCAAGAGATTTTTGAAAGGAGATTTGACAAAGGACCAAAACCATTTTGAAAAGATAGGATAAAATAATGCTTTATGCAAATGAGCCTAAAACTCTACTTAGCCAAATTTGCATGTAATGATAGGATCCACTTATATTATACTTAGTAGTGAAACTTGCCAATACAATTCAAATGTATTGACCCTTGTGGCTGTAACTTGTAATGTTGCAGGGTTGATTGATTTTAGTGAAGATTGATTGATTAGGATTACAAAGTCTATAGCCAACATCTACCTGTGGCACTTTGAAGATGAAGGACCCAATGACTATAGTTATTCTGCTGCAATGTAATGTAATAGCCAAATGAGCTATGTATGATGTAATAAAACTATGTTCTTCCCGGTTATAAAGTATATTATGACCTTTATTTCTTGATATTACATCTTAACTGTGGATGCTAGCTATTGATCCAGGGACTAGAATTGTAAACACAAGGATCTCTACCTTATTAAGGGTTGGGAACTCTACAGATGGTATCATAGCATTGTGTTGCCTGTAGGATTTGTAAACCTAGGATTGGACAAAAACCCTTAGAAAAATAGGAGTTGTATTTGTTCCAAAAATTATTTACAAACAATCTTGTAAACTCTTTCCTCAACCATTTTGGTTTTGACTCTACATCTCTTCTACTTCAACTTGATGGAAAAACCTACCCCATGGCCAAAGACTACACCATGTGCAAAGGACTACTTCAACATCTTCAACTCTAATGACTTCAACTTCTTCAACTCTAATGACTTCAACATCTTCAGCATATTCACCAAGGACTTCCAACTTGGATATCACTAAGGACTACTAGTGAAAACCAAGAGACATTAGATTGCCTACCAAAGACATTAATATCAAGTTAGAGTATGGATCATATTGTCCTATGAGGTATGATTATACTAAGTTGTTATTTTCAAGAAAACTGGATGTTTCCTTCAACTCATGAGTTAAGCTCATAAGTTGTTAAGTGATTGGTTGCTTGTTGAATGTTTGATGGTTTGATTGTTTGATTGAACTTGGTTGTTTTTGGGTTGTGTGTTAAAAAAAACTTCTTAAAAACCTATCCACCCATACTTATCCCTATCAAACCAACAGATGCCTCCCCGTCGTGCCAACCCCAACCAAAACAACAACATCACCCCTGAGATGCAACAGATGATGGCAGCTCAGACACAGTTGATGCAGCAGATGACCACATTCATACAGAATTTGAATAACAACAACAACAACACTCAGAATAATCCTCTAGCACTTGACATGCTCACCAAGTTTCTGAAACTTAGGCCTGCAAGGTTTTCTGGAACAACTAATCCAATGGAAGATGATGATTGGTTACGTTCAGTAAACAAAGACTTAGTGACTGTTGGTTGTACTGATGAAGAGAAAGTTAGGTTTGCAGCATTTCTGCTTGAAGGACCAGCAGCAATATGGTGGGACAACTTTCAGATCACCACTCCCCTTGAATATGTGACTTGGACTATTTTTGAAGATGGATTCAGAACCACTCACATATCACCTGGAGTAATGTACTTGAAGAAAAAGGAGTTTCTCAATCTGAAACAACGTCACCTCAGTGTGGCTGAGTATATTGAAGAATTCAACAATCTGGCACATTATGCATCGGATGAAGTTGATACAGATGCTAAGAGAAAGGATAAATTTCTTGAAGGACTTAATGATGAGTTGAACCTGCAGCTAGCTGTTGCCTATGTCCCAACTTATCAATCACTCTGTGACAAAGCCACAATATTGGAAAACAAGATGAATCAAGTTGAGAACAGAAAGAGGAAACATAAACTCAAGAACTATTCAGGATCATCAAAGAAGAAGCATTCATACAGAAAGAGCAATGAAGATTTTGAACCACATCAGTATCACCACAACAACAATGAAAGCGAGAATAATGGAAATGATACTGACAATGGAGATGACCTTGGTCAGAACCAACATGACACATACAGGAAAAAGGACATTAGCCAGTTGCAATGTTATAATTGTAAGGAACTTGGACACTATGCATCAGACTGTCCAGAGAAGAAAAAGAAAAAGGATGCCAGAAGAGCCAATGGAAATGACTCCAATGTGACCCAGAAAGGACATGTGAACCACCTTGACCTGAATGGAAACTTTGAAGAGATAGAAGAAGTGGATGTCAGGATTTAGAAAACTCAGAAGAGTCAAATAAGGATTCCTTGTCTGATTATTGAGTTGAACTTTTAGCCAAGAGAACCATCAATGTAACCCTATGAGAATTTATTTTAAGGGTGGTAGTACCCTAGTTATTTTAAGCCTACTTGTAACCCAGCCTTCCCAAATATCCGGACGAGATTTATTTTAAGGGTGGTAGCCTGTCACATCCCAAGATTTTCCAAATCTTGTAATGTGAAAAATAAATGAATAAAATAAAACTTTGTTGATTTTCAGGGCCAGAAGAAACTTTTTGAATCCAATTGGAAATCTTCAAACCAATTTGAATTAAATAAATCTTAAAGGGATTTAAAAAGTTAAACATTTAATAAAAGGAAAATAAAATATTTTGGAATTGCTATTTTGGATCTTTTAAATAAAAGGATTTGGTTTTCAAATGAAATAGAAGTTCTATAAATAAAGCTTATTCCTTAGAGCCAAATTAAACCTTGGCCAAACTTTTGAAATAAAACATTTTGTTTTGATAAAATAGTAAAGGTTTATTAACATAAATTAATAAAGATTTAATATCCAAATATTATTAATAAAGGTTTTACTATTTCCAAAACCTCCAAAACTTATTTATGTATTTATAATGAGTTTTCCAAGCATTTTATATTTTCAAATAAAACCTACTGTTTTGGGTTTTGAAAATAATTAGATTTCAAAAGGACTATTTAATTAAAACAAATCCTATTTTATTTTAATAACAATGGTCCATTCTATTTAATTAATGAATGGAACCTAAAAAGATTTAAATAATATTTCATTTAGGACTTTGGTTTATGTGTTTAACAGAACCAAATTCAAATGAAAGGTTTGATGATTGTTGACTTGTTTTGTTTGTTTGATTTGAGTGTTGTTTGGTTGATTTTCAAAACAGGAAATAGTTTCAGAAAAAGAAAAAGATTACAGAATAAAAAAAATGGAATCAGACTCGACCCACTAAACTGGCCCAACAGCCCAACAACACAACCCATCTGTTTACCCCACTCGTGAACCGTTTTCACTCAGAAGAAAACCTGCTAAGTCACTGACTAGCAGGCCCCACACTCTCCTCCTCTCTCTCACAGACATCGCGGCCCCACGTCACCGGTCGTCGTCTTCACCCGCGGTGGCCACTCCCCACCTCGCTGCCGTTTCTGCCCGTTGATAGCACCATCAATCCCCGTTAACTGGCGCGTTAATTCGCCCAGCCATCACGCAAGATAAGAGCGCCTGCCTCCCCTCTTCCGTTTCCCCCAGACACCGCCTCCCCTCTGCCTCCAGGCTGCCCCAATTTCGAGCTCGAGCTCCACTGCTCCGATGAGCTTCACCAGCCGATTCCGGCGCCGTCCAACCGCCCCCACCTCCCAGAGCACACGAGCCTGCTACCCCTCTTCTTGCGCGTCTCCCAGCACCAACCTCACACCCGCGCGAGCACAGTAGCCTCGGCAACCTCAACATCAGAGCATCGCCGCCTCCTGCCTCGACTCCGGCGAGTTTCCCCGGTGAGTACAGACTGCCCCAGCACCTATCAATGATGCTACTGTGACCCCCAGTACCGTACGCAGCTAACCGCATGGTCTGTTTGCCTCAGCGCGCCCTCAAACCTCACCTCCAACGACAACCAGAAGCACTCGACGCCGCTGCAAGCTCCGGCGAGCAATCCACCCCGTTCCAGTGCGCCCCTCGACGAACTGATCACGTCTTGAGCTTCACTGCACTTCTGCGGGCACGGTGAGCATCCTACCCCTCTCCCGCGCGACCTAACTCGCCGGAAAGATCACTGGCCGAGCACGCACCGCCGTCCGCCGCCGCTAGCGCCGCCCAGTTATAGTTTGGCTGTTGTGAACCGTTGGATCTCGATCCGTTGGCTAGGATAGGTTCATTAAAACGAAGGGGTACGTTTGATCAGAGCCGTGCATTTTAAATTAGATCCAACGATCCACAAGGGCTGATCCGCACGAAGCGGTACCGTCCAGTTAGATTGCGCCACGTGGCCAGTTTTGGTTTAAACAGAAATTTGAAAACAGAATTGTTTGTGAATTTGAAAACACTATAACTTCAGATCCACACGTCCAAAAATTACAAACTTTATACCGTTGAAATCAGTGGAACAAACCCTAGCCAACCATGCCTTTGGTTTAGCAAATAGTATCTGTTAGATTGGTTGATTATGCAGAAACATTTGATTGCTTGTTTAGATTAGAAAAATGATTCAAAAATGGTTTTGAGTTTGAAACCTTGGCAAAATGGTTTGTTGTGAACTTACTGACCCTAGGAACCAACCCATTGAGTTAAAAATGAATTTGGTGAAATTTAGGATAGATTAATTGATTTAGTCCATTTCTAGCCAAACAAAAAGAATGGTTTTGTTATGAAAATGTTTTTGGAGTAAAAACTTTGGGAACATGCTTTGGACCAAACCTACTAACCCTAAACACCAAGTTTTGAGAAACAACAACTTATTTTGTGAACAACTTAAAGTTGTTGCTTTGATAAAAATATTTTCCACCACATAAAATGATGATTGGATTTAAAAATGATTTTTGGACAAAATCCTTTTGCAAGTGACTTTGCCACTTTGGAAAAATGACCACTTTGGACCTTACCAAGTTTAGGAGCCTAGTGGAGACCATCTTTGCAAATAGAACCATCTCTTGCATGCTTACATGCATGACTTAGATCTTAGATCCCATAGTTTTATGTGTGTGAAATGTTTGATTGATTATTTGGAATGCTAGTTGATATAGAGTTTGCTTGATTGATTGTAGTGAAATTAGCAAAGTGTGAGACTAGCAAGATCAAGGAGTGAACCATCATTCCCTACCAAAAAGGCAAGTTACACTATCATATAAAAGTCCTACTATTTTTCATTATATTTAGTGGATTTTTAAAACATGCATGAAAATAATTTTATACTTATGCTATGCTAAATCCTAATAGGATTACCTATACATTCCTTAGTGAAAACAATGTAGTTGTTACATGCTTAGCCATGCTATATTTTCAAAAGAGATACATGTTGAGATTTTTGTGAAATTGAGAAAAGGACTTGTGATTTTATATAATAAAACAAGGACTCAATGAACCACCTGGGTGGCCAAGGATACTTTGAGTATTGGAGAAGGTGGCAACAAAAGGAACCATGGCTATGGCAATCTCTTTGTGTTGTGCTCCAAAGGAAAACCACCCAGGAAACTTAGAGATTGAACATGTTTCTCGTACAGTGGCTTCCGTGTACAGCCACATGCTAAATGGGCTCTGGCTTAGTCAACTACATAGTGGAAGTCCCATGCATTGGCATCTTCAGGTTAACTAGATTTGTGTAAGGGAGTAACCCTACATTTGTGCCTGGTAGACAAGCTAGCATTTTGTATTGGGAGGACTCCTATGGAAAGACTTTGTCACATTCTCGATCTGCCGGTACTCCATTTTGGTGAGTACTTATCCAGCAGCCACTGGTGGCGTCAAGATGAGATTGTGTCATGTGGGTAAAGTGTACAAATTCTGCAGAAGATAAGAAAATCTAAGTACTTAGCCGTGTCCCCGGTTATGGACAATACTGAGCAACTAAGGCCTGAAGCTATGGAAGATCTCGTCACTCTAATTTCTAAAAGAAAACTTTTAAAACTTGATGCACTTGGGGTTACCAAGGAGCTCAAGATATTTTGACAAAACTTGATGCACTTGGGGTTACCAAGGTGCTCAAGAGATTTTGACAAGGACTTGAACACTTGAGTTTTTACCAAGGAGTTCAAGAGATTTTTGAAAGGAGATTTGACAAAGGACCAAAACCATTTTGAAAAGATAGGATAAAATAATGCTTTATGCAAATGAGCCTAAAACTCTACTTAGCCCAATTTGCATGTAATGATAGGATCCACTTATATTATACTTAGTAGTGAAACTTGCCAATACAATTCAAATGTATTGACCCTTGTGGCTGTAACTTGTAATGTTGCAGGGTTGATTGATTTTAGTGAAGATTGATTGATTAGGATTACAAAGTCTACAGCCAACATCTGCCTGTGGCACTTTGAAGATGAAGAACTCCATGACTATAGTTATTCCGCTGCAATGTAATGTAATAGCCAAATGAGCTATGTATGATGTAATAAAACTATGTTCTTCCCGGTTATAAAGTATATTATGACCTTTGTTTCTTGATATTACATATTAACTGTGGATGCTAGCTATTGATCCAGGGACTAGCATTGTAAACACAGGGATCTCTACCTTATTAAAGGTTGGGAACTCTACAACTTACTATCTGTTTGACATATCCTTCAACTAACTTCTCAGCATTATCCTTTTGATTCATCGGAATAAAATGTGCACTCGTAGTGAGTCTGTCCACAATTACCCATATCATATCCTTCCTTTTTGGTGTCATAGGCAATCTTGTAATGGAGTCCATACCTATTACTTCCCATTTCCATTCAGGAATTTCTAAGGGTTGTAATGGTCCTGCTGGACTTTGATGTTCAGCTTTCACCCTTTGACAAGTATGGCATTCAAATACATATTTAGCAATATCTCTTTTCATGTTATTCCACCAGAATAGTTCTTTCAAATCCATATACATCTTAGTACTCCCTGGATGTATAGAATATGGTGTATCATGTGCTTCTTTGAGTATGATATTTCTAATCTCAGTCACATCTGGAACACAAAGATGGTCTTGAAACCATAAATACCCATAATCTCCAAGGCGAAATACTGATTTTTGCCCTTGAGATATCCTCCGAATTTCCTCAGCAATAAAAGGATCTTCTTCTTGATGTCTAAAAATTTCTTGCTTAAGATCACTGTCCTACTCTGCAACTACCTGCATAGTAGCTAATCCTCCAAGAACCTCTGTTCTGATAAAATGAAGTTATAATCTTTCCAAATCCATTTGTAACTCTTTTGGTAACTCCCTATTGCTTGGCTGAATATCTGCACTCTTTCTGCTTAAAGCATCTGCTACAACATTTGCTTTCCCTGGTGTGTAGCTGATTGTTAAATCATAATCCTTAATTAGTTCCAACCAACGCTTCTGTCTCATATTCAATTCCTTTTGAGTGAAGAAATATTTGAGAATTTTATGGTCAGTGTATAACTTACATCTGGCTCCATAAGGAAAATGCCTCCATCCTTTTAGTGCAAAAACTACTGCTGCTAACTCTAAATCATGGGTTGGATAGTTAACTTCATGTGGTTTTAGTTGTCTTGAACCATAAGAAATCACTTTCCGATCTTGCATTAATACACAACCCAAACCTTCTTTAGATGCATCACAGTATATTGTGAAGTCCTTCCCTGTTTCAGGAACTGCTAAGATTGGAGCTGTGGTTAACCTAGTCTTCAGCTCTTGGAAACTTCCTTCACATTTCTCATCCCACTTGAATGGTGTATTCTTCCTTAATAATTTGGTCATTGGTCCGGCTATTTTGGAGAAACCTTCAATGAATCTCCGATAATAACCAGCCATTCCTAAGAATCCTCAAATTTGCTTTACATTGGTTGGTGAAGTCCACTCTAGTACCGACTGAACTTTAGATGGATTCACAGCAATTATATCCTTACTGATCACATGACCGAGGAATTATACCTCATCAAGCCAAAATTCACACTTACTGAACTTAGCATAAAGTTTGTGTTCTCTTAAAGTCTGCAATGCTATTCTTAAATGATCAGCATGTTGTAATATATCAGGATATCATCAATAAAGACTATGACGAACTTGTCCAAATATGGCATGAAGATCTTGTTCATCAGATTCATGAATATTTCCGGTGCATTGGTCAAACCAAATGGTACTACCAGATACTCATGGTGTCCATATATTGAGACAAATGCTGTTTTTGGAACATATTCCGGTTTGATTTTTATTTGATAGTATCCAGATCTTAAATCGATCTTTGAAAATACTCCAGCTCCTTTCACTTGATCAAACAAATCTTGAATTCTTGGTAAAGGATACTTATTCTTGATAGTCATGTTGTTCAGATTTCTATAATCACCACACATCCGTCTTCCACCATCCCTCTTATCCACAAAGATTACTGGTGTTCCCCATGGAGATGCACTTTCCTGTATAAATACTTTTCTAGCTAACTCATCAATTTGCTCCTTGAGTTCTTTCAACTCTTTGGGTCCCATTTTATATGGTGCTTGAGCTATTGGTGTTGTACCAGGTATTAGGTCAATGGTGAACTCTATCTCCCGGTCTGGTGGCATTCTCGGTAGCTCTGTTGGAAAAACATCTTGGAATTCATTAACTATAGGAATCTCTTCCAATTTAACTTCTTTCATTGAATTCAACTGCAGATCCACCATGATATGACTGTGTTTATCTGCTTGGTAAACTATCCTTGCTCCACTTGGAGTTTTGATTGAGACAGTTTTCTCCTCACAATTTATCTGAGCTCCGTGTTCCATCATCCAATCCATCCCGAGCACTACTGCAATTCCCTTCAAAGGAATCACATAAAGGTCTGCGAAATATGTACAAGCACATATCGAGATAACCTAATCTTGTTTTATGTGGCATACAATCACATTCCCTCCTGTCATAACTACTGTCATAGGACTTTCCAACGTTGCCCTTCTAATCCCGAACTTATCACAAAATTCTTGAGAAATGAATGAAGTAGTTGCACCAGTATCAAATAGAACTTTGCCGGGATTGGTAAGGATATTGAGTGTACCTATCACTGCATGCTCTGAATTATCCACCTCCTCGAGGGTTGCACAGTTCAGTTTCCCAGTAGGTCGGTTCCTCTTTCCATTGTTGTTCTTGCCATTATTTCCTCCTTTATTAGGTTGTCCATTTCCTCCACTGACTTGTCCTCCTCCCTTGGTAGGCCATCCTCCAGGTGGTTTGCTCGGACAATCTGGCTTGATATGCCCCTTCTAACCACAACCGTAACAGATCACTACAGGCTTTTTGCATTCCCTCTAGAAATGCCCTGGAATACCACAATTGTTACAAATAACATTCCTTCTCGGATTGGATTGATTTCCACTACTGCCCTTGTTATTGTTATTGTTGTTGTTGCCATAATTCCTATTCCGAGGTTTGAACTCCAGGTTAGGTTTAGGTTTGCTTGCCTGAATTCTCTTGGTTTCCTTCTTGGCTCTGCTCCTCTGATCCTCTTGGACATTCTTGTAGTCATCTTCAAAAGTAATGGCTGCATCCAACAACTGCTGATAGGTTTGCTTATTGGCTAACCTTAGTTGCATCTTCACAAATGGATTTAATCCACGCAGGAAACGCTTCTTCCATTTCTCTTCAGTGTTGACATCCTCCTCAGCATAGCGAGACAGTTGACTAAACTCCCAGATATAGTTCATGACACTAGTATATCCTTGCTGAAGCTCCTCAAATTCTCTCCGCTTCAACTCCATAACACTTTCTGGAACATGATATTCACGGAATCTCTGCTTGAACTCTTCCCAGGTAAACTCTCTTCCTGGTTGTTGCATGGCCAACTGATTTTCCCACCATGATGCTGCAGATCCAGTCAGAAGATGAGTTGCATACCTCAATTTCTCCTCATCATTGCAACCTACAGTTTTCAGCTTCCTTTCCGTATCTGCTAGCCAGTCTTCTGCATCCATTGGTTCAGGAGCTGATGCAAAAGGTAACGGTCTTGCATTCTGGAAATCAGATAGACTCACTCCTCCACCTTCAGGTGCCCTCTGATTTGCTCGTCCCAGCAGCTCTTCCATGAACTTTTTCTGGGTTTCTTGCATCATTTGCATGCATTGCATAAAATTCTGCTCCATTAACGGCCTCATTGGTGGTGGTGGTAATGCTTCTTGGTTTGCTGCATCTGCATCGGCCTTTTCCTTGGCCTCTCGCTCCATCCGCTGCTGCTCAGTTTCCATTCCTACACCCATATCCATGACCCTCTAGTCCTGCAACATAAAGCGAATACTCATAATTACATCATGCACATGTGTTCTGAGCTCGACTTTACACACAGAACTAGTCACACAATGAAGATCCAAAGAAAATCCAAATATGCATTTCACATATTTTACATAATATCATAATGATACAGAGTCATTACAACATATACCATATAGGTATAATCACAAAACTACCTTATTACTTGGGGTACAATACAGTGTACTTGATACTACTAGCTAATTGTCTCCTTCTAATAGTAACTACGCTCATCGTACATGCCTGATGTCCAACCGTGATGACGTGTTGTTCGTCGCACAGTTTGTGGAACATATGGCCTTCCAGAAGGAACATACTCTATATCTAAAGTGTCAGGACTTGAGTCATTACTCAACCTGAGCGCATTGACTCTCTCTAGCTCAGCTGAAAAGTCTTCAGAAACATATTCAACATTATCTCCAGCCTGCATCTCCTGAGCTTCATTTCTTGAGTTGTCAACAGGATACGCAAATCCTGCTGCTTCCCAGGTGCTCTTGTGGGCAAGATAGTTAAACACTGGATAATGTATATTCCCTAGGTTTTGAGAAGATGTTGATGATTCAAACACTCTCTCCTCAGGATCTTCTTCTTCATCCTGATTATGTACTGACATGGTATTTCTACTACTATTATTAGGGTTCATTATTGCACCCATCCAACTAGATTGTCCAACATTCCTGTCGGAACCATCTGTGGACATTTTGTGTTCATGAGATCCATTATATGATCCCATTCTCCAACCATCCGAATTCTCAATAGGTAGTTCTGAGTCAGAACCATCCTCTGAGCCCTGTGGTACTGCATACCGCATATCCATAGTAGGATCATGTATAGGTTCAGGTCTTGGTGAATAAGGATATGGTATAGAAGATTCAGGATCTATAGGTATATCCTTAAAGATAAGTGTTGCACTACTAATTGCTTCTTTCTCTAGCTGGAATGCTAACTGCTTCCTCCTTTCCGGATCGGTTAGATCCTCTAACATGTCATTTTTGTCTTCAACAATCACTTGATGGGTCTTATAAAAAGACACAACGAGTGTTCAGTATCTGTCCATAAACTTGGAAGCTAACTTAGGATGCTTCTTAACCAAAGTAAGATGATCCGGTATAGGATCCGAGTCTATAGAATCATGAGGTATCACAGAAAATGTGCTACCTTCTAGCTCCTTGGTTTTCTGCTCCCGGATATTAGCTATTGCCTCCACAACAACAACATGATAGGCTTCTAAATGACTCCTACCTTCTCCTATAGGTAGATCGTGATATAATCCAAGATTCTATGGAAGTTGGATACTCACACGATACTTGGATAACATCCGACCATCAAGGTAAGTGATAGTGTTCACTGGAATTCTAGTTGGACAACTAAAGAGATTTAAAAGTTGACGAAGTTGGTCTGTGAATGATCCTTGATAATCATCAAGAGTATCCTCTTTCCTTACCAAAGTCTATTTTGGAAACTTTGGAGCCATATCTCTGTGTATCAGAAAAATAATTTTGATTAGTATCAAATAATATATTGCATCATAACAAAGAATTATCGCACTAAAATATATAACGGAATATTCTCATTTGAATACCCATTATATTACTTTTAGAGAATTCTTTATTGTTGCTAAATTTTCCTACATGTAATACCCTTCACTAGGTTTCCAACCTAAGGTCAAAGCAATTTGCTCTGATACCAACTGCGGTGACCCAACATACCACTTCATGTGTAGTACACTATAGTCGTTGACATGACATCCAAAGAACACCGTTCCGTAAATATCACATCCCTCAGAGTGGTACAACAGAAACATTGCGGGTCCATATTACAAATATACACACATTATTATTATTACAATATCGGAAGTTCAAGGCTTCCAAAATATTCAACTTACAAACCAAAATATAAAGTGTTTCAGTGGAATTTAAAAGTAACAACTCCGACTAAGAGTTGAGCTCAACAACTTATTCCATAGAGTTTATGCTGCTCGGCTCCGTTGGTTACTACTAACTAGATATACTTAGTTGGACTCGTTATCATCAACACCATAGCGTATTTCGTAATCCACTCCTTCAACACCTCTGGATAGATCAGGTTCCTCGTAGAACACATCTTCTTAGCATTCGGCTGCATACATTGGCACATATTCGGGATCCTCAGAGTCTAAGCAAGGGATCAAAGGAAAGAATGAGTAATAGCATTACCCAACAAGTTCATTATATGCAAGGTGTGAAGTTTGATGCTCTAAATACCACCTAGGATTATAAATCCTTAGCACTATGCAATTTTTGTAAATCTTTCTTCAAAGATTGATTTTATTCTGAAAAACTATGACAAACAGTCTTCACAGGTTGACCAGAACTTTCATGGAGTTCCTTCCCTGCCGCGTTCGTAGCTCCTTCCAGGAACAGGGAGTAACAAGTTACAGTTCTTACACTCTGCAGAGGTGCGTTACTTTACCCATGAGAGATCAACTCCTTGTTGCACAACCAGGCGTACTTTCCCATCCACAATTCCATGATGTGGGGCCCAGTAGTTGGTCCAAGCCAATCACTGCCCCCTTCGCGACCCCGCATGCCTCCTTGGTGTACACCATGCCCACATAATGAATTATGGCAATGGATTGTACAAACCGTTAGATGCCAGAACTATCGTGGGACGATGAGGGTTCCCACCCATATGCTGCATATCCTCTACGAATTACCAATTAATATGCACGCTATGAGGATAACAGCCACGACCTGCACATCCGTCTTCATGCGAGAGGAAGAAGATATAGCTGACTTCTCTGTCCCATTCCAAATCTCATGGCTAACGCGTAATATACGGCGCTAGAATCACTGATGCCAGGGGATATTAAGTCCCTACTTGATCATCATTGTTGCAGTTAGAACTCTAAGTTCTATTGCTCCATTAAACGACTTGGGCTGGCCATTTGTGCTTATTTTAGTTAGTGTGGCCCAATAGGGCAGGGTCAAAATCATCACCTCGAGGGGTTTTGGCCCACCCATCCCACTCTCTCTGCCTCCTCATCGTTCTCACCTTTCCTCTCCGTCCACCCCGTGGGCTCTGGCGCCGCCGCTGGCGATGGCCGCCGTTGTGGCTTCCCCTGGCCGCTGCCGTGGTGCAGGGCGAGGTTTGCGACTATGCTCGTTCATATGGTCCAACTCGATTTGACTCCGGGGCTTCCCCGTGGCCAGGTTCACCCCGTTCCCGAACCCTAGGGTTAGGGGAAAGTGATGCCGCCGCCACGGTCCCGCCTGTGGTGGTGTGCTAGGTTTTTGTGCTGCTATGGCCGCCGCCGTGGCTGGTGCAGGTTGCAGCGCCCCTTGGGTGCTTCCGGTGCCACCGCGGTTTCTTCGGCCAATCTTCTTCCTCTTCAATTCGTCAGCGAGGACCCCGGGTAAGTTGCCTCTATGGGTCTTATTCATGCTACCACCATGAATATCTCTGTGTGTATCTAGTGGCTTCTCGTGCCTAGTGACTATGTTCTGATTAGGGTTCATCTCCTAATTAGGGTTCTTATTCTGATTAGGGTTCATAACCCCCTGTTGATCATATCCATGATGCTTTAGATCTAGTGGTGATCATACTTGAGCATGAGGAATGATTGTTTGATGTGGATCATTATTTGTAGTGGGCTTTGATGATGCTAGTGGCTTGTCAGATTTATTCCACTGGTAATTCACTATGATCCAATGTTAGTGTTTCTATGGAATACCTGATTGGAAATGTTATTGATCTGAGAACTTACTCCACTGTTAGAATGCTTATACTGACAGTAGTTCTCTCAGTAGTTGCTTACTGCAATTACAATGGTAGGCTTGTATGAGAATATACATACTGAATATAATCATTACATGTTAATGATTTTCTATGGATGTATAGATGAATTTGATGTTGATTCCTGGCACTTGGCTTCAGGAAGATGATATTTATTGGCTTGTCCCTTTTATTTGTGGAAACTAAGTAAAGATTGGTTTTAGCTCATTTAGAACTTTTCCTTGTGATACCATTATGATCTGGCACAAGTGATTAAGTTTTATTTATGGGCTTAACTTTGACAATACTTGTGATTAATACTGGCAAGATAAAATGAAAGCTTTTCTTAACTCCCCTGCCTATGATGTTGGTCTGAGGCTATAGGATTTTAAGTCCTAGTTAGTTTAGCAAATAGTTTGTTTGTAACTTGTAAGATTAGAGGTGATACTCTCTCTCTCTCTCTCGGAGATATGCCCTGATCTGATAAGAACAAATGAAGAATGATTTAAGTTGCATATGTTAACACTAAACTTTGTGATGCTGGTCTGAGATATTGGTGCTTTTGGCTGAGTTTGATTTCTTATCTTTATACTTGAAATATCTAGGATAGATTCACCTCACTTGGGTGATTATTGAGAGATTGTTTCATAAAGCAACACATGCTTTTGTTTAGATACTATGATTGAATCATTGGATGGTTTTATGAGGCTCACCGCAAAATCTGATGCTGGTGGAGTAAAGTGGTGATGATCTTGATCTGGTGTTGCTGAACTCCTATGCTTGACCTTGAGCTAGCCTGCTCCTCCTAGATCCTGGACTTGACCTTGATGTCCACCTGATCCTTCCCCCTCCTTATGTCACCATCCTGGTGATGAGATCTGAGCTTTGGTTGGTTTCGAGGCTAGCTGTTGTGCTTGGTTTAGCTGCTATCTAGGCTGGCTGTTCTTGGGTGTGTGAAGTGGAGAGATGCACTAATGTGCCACTCCATGGCAGTGCTTGTGGTTTTGTGAGTTTGGGGTTGTTCTGTGGGGTTGACAACACACCACATGCATGTTGGTGTGTGTCCTGCCTGTGTGCTTGCTGTGCACTTGTGGATATGTTCAGAATTTTGAAAGTTACTATTATCTAGTTACTTTCACCTGGCTGGTGAATTTTTTCCTCTTGTTTGTCATTTGACTTCTGGCTTTAAATTTATGGAAGACGGATTCTTTCATATTGGTGAAACTTGCCCCTTTTTATAAATTTCTCAATGATGAATTTGTCTAGTGCACTTCATAGACATGTCTGAGAGAAATTACTACTAACACTAACCTTTTTATTTTTCTATTTAATTTTCTGTTTTGTTTTGCAGGTACAGATATAAATATGAAGATTTAGTTTAGGTTTAGATATAGAATAGTTATAGAATAATCCAATGTGATTTTCTTATTCTTTTGTAATTTTCTTTTTATTATTTTGTAATCTTCATTTTATTCTTCTGTAATAAATATTACATTGTTATTAATAAATAATATTCTTATTCTTTATATATTTACTTTTCTAATTTGTGTGTATGATTTCAATAAGTTATAATTTTGGTAACTTGATTATATATTGATGATATGAAATAAGTTTCATATTCATTATTGTTTTTCTTTGGATAGAATTTAAGTTGTAATATTTCTTTCTTAATTAAGTTAAGATTCAAAACTTATCCCTAATTTATTTGAAATATAATTCAAACACTCAAGTTTAAAATTCAAATTCATTTTAAAACACACATAATTCCTTAAAGATCATATCAAAGTCTATAGCAATCACCCTTTAAGACTAAACCTAATCTCAAAGTATGAAAGAAACATTGATCACTTAAGATTTTTATTTGGCGAAAATTTTACCCACATTTTCACAAATGAATGCATGCAACATTCCATATTCCTAAATCTACCCTTTGTTAGTTCCTAAATGCTAGGATTTTACAGTCAATCTCACCGGATTGCTATAACAAACGATTAAACGTATGGTGTGGAAGGTAATGGTTTGCAGCAAGTAACATGTAACAGTGGAAGATGTATCAATGGTAAAGATTGGACCGGGGTCCATAGTTCACTAGAGGTGCTATCCTTAGATAAACAACATGGCATGAAGGGTAAACAAATTACAACAGGGCAATTGATAGGAACTAAGGAAGGCATAACAATGCAATTACTAGTAAGAAAGATCCTATGAGATTCGATTGGGCAATACAACAATATACATAGACCACCATCCAACTGCATCTATGACTAGAAGTCCACCTTCAGGTTATCATTCGATGCCCCTCCAGTATTAAGTTGCAAGCAACAGACAACTGATACGTTGGAAACATATCTACAATTTTTGATGTTCCATGCTTGTTTAGTATCTACTTTGCTTTACTTGTCCACACTTTGAGGTGCTTTTTACATGTTTTCTGGTACTAACCTATTAACAAGTTGCAACAGTGCCAGATGCCTGTTTTCTGCTGTTTTTGGTTTCAGAAAAAGTTAGTAAAGAAATATTCTCGAAATTGGACGGGACAAACATAAAAGTCAATTCCGTGGGGAACAAGAAGTCCAGAGGAGAGCCGGAGGGGACAGCCAGGGGGCCAGACCCACCCTAGGCGCGGGGGTAGGTGGGCCCACACCTGGCTAGGGTGTGGTGGCCCTGGCTACCTCCCGGTCTCACCTCTTCGCCTATAAGAAGCCCCCGATGCAGAAACCCTGAGTACCCGATCAGAAATCCACGAGACCGTCTGTAGTCACCGCCACCATCGTCCCTAGATCGGGGGATGGGTGGGGTGGGATTTGAAGTTCTTCCCGGCACCCTACCGGAGGGGAGATCATCCCAGAGGCCTTCTCTCCGGTATGATTCGTGAGTAGTTCCACCTTGGACTATGGGTCCATGTAGTAGCTAGATGGTTGTATCTCCTCCTTTGTGCTTTCATGTATAGATCTTGTGAGCTCCGTTCATGATCAAGATCTAATCTATTTGTAATCATGCATGTTGTGTTTGCGGGGATCCGATGGATATTGAGATTATTATGTTGGTTTGATTACTTTATGATTCTATCATGTCTGTGTTGTTTGTGATCTTGCATGCTCTCCGTTGCTAGTGGTTATCTTGGCCAAGTAGTTGCTAGTGACTCCAAGAGGGGGTATTTATGCTCGATAGTGGGTTCATGCCTATAGTTTCCAAGGGAAGTGATAGAAATCTCTTCGGTTGTAGATGTGTTGTTGCTACTAGGGAGAAAACAGTGGTCTCTTATTCATGGAACATGTGGAATGTTTACCTTACACACTTTTCTTAAAGCAGTTGTCTGTTGCTTGCAATTTAATACTGGAGGGGGTTCGGATGATAACCTGAAGGTGGACTTCTAGTCATAGATGCAGTTGGATGACGGTCTATGTATATTTTTGTATTGCCCAATCAACTTCATAGGATCTTTCTGGCTAGTAATTGCATTGTTATGCCTTGCTTAGTTCCTGTCAATTGCCTCGCTGTAATTTGTTTACCCTTCATGCCATGTTGTTTACCTAAGGAGAGCACCTCTAGTGAACTATGGACCCTGGTCCAAGCTTTACCATTGATACATCTTCCACTGTTACTTGTTTACTTGCTGCAAACCATTACCTTCCACACCATACATTTAATCCATTGTTACAACAAACCGATGAACTTGACAACCTCACTGATTCGTTGGGGCAAAGTCTTGACTTTGTGATGTGTAGGTATCTGCGTTGCTCTCAACACATGTGTGACGTTTCCTTCCTCCTTCTGGTTCGATAACCTCGGTCTCAACTGAGGGGAGACTTGCTGATTGCTGCTTCACACCTTGCTCTTGGGGTTTCCAACGAAGTGCTCCACGTCAGCACTAGCCATCAACAACTACTTTAATCAATGTGTGTAAGGTACACAATCCACATATTCCATGAACAAGAGACCGTTGTTTTCTCCCTAGTAGCAACAGCACATCTACAACCGAAGAAATTTCTCCCTAGAGGCATGAACCCACTATCGAGCATAAATACCCCCTCTTGGAGTCACTAGCAACTACTTGGCCAAGATAGCTACTAACAACGGAGAGCATGCAAGATCACAAACAACATAGACATGATAGAATCATAAAGAAAAAAGCATTAATCAAACCAACATAATAGTCTCAATAACCATCGGATCCCCGCAAACACAACATGCATGATTACAAATAGATTAGATCTTGATCATGAACGGAGCTCACAAGATCTATACATGAAAACACAAAGGAGGAGATACAACCATCTAGATACTACATGGACCCATAGTCCAAGGTGGAACTACTCACGCATCATACCGGAGAGAAGGCCTCCGGGATAATCTCCCCTCCGGCAGGGTGCCGGGAAGAACTTTAGATCCCCCCGATCTAGGGACGATGGTGGCGGCGGCTACAGACGGTTTCGTGGAGATTTGATCGGGTGCTTAGTGTTTTTGCATCGGGGGTTTCTTATAGGCGAAGGGGGAGGCCAAGGAGGCAGCCAGGGGGTCAAACCCTACCCAAGCGCGGGTCAGGGCCCACCCGCGCCTAGGGGGGTTTGGCCGCCCTATCTTGCGTCTCCGTCTCCCCTCTGCACTTCTTGTTCCCCACGGAAAATAATTGACTTTGACGTTTGTCCCGTCTAATTCCGAGAATATTTATTTACTAACTTTTCTAAAACCAAAAACAACAGAAAACAGGCAACTGGCACTGTGGCAACTTGTTAATAGGTTTGTACCAGAAAACATGTAAAAAACACCTCAAAGTGTAGACAAAGCAAAGCAAAGTAGATACTAAACAATCATGGAGCATCAAAAATTGTAGATACGTTTCCGACGTATCAAGCATCCCCAAGCTTAACTCCTGCTCGTCCTCGAGTAGGGAAGTGATAAAAAGAATAATTTTTGAGGTGACATGCACCCTCACAATAAAGATCCAACCATTTGCAAGCATTGAAAGCTGGGATCAAAGAACTCTAAACATGTGAATGAAAGATGGAGTTCTAACAATAGGAATAGTAACTATGCATGCAACATGACAAGCTAAAAACAAAGATCATGAATAACATGCATTGAAAAACGTTTGTTTGTTTCACATACAGAAAACATAGCATAGTGGCAATCAACTTGTCCCTCATAGAGTAGCAAATAGATGCATAGGACACCTTCAAAGTTCACAAGGGTGACTAGAAACAAATAGCACAAGAACAAGTATAATATCACAATATGCATCAATCAATAAGCTTTGGAACACTGCACACAGAATGACAACTATGCTCTCTTAATGGTGCCTAAAAGTAGAAGGTGGAGACTCGATAGTGGTGGAAGAAAGGACTTTTATAAAGGAAGCAGGGATTTCAAGTTTCAAAAATACGAGACAACGTATAAGTTGCAATCTCAAGTCCCGTGAATACGAGGGCCACACCTCATGCTACTCAACTTTAGTCACCTATAAGTTCTTTTCATTGTAAGTATTTGCATATCATTGAGAACCGCCAACGGGGTACCCCTTGCACATGGTACATGAGTTATCCCATAACCAAAATGACAAGGCAAGCAGACAATGAGCACCTAGGCAATCTTCTTATTTACCATGGGAATATGGTGCTTTTTTCTCTCTTTCCTCTTTTATCAATGTCTCTCTCTTTTCATAAGAAGAACGCTTCATAGATGTCACTATGGTTATGCTGCAAGTTTCCACCATGATTAGGCATGGCTTAGGCTAGCGGCCCAGGCGTTTCTCTAACACATGATACAAACTCCATGGACTTACAAGTTCCCTCTTTATTTCACACCGGTGACATCCATAGACAAAATAACATGATATCAACTGAGTACAAAGTACAAGTGCAATGTTGAAAACGTTCCCCATGACAACACGGTTCTGCTAATTCCAACGTATAAGTGCAAGCATATACTAGAAGACACAATGGTTCAAGTTTATTAGGGGCAAAGAATATAAAGTGTGCCATCAAGTTTGTGAGGGCTTTAATCACTAAGTTTTCACATAAAAATAGTTTTTAATTGGAAGATAGCTGAAAACAAGAATATACTTGGAATGGTGTAACACACCATGCATAGGAGTTTATAGTGGACACTTTTGAATAACTTGGTTTCTTGGGAGTTGTAAGCATGAGTATAACTTACTCATACAAGTGGAGGCTAGCAAAAGACTGGGAGCAACCAACTAAGAGAGCAATAATGGCCATAATCATGCAGTGCAACAAAGCATTACTAATCAAAGCAAAGAGTGGTACTACAAGTCAAGGACTAAATGATCATAGAGGCTAATGGTGACTTGTCATAGTCATAACATGGTGTGAGCATGTTCCAAGTCAACCCAAGCAAAGAATTAAAGGAGAATACCACAATACTATGCTTTTGCATGCTAAAACAACGCATAATTTCTTCTAGGCACACTAAGCAATCCCAATTGTTTGAAACAAGACATGCTACAACAATAATCACTAAGCATAAGGTTAAAACAACACCTAGCATGTCATGTTAAATTCTAAGTCACAATCAATGCAAGCTCCTCTTGCACTTCAAGCAAGAACTTTCTACTCCTTTCCAACACCAAGCAACTTATTTGCACAATAACACAGTGCTGACCCACAAGTATAGGGGGTGTATCGTAGTACTTTTGATAAATAGGAGTGTCGATCCCAATGAGGAGCAGAAGGTGTTGAACAGTGGTATGGAGCAGGAACTCCCTATGAATACTTAGCAAACGGATTTTTAGTGGTTTTCTGACAAGGCAACAAAACAAGGAGCAAGTAACAAAAGTAACAAACAAACGTAGCAAGTGGCCCAATCCTTTCTTAGCAAAGGACAAGCCTGCGGAAATACTTATAAGGACCAAACGTTCTCGAGGACACATGGGGATTCTATCAAGTGCTTTCGCTTCAAATAGCTAAGTACTCTTCTCTGGTGTTGTAAGTGTTGTGTGGGTGAACCTGTGCTAATGTACCGACCATACTTGGACTAATACATACTTGTGATTAAAACCCCTGCAAACATCCGTAAATACAGGAAAGTAATTAAGATATAAATCTAACCACAGCCTTAAACTCTGAGAACCTACGCTCCCTTGTGCAAAGGTGTCCTAACGGGGGTTTAGGTTTCTGTCACTCTGGCAACCCCACAATTAGTAGCCAAATACACAATGCATCCCCCTAGGCCCATAAATAGTGAAGTGTCATGTAGTCGACGTTCACATGACACCATTAGAAGAATAGCACCACAACTTAAATACTAAACCATTGAATAATAACTCATCATAGATTCACTACTAACAACATGACTTCTCCCATGTCCTCAAGAACTAAACGAACTACTCACAAGACATCATATGGATCAAGATAAAAGATGATATGATAATGGATTACAATCTGAACATAAACAGTAATATAATGGTTCCACTCACAAGCATCAACTACAATAGTAATCAACACCGGGAAAGTTACCCCTAAGAACTAAAGCAATATCCAACACAATTGTTACAGCGGGACGGAGTGTTGATGATGGTGCTGGTGGAGATGATGGTGTGGATGATGATGATCCTGATGAAGCCTAGCTTGATGACGGTGTTGATGGCGACGGTCTCCCCTCTCCAGGAAGGAATTCCCCCGGCAGAAATCTATCTACCGGAGATATCTTTCTCTCTCGGTGTTTTCTGCCCCCCAGAGGCGGCGAAAATCTATCTGTGGTCGCTCCCCGAGCCTTAGGGTTTCGTAGGGAAGATATAGGCGAAGGGGCGGAGTCGGAGGCCGGGCGGGTGGGCCACACCTACCCTAGGAGCGAGGTCAGGTTGGCCCGCGCCTAGGGGGTGTGGGCCCCGTGAGGCCCATCTTCGTCCCTCCTTCTGGCTCCCTCATTCTTCTGGAGAAATAATATGTTTCCATATTTTTATGGTATTTTTCTGATCTTTTCGAAATTGCACCGAAACACCTTCTTTTCCATTAAAATCCAGACTTCGGCAGTCCAGCCTCCAAGAATCATCCAACATGCATAAACAGATGAAAAAGCCATAAGTAATACCTCATATAAGACAAACATCAATGAATAGAGGTAAATTATGATATTGAATGGTGATGCAAATTGGGCGTATCAACTCCCCCAAGCTTAGATTTCACTTGTCCCCAAGCGAATAATGAGCTCAGTAAACATGTCCACAGGTTTATGGAGTGAAGTGTCGATAAAAGAATACGCACAAGAAGCATCACACTTACCACTGCACAACTCATAGAAGAAAGCAACTCACCATTATATAACTTAGCTTGCAACCAAGTATAGCAGTCACAATAAAGATGCATAAAGATAAATCATAATTGGAATTGGCAAACTTTTTCTTGGTCAGAGAACACCTGGCAAACAGTTTGACAAAAGCTTTTTGTAGAAGTTTCAAAACAGGAGCACTCTTTGCTCAAAAAGGTTTTTCACAAGTGAAGGCTTCAAAGTAATACTCAATAGATAAGAGTTTTGTGCCAACAATGAATATGAAGACCATGATTGAACAAATCACCATATGAATGCTTGAAACACAACAACTCAAATGCTTGCTGGAGATAGAGAGGAAGTAGGTTTACTGACTCAACTTTGGAAGTGGGAGAAAGGTCCCTTCTTAGAGGGTAGCAGGGATTACGAGTCATAAAGAGTGATACCTTGTAAACGTATCTATAATTTTTGATGCTCCATGATTATTTTGAATCTACTTTGCTTTGCTTGTCTACACTTTGAGGTGATTTTTACATGTTTTCTGGTACTAACCTATTAACAAGTTGCAACAGTGCCAGATGCCTGTTTTCTGTTGTTTTTGGTTTCAGAAAAGTTAGTAAAGAAATATTCTCGGAATTGGACGGGACAAACGTCAAAGTCAATTACTTTCCGTGGGGAACAAGAAGTTCAGAGGAGAGCCGAAGGGGCCAGACAGGGGGCAGACCCACCCCAGGCGCGAGGGCAGGTGGGCCCATGCCTGGCTAGGGTTTGGTGGCCCTGGTTGCCTCCCGGTCTCGCCCCTTCGCCTATAAGAAGCCCCCGATGTAGAAACCCTGGGTACCCGATCAAATATCCACGAAACCGTATGTATCCGCCGCCACCATAGTCCCTAGATCGGGGGGGATCTGAAGTTCTTCCCGGCACCCTGCCGGAGGGGAGATCATCCCGGAGGCCTTCTCTTCGGTATGATGCGTGAGTAGTTCCACCTTGGACTATGGGTCCATGTAGTAGCTAGATGTTTGTATCTCCTCCTTTGTGCTTTCATGTATAGATCTTGTGAGCTCCATTCATGATCAAGATCTAATCTATTTGTAATCATGCATGTTGTGTTTGTGGGGATCCGATGGATACTGAGATTATTATGTTGGTTTGATTAATGGTTTTGTCTTTATGATTCTATCATGTATGTATTGTTTGTGATCTTGCATGATCTCCGTTGTTAGTAGCTATCTTGGCCAAGTAGTTGATATTGACTCCAAGAGGGGGTATTTATGCTCGATAGTGGGTTTATGCCTCTAGTTTCCAAGGGAAGTGACAATAATATCTTCGGTTGTAGATGTGTTGTTGCTACTAGGGAGAAAACAACAGTCTCTTGTTCATGGAACATGTGGACTGTTTACCTTACACATTTTGCTTAAAGCAGTTGTCTGTTGCTTGCAACTTAATACTGGAGGGGGTTCGGATGATAACCTGAAGGTGGACTTCTAGTCATAGATGCAGTTGGATGGCGGTCTATGTATATTGTTGTATTGCCCAATCAACCTCATAGGATCTTTCTGGCTAGTAATTGCATTGTTATGCCTTGCTTAGTTCCTGTCAATTGCCCCGCTGTAATTTTTTTACCCTTCATGCCATGTTGTTTATCTAAGGAGAGCACCTCTAGTGAACTATGGACCCCGGTCCAATCTTTACCATTGATACATATTCTTTTGTTACATGGTTACTTGCTGCAAACCATTACCTTCCACACCATACGTTTAATCCTTTGTTACACCAAACCGGTGAGCTTGACAACCTCACTGATTCGTTGGGGCAAAGTCTTGAGTTTGTGTTGTGCAGGTCTCCACGTTGCTTGCAACACCCTTGTGATGTTTCCTTCCTCCTCCTGGTTCGGTAACCTCATTTTCTTACTGAGGGAAACTTGCTGCTGTGCTCCTTCATACCTTTCTCTTGGGGTTTCCAACGAAGCGTTCCACGACAAGTACTGGGCGCCATCAAGCTATTTTCTGGAGCTGTTGTCAGGGAGGCTAAGGACGTCTTCACTAGGGGAGTCCTTCACTTCCTTTCTATTTACTTTGTTTTTAGTTTGCTTTGTTTCTTTTGTTTGGTTTTGCTTGCCTCTTTCCAAAAAACCCAAAAAAAGTTAGTCTAGTTTGGTTTGCTTGCCTTATTCAAAAACACACAAAAAATTAGTTCCTACTCTAGTTGCCACCTTGCTCTAGATCACCATGTTGCTCCCCCAGTTCGCTCTGAAAAAACTTGCAATATGTAGTGGATCTATAATTGGGAAAGATAATATTGAAGAATTCTTTAATTATGTTAGCAAGCATGAGGATAAATCTATAGCTGAACTTGCTCCTAATTATGAGATTGCTGCAGCTTCTTTAGTTCATATGTTGGAGGCTAGGTATGTTAGCCTTAGACCTTAGACTTGAGGAAGAACTACTCCCTCATCATCATGGGAATCAACAACGACAATGGAGATGGTGGTGGAGATGGCTCCGGGGGCACTTCCCGTCCCGGCAGGGTGCCGGAATAGAGACTTTCTGTCCCCCAAATCTCCCCTTCGGTGGCGGCGGCGCTGCGGAACTTTTCGTTGCTTTCTGGTCGATTCTTTAGGGTTTCTAAGTCGGGGGCTTCTTATAGGCGAAGGAGGCAAGGTTGGTGGAGGTCTAGGGGGCCCACACCCCTATGGACGCGGCCAGGGCTGGCCCATGCCCACCTAGGGTGTGGCCACCCTGGTGTCCTCCTCTGTCTCGTCTTTGATTTTCTGTATCCTTCAGGGAAAAATATGGACTTTAGCTTTTGTCCCGTCCAATTCCGAGAATATTCATTTTTAGCTTTCTGAAACCAAAAACAGCAGAAAACAGGAAACTGCCACTGTGGCAACTTGTCAATAGGTTAGTTCTAGAAAGTGTATAAAAATACCTCAAAGTGTAGACAAAACATAGCAAAGTGGATACTAAATAAGCATGGAATATCAAAAATTATAGATACGTTTACGACATATCATACCCTTGAAGACTATTGCGATCCCCTATACTTATGGTCATCAAGACTATTTTCTGGTGCCGTTGCCGCGGGGCATAGCTTAATTTGTAAGTTCACTTGGATCTATTATTGTTCACTACTACTCCTATGGGTAAGTCTTGTGATGGAAAGTTTCCTATTTTACCATCCACTACAAGAAGAGGTACAATCCTAAACACCTCTACTTCTCTTGATTCACCATCTATTATAAGTAAGCTTGTTACACCACCGCCACATACACATGCTACACACACTGCTACTATTGCTGAATCTGAAATTGCTTCTGATACTCATGATGTTACTTCTACTGTGCTTGATGCAAGTGGTTCATTAGGTCCTTTCCTAGATGCTACCATTGCTAGAACTATTTTTGGAAACATTGAAACTCCTAGTGAAGAAATTGGTACACCTATTAGCTCACCTAGGTCTAGAGAGAGATATGATATAAGTGATGGGTACATTGAAATGACTGATGAATTTATTGAAGAGTACCAAAACACACATGGTGCTAGTGCTATTAGGAGTCTCCTTGAGAGACGTACCATTATTCCTAAACCGTCTTCTGATCCTAAGTTTGCCACTTCTCCCATGGATATTAAATATGAAGATTATGATTTCTCTCTTGATTTATCCTATTTAGACATTGTTGAGAAAGAACCTTTTTGTGGGACTGAAAATGAGAGTGTTGTAGCTCATATGAATGAGCTTTCCACTATGAGTGCCTTATTCTTTGATGATTTTAAGATTCAAAATTATTTTGTTACTAAGATCTTCCCTTTTTAACTAAAAGGAGAAGCTAAGGCTTGGTTTAATAGATTACCTCCTAGATCCATTGATAGCCCTGATTGTTTATTGCTTCTTTCTTCCAGAAATATTTTCCTCTCAGTGTTAGACATGCTTCTTTGTAGAAACTTTTTGATTTTAAACAGGGAGAAGAAGAGAAATTGCCTGAGTCATGGACAAGGTTCTGTGCCTTGATTCATGCACATCCTGGATGCCCATTGCCTAAAAATGAGCTTCTTGATATTTATTATAATGGACTAACTGATGATTCTAGGACATACCTAGATAGTTTTGCTGACTGAATACCTAGATAGTTTTGCTGATTGTGTTTTCAGGAAAAGAACTCCTACAGATGCTGAAGAATTAATGGCTAAAATAAGCAAGAACTATGATGATTGGACTTCAGCTGAGTTAAATATACCTGAGCCTACTACTCCTAAACCAATTTTTCCTGAACCAGTTCCAACACCAACACCAAAGAAGAGGGGTATGATTGCATTAAATGATGAAGATTTGAAAGAAGCTAAGAAATGTCTTAAGGAGAAAGGTATTAGATGTGAAGATGTGAAGATTCTACCTCCTATAGAATAATTATGTAAGCCAATTCCCCACTCATCTACTATTGAGGTACATTCTCTCCACTTTGATGAAGGTGATATTCCCTATGGTAAGCCTCCTGATCAATGATTATAGAAACTTGACACTTTTATTGTTAAACAAGGTAATTTTAATAAACAAGTTCAGAATCATTTATTGGAAAACTCTAGAGCTATTAATGAGTTGAAAGATATTGTGGAAAGAACTGCTAATGATGTTAAAATGCTTTGTAAATACTTTCAAATGGTTCAAACCCAAATTGATTAACTTGCTAAGGTACAAACGAATATGCTAGTTAATACTTCAGGAGATAAACATGCTTATCGAATTAGAACTAGGAGTGGTATAGCCACTCAAGATCCTTTATATCCTGAAGGACACCCTAAGAGAATTGAGCAGGATTCTCAGCAAGCTGAAAGTAGTGGTAGTCCTCATAAGAGAAAGAAAAAGAAACACAAAATAGTTGAGGAACCACCTGAACCTGTTGTAGATCCATATAGTATATCTGTCTTTGATGCTGAAACTGAAAGTGGTAATGATAAAAATGATGCTCCTGATAAGGAGGAAGTTGAGGAAGAACCTGAGAAGCACACTAAGAACACCAGGTACACTAAGAAATATTTTATTGCTAATAAACATGGTAGTGAGAGAGAACCTGGGGTGCAGAAACCTATGCCTTTTCCTAATAAGAAACACAAGTCAAAGGAGGAAGAACACTACAACAAGTTTTGTGAGTGGATGAAACCTTTATTTTTGCAAATTCCTTTGAATGATGCTATTAAGTTGCCTCCTTATTCAAAGTATATGAAGGATATTGTCTCTAATAAAAGGAAGATTCCTAATGAGGAAATTTCTACTTTGCTTGCTAATTATTCCTTCAATGGTAAGGTTCCAAAGAAACTTGGTGATCTAGGTATACCAACTATTCCTTGCTCTATTAAGAATAATTATGTTAGAACTGCTTTATGTGATTTGGGAGCTGGGGTTAGTGTTATGGCTTTTTCTCTCTACAAGAGACTCCAGCTAGAAAAGTTAATACCAACTGATATATCTTTGCAAATGGCTGATAAGTCTACTACTATTCCTATTGGTATATGTGAGGATGTTCCTGTTCAAGTGGATCATACTTGCTTGGTTTTAAATGACTTTTTTGTGCTTGAGATGCCTGAATATGATAATATGTCTATTATTCTTGGGAGACATTTTCTTAATACTCCTGGTGCTGTCATCAATTGTAATTAAGGAAAAGTAACTTTTAATATTAACGACAAAGAGCATACTATCTATTTCCCCGACAAGATTGATAGGAGCCATTGCCTAAATTCCATTGAAAATATTGAGAGCATAAAAGTTAGAGAAATATATTGTCCCATTCCACAAGGAAGTTTTGAAACTATTATGATTGGGACTAATTCTATGAAGTTTGAGGTAACATAATCACTTTGTGGAATGCAAAGTTTTGCTTCATATAAGATTGTTTTGGTAACAAGACTTGATCAACCTTGTTAACAAAGGGATTTTAATGAACAAAACAATGCTTTCACAGTGGTTATACTTGCTCACTTTTATTTTTCTCCTTTCTAGTCTTTGCCTTTCCTCTTGTTAGCTTTAGTTTTGCTAGTTGTTTGCTTGTTAGAGTGTCTTAGAACTTCTGTAGTTTTGGTTTTTGTTTGCTTTTGCTTCTTCTAAAAAAATCTTTTTCTTCGAGAAAATCAATTTTCATAACCTGAAAATTGGCTAAAAATAAAGTTTCTCGAAAAATTCCAGAAAATTCATATTAATTTTTTCCTCAAAAAAGGGGCAGAGGGACACCTGGACTGGCCCAGGGGGACCCACCAGACTAGCACACACCCTGGTGGCACGGCTAGCCCTAGGGCATGCCTGGCCTGGGTGGGACCCACCTGTGGCCCTCCAAGTTGCCTCCTTCCAACCACTTCTTTCTCTCTCCTGAAAAACACCGAAAAACTTTCTCAAGCTAGAGTTCCTGTTGTTCTTGCTCCCGATTTTCGATCTCCTTGCTTAGCCCATCTTTGCTGCTGATTTTTGGAGGGATTTCTCCTTGGTATGTGCCTCCTCCGCTTGTCCAATTAGATTTTTTATTGGTAGATTGTATCTTGAGTATTTTGCTACTATAGGTGTCAGGTTGTGTGAGCTTGCATGCTTGTTCTATTCTTAGAGATTTCATTTTGATGCATGTTTAGCCCTCTAGCAAGTTCCTATAGTAGTTCCTCATCATTTATCAACTTGGAAATTACTTGGTTTGATGTTTGTCTATTTTTTTTAGAAAAAAGGGTCATGGACAACCACACCTTTGGTGAAGTATCTGAGAGTGATGCACCTAGGAGGATAAAGGCCTTCAAGATCATCCTCCCGAGCTAGGCCATCATACAATGAGGATCTCATTATATCGCGTTTTGGCGACGAGGGAGATGAGGGGGATGCGCACCCTTCTACCTTCCCTTGTCCTACCTTTTTGCAGGCTGCAGGGATTCTCAATGATTTCCTAACCTTGGTTCGGAGGGTTGGACTAACTAGTTATATGCAGGATGAGAGTGTGCAGTATGCTATGCTCACTAAAACTTTTGTGGAGAGTTTCTCTTTTACTAACAACCCTTTCAGGTCAGAGATGTCATTTAAAATCTATAATAGGCCCTTCACCATGAAAATGAAGAAATTTTGGGTATTAGCATGGCTAGGACGGTGAATAAAATTCTAGCTCAACCCACTGATTTGTTGGAGCTCTACAACGGGATAACCAATGATGATGACCGCAGAGCCCAGCGTGGAAAGATAAGAAATATTTAACTCCTAGCTATCAGATATTTTGCTTATTATCTTGCCACTAGTATTCTTGGTAGGGAGAACACTAGAAATATTTCCAACTATCATTTGGCTTTCCTAGCTGCTGCACTCAACAATGAAACCAAGTACAATCTTGGTTCTCTCATTGCTCGTCGCTTAGCTGCTAAGGGACCCATTGATGGGGGTATTATTATTGCAGGTGTTGCTGCTTTCTTAGACCTTTCTGTTGATCCAAATGATAGAATTTTGGATCCTCATAGGCTTGATTTAGCTGCCATGAAAGCGCATCACTTTGTCACTGTTGGCTCTACCATTGAGAGTTTGGTTTACAGGATGATGTTTACTGACGAGGAAGAGAGATATTCCTATCCCCAAACCACTTTGTTCAGTATTTTGCCAGGGACCTTGGTCGCGCTCCAAGGAGGAGATGGACGAGCAGCTACGCATTCGTGGTTTCCACGAACACTACCAGGGGATGCGCCCTCTTATGACCACTCTGTACACTACACAGGGGCGTCCTTGAGATCGTACCAGGACGAAGGGGCCTCTTCATCGTATTGCGGAGGTGCACCTTCTTGGTCACCATGGAGTTGAGCCCCACTTAGGCCAAAAGCTTAAGCTTGGGGGGAGGTACACCGATATCATACTCATCTTTATATCATGTTTCATCGGTTCTTTGTATATCCATGTTTCGCTTTCTTTTTGGTTCTTGTTTCTGCTTTCCCGAAACACAAAAAGACCAAAAATATTTTCGTTGTTTATCTTGGTTTGTTTCTTTGCTTTTTAGCTTTGGTTTGCTTTAAGAAAAATCCAAAAAGATTTTGCTTTGTTCGTTTTTGCTTTTAGTGCTTGCCTTAAAAAATTGAAAACACCAAACATATTTGTTGTTCTTCTTTGGTTTTGCGAAGTTCTTTGCAGGGTTCGGCAGTCCTCAGTGGAGTTTGGTTTCATGTTATTATTCAAGCCACACAAATGAAGGGCAATAATGAAGATTAAGACAACTGGAGGTGTGGTAAGAGGCTGGTAACGAACTCAATTTTTTTTTCATTTTTGTACATATACTCATCATTGTGGGCATGCTTAGTTTGTTCATGTAAGGTGTATGTTATTTATGGATGCTTAGTAGTTCTTGCTTTCTTATGATTAGCTCAAGCTTGCTAATAGTTTGTAGCATGTCATATGATTGTTTGCTTGCATTGTTCTATTCATAACTTGGTATGATATTGTAGTATCCTCCTCTGAATGTTTCATGTGAATCGACTTGGCACATGCTCACGCATGCATATGACTGAACAATAGTCAGTAAGCCTCGATGATTTATTTTGCTTCAAAGTTCTTGTATCACTTTCATGCCATAATTAGTCCTATTTTGTTGCAAGCATGATTATGACAGTTATTTCTCTCTTGTTTATTGCCCCCTCTCTATTTCTAGCCTTCACTTACACTCAGTATGACCTCTACTCGTGTTTCCAACTCCCCAAAAACCATTATTTCCAAAGTGTCCACCATACCTACCTACTAGCATCATTTGCTATTCCGTGCATATTCATTATACCTTGTTTTCTTCCAAATAAAATGTTTGCTTGTTATGGGAAAACTAGTTAGTAAAGCTCTCACGAACTTGATGGAACACTTTATTCCTTGCACTCAATAAACCTAAACCATTGTGAATGTCCATGAAAGTTATATGCTTGCAAATTATAGGCTGGGAGTTAGCAGAACCGTGCTGTCATGGGGAACGCTTTCAACACCTGTAAATATTATACCTAGTTGATATCATGCTCTTTTGTTTGCATATGTCGTCGGTGTGAAATAAAGGGGAGCTAGTAAGTCCATGGAGTTATGTATATGTGTTAGAGAAATGCATGGGCCGCTAGACTAATCCATGCCTAATCATGGTGGAAACTTTCAACATCACCATAATGAGCAATCTATGAAGCTTTCTTCTTATAAAAAAAGAGACATATTGAAAAGAGGAAAGAGATAAAAATGCACCATTTTCCCATGGTAAATAAGAGATTGCTGAGATGCTCATTATCTGCTTGCCTTGTCATTTTGATTATGGGATAGCTCCTGTATCATGTGCAAGGGGTACCCTGTTGGCGGTTCTCTATGAAACACATGTATTTACAATGACAAGAACTTACCGGTAACTAAAGTTGAGTAGCATGAGGAGCGGCCCTCGTACACAAGGGACATGAGATTTCCAGTTTATGGTCTGTCATGAAAGATGGAGTTCTAACGTTTGTTTGTTTCATATATAGAAAACATGGCATAGTGTCACATCCCAAAATTCTCCTAATTTTGGAATATGGAATAAACAAATAAGTTTGATTGATTGTTTGACTATGTTGAAAATTCTCAAAGAGAAGAAACTTTTTTTAGTAGAAAATCCTCTCAACCTTGAATTCAAAATATTATATTCTTTTGTTATGACCTAAGTAGCCATATAGGCAAAAGGGCATGGATTGATTATGGATTGTAGAATTGGTGTGCAAGATTTCAAAATGAAAATCATGAAGCATTCATAAGCATTCCATTACATCCATGCAAAGTTCTCACAAACTGAATCCAAATCCTGGTATCTAAATCCTATAGTTGATTCGCCCAAATGTTCCTAAAGGTAATTAAATTGGTTTTATAAAAACCCATTGTTGCTAAGGCATAAATTATTTATAATTATAGCCTAAAAAGATGCAATTAATATTACAAAATTTTAGGAACAAAATTGAGCTCATTTGAAGCTATTATGAAAAAGTTATGGAACAAATACAAACACATAAAGATATAAATAAAATGAAATATATGAGGATTTATAAACCCACTACTTCCAAACTAATAAAAAGATTACAAATATGATCCTATAATGATCTATTCGATTTTAGAAAATTTTAGAAACAAGAATCATGTCATTTAGAGTTCGTATGCAAAAGATATAAGGGAAACAAGTAAATAGAAAAAGAAAAAAAACTAATGGGCTGGCGGCCCAGGCGGACCGAGCCAGCGACTGGAGCAGCTACACGCACGCACTTACTCGGCCTTGCTTTAAAAAGCGCGCAAATCGGTTTTTGTTAAACCTATCTCTATTCAAACACTCGTAACTTTTTATCTACAACTCCAAATCGACTTCCGTTTGTTTCTAATTGTTCCCTACTCCAAAACCTATCTCCCACCATCCTAAACCTCCATATAATCTCGTGGAGCCACAGCTGTACCTGTTTCCCTTCTCGAAATCCCGAATCTATACATGCCCGAATCTTTTTTCGCTTTTTAACCCATCTAGACTTCGTCCTTTGCCTTCGGTCAAAAAACGAAAGTTGTAGGAATCATCGAAATCTTTCAATCCCGACAAACCTCACCTCTTTTCATCCACCACAGCCGGAGAATTTCGTATCGCAATATTTCAGATCTTACGGTGCAAATCCAAGATGTACTCGCGCTCGTTTCTTCAAATCCAAATTCCTTTGGTGAGAAGGTAGGAATAATGATTCCCCACAACTTTTGTGTTCTAAGTTTTTCAATTTGACCTACGGATTTGTCTCTCTAACACAGATCTGTTTCTTGTCTATTCTGAGCCAAAATCGGGTCAATCTCTTCTTCTAGCCACCGGATCCTATCCAGACGGTCGAGATCCAATCAAACCGGTGCGTGCCATGTCGTCAACCCGGTCAGCTTCCTCATCAATGCCACGTCAACGTCAGGCCAACATCTAGTCCCAGTCAGCATGCAAAGTCAACCTGTCCAGTCAGCGGAATGTTCCCTGGAATATTCCGTTCGAATTTAAAATTGCATATTATAGATCTAACTTGTAAAATTCATTAGAAATTCATACCACGTCTAAAAATTGCGTATAATATATCAAATTGAAGATAATTTTACGTAGAATCATCTTATCAGAATAGATCCAAATTTTACTATACGTGGTTTCTGCAGTAATTTAATTAGTTTTAATGGTCTTTTAGGTTAATAAATTCATAATAAATTATATGTAACTCCGAAAAATATGAATAATATATCAAATTGAAGCTACTGTAATGTACTTTAATAATATCTGGTTGGATCTAGCCTTTGCCGATTATTTAACCCGTAGAAATTTAATTAGTTTTAATGGCTTTATAAATAATTAAATTCATAGTAAATTAATTGCTTGTCACAAAAATATAAATGATATACCGATGGAAAGCTGGTTCCATGTAGATCATCAATATGCAATTAGTTCAGCATTTTACTTTAAGGTTTTGCCGTGAAGATTTAAATGGTTTAATGGCCTATTTAGAGTAATAAATTCATAAGAAAATAAATACTATTCAGAAAATTACAAATAATATGTCCCTGAAATCACAATTCCGTGGAG
Source organism: Avena atlantica (assembly GCA_910589765.1). Lineage (NCBI taxonomy): Eukaryota > Viridiplantae > Streptophyta > Magnoliopsida > Poales > Poaceae > Avena > Avena atlantica. The sequence continues at coordinate 456,965,133 of OU342735.1, read as the reverse complement.
ATTAAAGATATAATTTTAGTTTGATTTTTAGACAACAGAAACTATATGAATCATTTAAAACCATTAAACACTATTTAAATCATACAAAAAGATCTATAACTCCGATTAGGGTGAATCCAAGTGCTAAGGTTTTGTATTGACAATATCTATACAGAGAAGTTGCATGACAAATTATTTGGTACTGTTAAAACAGAAATTCATACAGAAAAATTTAAACTCATTGAAATAGTGTTTTAATCATAAGAAAATATCTATAACTCCGTTTTAGGTGATTCAAATTGCCACTGTGTCTGAATTGCATTACCTCTATCCAGTAGCATATAGTTCACAATTCAATATGACATAAACATATTTAGTTCAATTAAAGTGGTATACACCATATTAAATCGATACAACTTTAGTAATAAAAGCTTTAGTGCATTAAATGACTTTCCACATGCATCATGTAATCTAACTATGTTTAGAACTAAAGTAACAACCATTGTGACTTATTAAATTGTCATGCATGCATTTGTTGTATTTGTTTGATCTCTATGTGCTATTGTTTATGTTGTATGAAATTGTTTGATCGATAGATTGCGAGAAGTGCAACGTGTGTGATTGCAACTACTATGATTGCAAGTATTATGGTTATGAAGAGAGCAACCATTATATCTATGAGAATTGTGAGGATTATCTAATCGACTACATCTACAACAAAGGCAAGTGGTGCTATCTTGGTCATAAATGTCCTATTGTTTTCCTATGCATTATAGATGTTTTTGTAGAATTACATATGTAGGAATTGATGTGTATATGCTATGATATGTCCCATATTATTCCCTAGCATTCCTTGTTTATGAGCCACCGTTGGTAGATGTGCTTAGCCATGCTATGATGAACGAGGGTTGGGTTACATCACTGAAGTTGTTTCTAAATGTGTTGGTTTGCGAAAACTAAAACAACTTAATCAATGAATATCCTGGGTGTGATGGGATTGATAATTTTTGGTGGTATCATTGCGGAAAGGCACCCAGGACACTGAGAAATGATTGGTTTCTTTGTTTGGAAGCTTTCGTGTGCAACCATGTGCCAATAATGAAATGGGCGGTTGGTTGAACTCAGTAGTTTGTGGTAACTCGAACCCGCGTATCCAGAGATGTAGATAGTGTAGGTTGGACCGGTGCGCGTTGGGATTGGGGAGCTACTTCCCGAACGATTCCTTCTTGGACTTCTCCCTATCATCACCCAATATGAGAGTGGTGGTACGAGCTGGGCTGGCCAAGTCACATGGGTAAAGTGTACTAACCCCTGCAGGGTGTATAAACTAATCGATTAGCCGTGTCCCCGGTTATGGACAATTTGAGCGACCTGATACTGATGCTATGATATTTCTCACTCATCCTCATTTCTTAATTGTTTAAAACTTGTTGGGTGAACATAATTGGGTAGGAGCACCTGGGAGTGAACCAGAGTGTCCTATTTATCGTATTGGAAAACTACTTTGTTACAAATGTTAGGATAAAACTGTTGCTTTATGCAAATGAGCCTGAACTCCACTTGGCCAAATAAGCATATAGTTGATAGATATGTTGTTAACCACTTTAGCCTACTTGCCATACATTCAATGTATTGACCATTCGTGGCTGCAACGTTTCATGTTGCAGGTTATATCGTATCTGAGTGATCGTTCATAGGTCGCGAGAATCCACTCAACAATTGTTCGCCTGTGGCACATTTGAAGGATGGAGATCTACCTTGTATTCATTTTCCTCTGTGTACTTGAATAAATAATGTAAATTCTGGATCATATTCGTTGTATTTATGATGCACAGTTATATTTGGTATCATTTTGTACTGTGTGTGCCAGTGAACCGATCCAGGGATTGGCACTATACACATGAACTCAGCCTTATCAGGCGAGGGTGTTACAAGATGGTATCAGAGTTGTGTGTTGACTGTAGGATCGTGACCTTAGAAATGGATTAGCAATAGGAGACCTCTATTAGGAGAACAATAATATTTTCTTATTATTAGAGTTCTTATATTCCTTATCTATCGTTTCTAGAACCTCTTCCTATTCAAACATTTATAGTTGTCCATTCTTATGTTAGCTATATGAGAGTTAGCTAAGTAAAAGAACAAATAGTATGACATAAATAAACATCTCATAAGTTTGGTTAGGTCTAGACCACCATATTTTATCTCTTTAGGAGATCATCGCTATCGTGTTAGCATATTGTTCCTACCAACTTATGTGGTATGACAATATAGGTTGCTTGCTTGTTTGTACTGAACCATATCGTGTGATGCCTTGTTTAGGATCTGTTGTTTTGAAACTCTAAAGTTTCTGGAGTTTTCGTGTGGTTTTAAAATTATTTTAATGGTATGAATTGATTGAAATTCGTGGGATTACTGCTGCAGTTTTCTGCCTGACCTGTTATACCGCGCGATTTTTCATGTTTTATTGGTAACTCAGAAAAATCTAAACAAATAGGATCTGGAGCGTAATTACTTGTAGTACATGCACAAAAAATTGCTAAAATTCCTCACGAGTTTAGGTCGGTCAGAAAAATTCGTGAAACCTGCTGTAATGTTTTGACAGATTTAGTTTATTGCTTATATGTTACTCTATTTTACTCTAGTATTGTTCCCAATGCTTTCAAACTATTTTGTGGTTATATACTACTAAGTTTATACCCCTGTAATGTTATTATACAAGTGTTTTATTGTGTGTTGATCGCCTATGATTGTTTCCTTGTTTGTGACATTGACTGCTTCATATAGTTATGGGTAGGATTATTTCCTTAGTCGTTTCTTTCCTATAGAATCTATTCTTCCCTATCTTGAACCCTTGGAGATATAATGATGTGGTAAGTGGAAGGTTTGACAACACAATGCATTTAGGAAGGAGAATGCTTTATCTAATGGAAAAAAAGATATGTGGGAGTATGAAGTGTTGAAATGATGTTATGTAGTAGATTACGCAACCTGAAAGTTGAAGTATCGATAGTTTAGTTTTAGTAGTAGCTTTGTTGATTGAATACATGGGAGTATACATAGAGCATTAGTTCGTGCCCATGGAAACATTCTTCAAGGCAAGTGAGAATGCCCGAGTGATAGAAAAATGTGATTCACCTATCCTCATACAGGGTAATGATTTGGGTGCAGGATGGATTGATCACCATTCCTACTACTCTTATTATTCGCTCTTGTACTGTTGGCTTTGTGAATCTTGAGTGCCCTTTTCAACCTTAGAAAAGAGTCGACGTTGAGCCTAAACCCTAGGATGGTATATTGTCACACCCTTATAAAAGCATCCATTGCTAAGCATAGGAATGTACGGTAAGGATGAATCTCAACCATGAATTATGGGCACCATGAAGTAAACGTTCCTATTTTCCCACCATGAGAGTTTTGCTAGTTTAAGAAGTGATTTCTCGAAAACTATCAATCATGATGTTTAGAATGTGCTAGATACATTGTGCCAATAAATGTCTAAAGGATAATCAATTTGAAGCCAAGTGAATCCTTGAGAAGTGACCTAGTCAGATTTCTTTTAAGGGTGGTAGCACCCTAATGGATCCCAAAACTTTCTTTCTTTCTAGCCTTCCCAAATATCGGGACGAGATTTCTTTTAAGGGTGGTAGTCTGTCACATCCCAAAATTCTCCTAATTTTGGAATGTGGAATAAACAAATAAGTTTGATTGATTGTTTGACTATGTTGAAAATTCTCAAAGAGAAGAAACTTTTTTTAGTAGAAAATCCTCTCAACCTTGAATTCAAAATGTTATATTCTTTTGTTATGACCTAAGTAGCCATATAGGCAAAAGGGCATGGATTGATTATGGATTGTAGAATTGGTGTGCAAGATTTCAAAATGAAAATCATGAAGCATTCATAAGCATTTCATTACATCCATGCAAAGTTCTCACAAACTGAATCCAAATCCTGGTATCTAAATCCTATAGTTGATTCGCCCAAATGTTCCTAAAGGTAATTAAATTGGTTTTATAAAAACCCATTGTTGCTAAGACATAAATTATTGATAATTATAGCCTAAAAAGATCTAATTCATATTACAAAATTTTAGGAACAAAATTGAGCCCATTTGAAGCTATTATGAAAAAGTTATGGAACAAATACAAACACATAAAGATATAAATAAAATGAAATATACGAAGATTTATAAACCCACTACTTCCACACTAATAAAAAGATTACAAATATGATCCTATAATGATCTATTCGATTTTAGAAATTTTTAGAAACAAGAATCATGTCATTTGGAGTTCGTATGCAAAAGATATAAGTGAAACAAGTAAATAGAAAAAGAAAAAAAAGAAAAAAAACTAATGGGCCGGCGGCCCAGGCGGACCGAGCCAGCGACCGGAGCAGCTACACGCACGCACGTACTCAGCCTTGCTTTAAAAAGTGTGCAAATCGGTTTTTGTTAAACCTATCTCTAAACACTCGTAACTTTTAATCTATAACTCCAAATCGACTTTCGTTTGTTTCTACCTGTTCCCTACTCCAGAACCTATCTCCCCACCATCCTAAACCTCCGTATAATCTCGTGGAGCCACAGCTGTACGAGTTTCCCTTCTCGAAATCCCGAATCTACACATGCCCGAATCTTTTTTTGCTTTTTAACCCATCTAGACTTCGTCGTTTGCCTTCGGTCAAAAAACGAAAGTTGTAGGAATCGTCGAAATCTTTCAATCCCGACAAACCTCACCTCTTTTCATCCACCACAGCCGGAGAATTTCGTATCGCAATATTTCAGATCTTACGGTGTAAATCCAAGATATACTCGTGCTCGTTTTTTCAAATCCAAATTCCTTTGGTGAGAAGGTAGGAATAATGATTCCCCACCACTTTCGTGTTCTAAGTTTTTCAATTTGACCTACAGATTTGTCTCTCTAACACAAATCTGTTTCATGTCTATTCTAAGCCAAAATCGGGTCAATCTCTTCTTCTAGCCACCGGATCCTATCCAGACGGTCGAGATCCAATCAAACCGGTGCGTGCCATGTCGTCAACCCGGTCAGCTTCCTCATGAACGCCACGTCAACGTCAGGTCAACATCTAGTCCCAGTCAGCATGCAAAGTCAACCTGTCCAGTCAGCGGAATATTCCCTGAAATATTCCGTTCGAATTTAAAATTGCATATTATAGATCTAACTTGTAAAATTCATTAGAAATTCATACCACGTCTAAAAATTGCGTATAATATATCAAATTGAAGATAATTTTACGTAGAATCATCTTATAAAAATAGATCCAAATTTTACTATACATGGTTACTGCAGGAATTTAATTAGTTTTAATGGTCTTTTAGGTTAATAAATTCATAATAAATTATATGTAACTCCGAAAAATATGAATAATATATCAAATTGAAGCTACTGTAATGTACTTTAATAATATCTGGTTGGATCTAGCCTTTGCAGATTATTTAACCCGTAGAAATTTAATTAGTTTTAATGGCTTTATAAATAATTAAATTCATAGTAAATTAATTGCTTGTCACAAAAATATAAATGATATACCGATGGAAAGCTGGTTCCATGTAGATCGTCAATATGCAATTAGTTCAGCATTTTACTGTAAGGTTTTGCCGTGAAGATTTAAATGGTTTAATGGCCTATTTAGAGTAATAAATTCATAAGAAAATAAATACTATTCAGAAAATTACAAATAATATGTCCCTGAAATCACAATTCCGTGGAGATTAAAGATATAATTTTAGTTTGATTTTTAGACAACAGAAACTATATGAATCATTTAAAACCATTAAACACTATTTAAATCATACAAAAAGATCTATAACTCCGATTAGGGTGAATCCAAGTGCTAAGGTTTTGTATTGACAATATCTATACAAAGAAGTTGCATGACAAATTATTTGGTACTGTTAAAACAGAAATTCATACAGAAAAATTTAAACTCATTGAAATAGTGTTTTAATCATAAGAAAATATCTATAACTCCTTTTTAGGTGATTCAAATTGCCACTGTCTCTGAATTGCATTACCTCTATCCAGTAGCATATAGTTCACAATTTAATATGACATAAACATATTTAGTTCAATTAAAGTGGTATACACCATATTAAATCGATACAACTTTAGTAATAAAAGCTTTAGTGCATTAAATGACTTTCCACATGCATCATGTAATCTAACTATGTTCAGAACTAAAATAACAACCATTGTGACTTATTAAATTGTCATGCATGCATTTGTTGTATTTGTTTGATCTCTATGAGCTATTGTTTATGTTGTATGCAATTGTTTGATCGATAGATTGCGAGAAGTGCAACGTGTGTGATTGCAACTACTATGATTGCAAGTATTGTGGTTATGACAAGAGCAACCATTATATCTATGAGAATTGTGAGGATTATCTAATCGACTACATCTACAACAAAGGCAAGTGGTGCTATCTTGGTCATAAATGTCATATTGTTTTCCTATGCATTATAGATGTTTTTGTAGAATTGCATATGTAGGAATTGATGTGTATATGCTATGCTATGTCCCATATTATTCCCTAGCATTCCTTGTTTATGAGCCACCGTTGGTAGATGTGCTTAGCCATGCTATGATGAACGAGGGCTGGGTTACATCACTGAAGTTGTTTCTAAATGTGTTGGTTTGCGAAAACTAAAACAACTTAATCAATGAATCTCCTGGGTGTGATGGGATTGATAATTTTTGGTGGTATCATTGCGGAAAGGCACCCAGGACACTGAGAAATGATTGGTTTCTTTGTTTGGAAGCTTTCGTGTGCAACCATGTGCCAATAATGAAATGGGCGGTTGGTTGAACTCAGTAGGTTATGGTAACTCGAACCCGCGTATCCAGAGATGTAGATAGTGTAGGTTTGACCGGTGCGCATCGGGATTGGGGAGCTACTTCCCGAATGGTTCCTTCTTGGACTTCTCCCTATCATCACCCAATATGAGAGTGGTGGTACGAGCTGGGCTGGCCAAGTCACATGGGTAAAGTGTACTAACCCCTGCAGGGTGTATAAACTAATCGATTAGCCGTGTCCCCGGTTATGGACAATTTGAGCGACCTGATACTGATGCTATGATATTTCTCACTCATCCTTATTTCTTAATTGTTTAAAACTTGTTGGGTGAACATAATTGGGTAGGAGCACCTGGGAGTGAACCAGAGTGTCCTATTTATCGTATTGGAAAACTACTTTGTTACAAATGTTAGGATAAAACTGTTTCTTTATGCAAATGAGCCTGAACTCCACTTGGCCAAATAATCATGTAGTTGATAGATATGTTGTTAACCACTTTAGCCTACTTGACATACATTCAATGTATTGACCATTCATGGCTGCAACGTTTCATGTTGCAGGTTATATCGTATCTGAGTGATCGTTAATAGGTCGCGAGACTCCACTCAACAATTGTTCGCCTGTGGCACATTTGAAGGATGGAGATCTACCTTGTATTCATTTTCCGCTGTGTACTTGAATAAAAAATGTAAATTCTGGATCATATTCGTTGTATTTATGATGCACAGTTATATTTGGTATCATTTTGTACTGTGTGTGCCAGTGAACCGATCCAGGGATTGGCACTATACACATGAACTCAGCCTTATCAGGCGAGGGTGTTACACATAGTGGCATTCAACTTGTCCCCCATGGAGTAGCAAATAGATGCATAGGACACCTTCAAAGTTCATAAGAGTGACTAGATACAAATATCACAAGAACAACTAATATCAACAATATGCATCAATCAATAAGTTTTGGGACAATGCAGATAGAACTAAGAATGGCAACTATGCTCTCTTAACTGGTGCCTAAAGGATATAAGGTGGAGACTCAATATAAATGGTGGGAGAAAGTCCCTTCATAAGTGAAGAAGGGATTTCAAGTTTCAAAAAGAGCTTCCAAAAATTATGGTACTTGTTAGCTTTCAGCCCTCATTTCCCCTATCATAAGAATCTTGAAGTGATTAAGGTTAAAGGGAACAAACTATGGAGTATATGCTTGACAAAGTATAAGTTGGCAATCTCATGTCCCTTGAATACGAGGGCCGCACCTCATGCTACTCAACTTTAGTCACCTGTAAGTTCTTTTCATAGTAAGTACATGTGTATCATAGAGAACCGCCAACAGGGTACCCCTTGCACATGATACAAGAGCTATCCCATAATTAGAATGACAAGGCAAGCAGACAATGAGCATCTTAGTAATCTTCTTATTTACCATGGGAATATGGTGTTTTTTCTCTCTTTCCTCCTTTCAATATTTCTCTTTTTTTATAAGAAGAAAGCTGCATAGATGTCATTATGGTGATGCTACAAGTTTCCACCATGATTAGGCATGGCTCCAGACGTTTCTCTAACACACATACATAACTCCATGAACTTACAAGCTCCCCTTTTATTTCACACCGGTGACATCCATAGACAAAATAGCATGATTTCAACTGTGTACAAAGTACAAGTGCAAGGTTGAAAGCGTTTCTCGTGACAACACGGTTTTGCTAATTCCAACGCATAAGTGCAAGCATATACAACATAGATGACACAATGGTTCAAGTTTATCAGGGGCAAGAAAAATAAAGTGTGCCATCAAGTTCGTGAGATCTTTAATCATCAAGTTTTCACATAACAAAATACTTTTTAATTTGGAAGATAGATGAAAACAAGAATATACTTGGAATGGTGTAACACACCATGCATAGGAATTTATAGTGGACACTTTGGAATAACTTGGTTTCTTGGGAGTTGGATGCATGAGTAGAGCTTACTCATACAAGTGGAGGCTAGCAAAAGACTGGGAGCAACCAACTAAGAGAGCAATAATGGCCATAATCATCCAGAACGACAAAACATTACTAATAAAAGCATAAAGTTGTACTACAAGTCAAGGAATAAATGATAATAGAGGCTATGGTGACATGTTCATAGTCATAACATGGTGTGAGCATGTGCCAAGTCAACCCAAACAAAGCATCAAAGGAGAATACCACAATACTATGCTTTTGTATGCTAAATAAACGCATGATTCCTTCAAGGCGCACTAAGCAATCCTAATTGTTTGAAACAAGTCATGCTACATCCATAATCACTAAGCATAAGGTCAAAACAACATCTAGCATGACATGCTAAAGTCTAAGTCACAGTCAACGCAAGCTCCTCTTGTACTACTCAAGCAAGAACCTTCTACTCCTTTACAACACCAATCAACTTATTTGAAACAACATAGCGAGAACGGGGGCCCAAACTACTTTATTCAAGCAAACTAATCAAACTAAGCAAACCAAATAAAAACTAAGACGCTCCAAGAACAACACAATTGTGCATTAAACAATAAAAACGAAGTGTCTAGAAAGACCTGAGCTTTTTATTGATGAAGAAGGGGATGCCTTGGGCATCCCCAAGCTTGGACGCTTGTACCTCTTTAATATTTATTGGGGTGACACGGGGTGGCATACCCATGCTTGAGCTTTTGTCCATTCTTCATCTCATTACATCATTCTTTCTCTACACCTGAAATTTTTCTTTCATACAAAACTTCACACAATCTTCATTAGCAACATTAGTGTATTTAAAAGATAATAGACCCTTGGGTTTAGCTTTAAAACAGCAAAAAATTCACTAAAAACACAAGCTACTGTAGAAATTCCCTCAAAAATCTCAATTTCCCAAAAAGAACCCAAAAAGGAATCAATAAGAAGCAAATGCAAATATTGGTAGAAATCTGTCAAAACAGAACAGCACGTAGAAAGCGATTTTTTCGAATACCTTATGTTGTCAACTCAAAAAGTGTTGAACTAACGAAAGTTATCTAACATAGTGGGGGATTTATTCAGAAAATATCAGCTCAAACCGACTTATACATATTCCTCACGAATTTTTACAGTGGAGCACAAAAATCTGTTTCGGGACAGCAACTCCGCAAATCTTACTTCCCTCTCAATAGAGGTCATTCTTGGCACAAAAAGCAAAAAAAAAAGGATAAGGAGAGGTCATTACTGAAGTAATAACTTCCAAGACTCAAGAAAACTTTTGGGTTATCTCCCAATAAGTAATTTTCTTTAACGCCTTTAAGTTAGGCACAGAAAGATGCTCACATAAGAAATATGAATTGAAGCAAAAGAGAGCATCAAGAAGCAAATTCAAAACACATTTAAGTCTAACCCACTTCCTATGCATAGGAATCTTATATGCTAATAAATTCACAAAGAACAAAGTGACGGTCATATGAAGATAAAACAAGAGTAACTGCAAAACTTCCAGCATATAGAGAGGTGTTTCAGTACCATGAAAACTTCTACAACCATATTTTCCTCTCTCATAATAATTTTCAGTGGCCTCATGAATAAACTCAACAATATAACTATCACATAAAGCAGGCTTTTCATGATCTACAAACACATAATCTCTATCAAGCTCAAAACTAGTGGGATTAAACCTTTCAAACCACTTTTAACAATTTTAGAACAAGGTGACAGGTCATTCAATATAGGACCATCGTCTAGAGCTTTATCATAAACATTTTCTAAGAAAAACTCTTTAGTACCATGCATTTCTAAGTTAGACACAAATATAGGATTATCATAGATAACAGGAGAATAACTATTATCACAAGTTTTACCCATAGAAGATATTTCAAAAGAATCCACAGGAACATAACATTCATCCTCCTTTGGTAAGCATGGGGGACAATCAAATAATGTAAGGGATAAAGAGTTACTCTCATTAGAAGGTAGGCATGGGTAGATCTATTATTCCTCCTCTAGACCATCACTCTCCTCCTCTTTTTCATCTAATGAGCTTTTAGGTTCAGCAATTTCGTCTTCCATAGGCTCATACAAGGCATTAGTCTCTTCCGTTTGTGGAAAACACCTATTAAAATATTCAAGAATATAGCCATTTTCTTCCTTGTAATTATCAAAGAAAAATTTAAGTATCTCATAAACCTCATATTCATAAGGTGCATCATCAGTATTTTCATGCAAACTGGAAAGTTCAAATGCACCCTTGAAAGAAATAAATTCTTCAATATGTTCCACATCATAAAAGTCATAATTTCCTTTAACATAAGTAGATATGGTAACATTATCATTATACTCACATTGAAAAGGTAGGTGTTTATACCTCCTACAGCAACAATATTTATCAAAGCAATAAGTAACATTATAAGTAGAGCACACCTCTCTAGCAATAGTATTCAATTTATCAATTTGTTCCCATAAGTGTTTCCCTTTTTATGACAAACGGTGTTCCTTATAATAATTCTTTTGTTCTTCCGTGAACCCACCTTGCCAATAAGAACTAGTTTCAAAGAAACCATCCTTTGATAGAAAGCATGACTAAGCAAGGCAATAACAGACCAGTAACTAGAGTAGGAACTAATTTTTGTATGTGTTTTTGATAAGAGAAAGCACACCAAACTAAACTATTTTTTTTGGAGTTTTTGATAAAAAAGAGGCAAACAAAAGCAAGCAAAAGAAGCTAAGCAAAACAAACAGAAAGGTTGAGAAGGACTCCCCTTGTGAAGACGCCCTTAGCCTTCCCGTCAACGGCACTAGAAAAAGCTTGATGATGGGCGTGTTGTCAACGCCTCGTTGGGAGACCCCAAGAGCAAGGTGTGATGAGCACAACAAGTTTTCCCTCAATAAGAAACCTAGGTTATCAAAGCACACTACTAGGAAAATGGTCTTATATGGTGCACCTGTAAACATCATCTATGGCGCACTAGGGGTGCGCCACGGGCCTTGCGCTACGGCTATCTCCAAGCCGTGGCGCACTAGGCAGTGCGCCACGGCTATGTCGAGATAGGTGTGGCGCACATGCCACTGCGCCACGGATATGTGGGCAGGTGCGCTACGCTTTGGATCTTCTGTGGCGCACGTTGTATTGCGCCACTAGCCTGCGCAGGTGCGCTTTAGTTGTAGTGCACCACAGAAGCTGTGCCATGTGCGCCACGGGTGTATTTTTTTAATTTCAGGGCCAGATGATATACAATACATATTATATACAATATTATAGGCTGATATACACACAGATATAAGATATACAGTTATATATATAAATACACAATTCGCAAAACAAGATTGAAACAAATACATATAGATAAGTCTCATACATGAATACATAAGTTATACATTGTTTCGATCAAGTTACAAAGTAGTTGGTGACATGCGAATACATGTGTCTCGAACAAGTTAGATCTCGGAAGCTCGCCTAGACATCTAAACTAGCTAGACACAAACGCGGGATAAACAACCAAAGAAGATAAGCATAATCACCGTGACGAAGGTGTAGGTCTTCATCCGGTTCCTCGTCCTAACTCCCGCTAGATAGCGCGTGTATCTAGCTTCCGTCTCCGCCATAGTGTTGTATCCTTTATAGCTATTGCCGCTGAAATGGTGCACCTGTCTCCGGCAGTCTTCCCAATCATCATAGACTCCGGGAACTCGTACCTTGTACACGACGTACCACGTCATCTACAAGTTGACAATAATAATTAACCGGTGATTGAAAAAAACATGTATAATTAAAGTCGCATATGAAGATACACTTATAGAAAGTACTCCTAAATCAAAAAGACCAAACTCAAAAATCATGCCTCATATATAACTAGGTTGTTCGACACAGGAATATGCTATGATGGAACTGTCCGCCAAGTAGGATGCACAACACCTGGACTTGTGCATAGCACAAGGCGGACAATCCCATCGCAGCATATTCACATATATAGTGTGCCACGACATTTCAATCATCGACATTATTCTCGAAAAAGACCAAAGTAACTCAAAAAGAATGCCTCATATATAACTAGCTAGGTCGTTGGACACAGGAATATGCTACGAGGGAACAGTTATCCAAGTAGGATGCACAACACCTAGACCTTTGCATATCACAAGGCTAACTATCCCGTCGTAGCACATTCGCATATATAGTGTGCCACGACATTTCAAACATTGGCATTATTCTCGAAAAAGACCAAAGTAACTCGAAAAGAATGCCTCATATATATACATAGGTCGTTGGACACAGGAATATGCTACGATGGAACCGTGAGCCAAGTAGGATACACAACACCTGGACTTGTGCATATCACAAGGCTCAAAATCCCGTCATATCACATTCACATATATATTATGCCACGACATTTCAATTATTGGCATTATTCTCGAAAAGACCAAAGTAAATAAAAAATAATGCCTCATATATATACATAGGTCGTTGGACACAGGAATATGCTACAATGGAACTGTAAGCCAAGTAGGATGCACAAGACCTGGACTTGTGCATATCACAAGGCTCACAATCCCGTCATAGCACATTCACATATATAGTGTGCCACGACATTTCAATCATCGACATTATTCTTGAAAAAAGAGTAAGGAAAAAAGAAGGACCAAAGTGAGAAAAGGACCAAAGAGTAAGCAAAAAAACCAAGCATGGATTGATATATAATAATAATAATAAGCAAAAGAAATAAGCGATGATTCATAAACCTAATAAGATAAGTAGTAGCATGTACACTTGTCCACACACAAAGGTCATCTATAGTTTGTAACTACAACTAGGCCAACATCAAGCCTTCTGGCTCGGCTTAGGGAACGGGAGGACGCCTTGTCTCGTCATGAACTTTCTATAGTCACCCTGTATCTCTAGGCGATCTTCTATGTCACGGTTATTCGGGATATTTCCTCCGTAGAAGATCCCCCCCGAAGTCATGACATCACGAAAGATGATTGCCCCAAACTGCTTCTGGATGCGATACATCTCTTGTCTAATATCTGAATCAGTGATCTTGGCCTTTGCTTAGGCCCACTGTTTGAGATGATCTGGCAGCGTAGAATTCTGCTGGTCAAGTAGGAACACCCTCATGTGATGGAGTGCGTAGTAGGCTTCCTTCTTACTGTTCTCCGGATGCTTCACGCAGGGGAACTCCATTACGTGGTGTAAGACGTGCATGCCGAACTTGACCTTCGTACGCACGAAGGTGGTGCCTTCCGTCGAGGCATAGCCAGTGAGAGCATCATCCATAATTTCCTTGATCTGGTCGTAGTTTTTCTTCTTTTCTAGACTCCCCGAGTCGAAATACGTGGCGTGGGAATGCTTCGACGATAAGGAGATGAGCGTGCAGTGTTCATCTCTGCGCAAAAAATTCAAATGGAATGTGTTGGAGAAAGAATGATGATAATCTAATAAAGCCAATCGACGATGGCGAGTGAATAACGACTTACTCGGGAAAGTAAGGCACGAGAATGTATTCCTTTGTCTTGTTCTCCACGAGGATTTTTTTAGGTACGAGGCCACGATACGTCATTCAGCGGGGGAACCCAAGCAGCCGTCACGCATGTAGTAGGGGTCCACTATAGCGATGCCCGGTGTGTTCTCTTTAATGATCTGCCTGGCCAGGCTGAGAGAAAACATGCGGACCATGGTATAGTGCAGCGGGTATAGGTGGAACATATTGAAGATGTCGTCGAACCGTAGGAAGAAAATATCCGCAGGGGCATTGTCGACGAAGCCCAAGCCTGGTGGCACCTTAACCACGAATACCGGGTGCGAGGGATCTTTCTTCGATAGAAGGCGTCTCTCTATCGTCAGCACGCCGTCATGCACACTCTGCAGTTCAGAACTGGCGAGCCTCTGCAAGTTCTAGGTAGCATGGGCTCACCAGCCACATGAATCCTCCACATAATACCCTCGGGTCTTGGTGGCTCGTCCCGAAACCTGATCGGATTCGCAGTTGACGCCACCGGCTGGCTCGAGCTTCTAGATTTTCTTTTCCTGCCCTTTTTTTTCCTTTTGGAGAGCGGGAAGGCACCGCAATATGAGAACCGGCCGCCCTATGTAGTGTGTTAGGTATTAGAATAAAGGGCCGGTTGGTTATATCGCTGGCTCTATAAAGGCGCAAGATGGAGGCGTCTCCTGAGAACCAAACAGACGCTTGGTGATAGTGGCTTTCTCTATGGGGCCACCAGCTAGGTCTTCGTTGCTAAACTGAGTGTTGAAGAAGTGATCATTCCAGTCTTCGTCGTCCTCGGCCGGATCCTGCGCCATGTGCATATCATCAACATAATCATTCGACCCACCGCGTGGAGGCGACGGCGAGGGCGGTAAGGGGGCCTTGCCACCGCTTGTCGCTGGCACGACAGGCGGTGCTGTTGTCTGTGGCGTGATGGCCCCCGCCGTCCCCAAACGGATCATGCTCTTTGGACATTGCAAGAATAAGTCGAAGCAACTTCTGAGGACAGCCAGCTCTTCTTCATCCGCTCCTGGGGGTTGAATGGGAGGTTCCAGGTCGTCGGAGCCCCTTAGAACCCGACTAATTTTAAACCTATGCACTCTATCTGGCATCGGCCTTGAGTGGAACGTGCACTGCAAGGGTTGAACGATGGTACCCTTGGCAACATCCCTCAGCTCTTTGTTCACATAGCATAAGAGAGTGCAAGGAACATCCGTCTGCGGAAAACATGCACGACATCGTCAGAGATGCCATAAGAGTAATAGATGGCGTGAAAGGCGGTAAAGCAATTTGTTTACCGTGATGGCGTCGAGATCAGCTAATGTCGAGGCACCGCATACGGTGACGGGCGTGCAAGAGACGAAAGGGCTGCTTGATGGCGCGGTGCTGGCCGCCGGTGTATTCTCCCTACCGGGTGCTTGGAGCTCCGGTGCCGCCACAACGATGGCAGGGGGGCCACCAACATGTCCGGCGCCACGGTGATGGCAGGGGGAGTCACCAACACTTGCGGCGCCGCGGTGCTAGCGGGAGGAGTCACGAACATGTAGTTCGCCTGATTCGTCGGCGCCGTGTTGTTCGAGTGGCTGTTGACCATGCTTGGAATTGGGCACGGCCCTACTCGACCACCCGCACTCCAGTTCGCTATTGACTCCACCAAGGTAGGCAAGATGGACGTGAGGGTGATTGCCAGGTTGTCTTGGACGATCTGCGGGATCCACGCCACTTGTTCCTTAAGTTCTTGAACCTCGCGGTTTTCCTCCTCACTCCTTCCCGACAGCGCCACATGCGTCCTCGGCGGTGGACCAAAATGATCCACCAAATTCTTACCCCCGAGGTCGGCCAGACGGCCAGCCTATGACGACTTCTTCGTAACCGGCTCTATTTTCTTGGCCCGGTTCATCGCGCTGTTAAAAGGGTTATCCCACCGGGTGGCCGCCGTCGACCCCTGGGATGACGAACCCTGGGATCCATGACTAGCAACAATTTCCTCCTCGTGCAGAAGAAGTAATAGTGAATCGTTTAGATCATCGATTAGAATGCAATCGAGTTGATCTGCGGTAATTAGATTACCTACCACAATTTCCTCGAATTCCTTCAACGCAGGATCCGCGGTGATTTGTTTGGTTTTTGGGTCCACATGGTAACGGGCCCTGATGAAGTTTCGAACCTGCCCGGGTTCGAATTTTGCAAAGGGGTTTTCTATCCCCTTGGATCTATACTCTTCGTCCTCCTTATTCCATTTGGCCTCCGTGGTTCTGTATCCACCAGATCCGAGATGGTGATGGCCTATATTCATCGCCTGCAGCACCTTTCCCCGATTACTATTGGCTAGGGCTCTTTCGGATTCACACCTCTCCTTGAACTCACAGAACTGATCTTCGGTGATCTGCGGGTCAATCTTCTGGATCTCCTCGAGACTTTTACCTTCTTTATAGATCTTCTTCTTTATCCGGGTTCTCCAGCTGGCCAGGGCGGTGCTCATCTTTGCGAGGGCGGATTTGTTTACTTTGTTCCCATGATAATTTGTGTTCTGATACTTAGCGGGGAACTTGTATCTTGCATGCAGCTTCTCAAATAGGAGTGTGCGCAAGTGGCCATTATCTTTATGTCCGAGATTCTCGGTGTTGATCGAGATGGTTGTCCGGGTGATCGCCGCCACTTGCCCACCGTACCCTTTGACGACAAGGTCGGGCTCCAAAGGAACCCCTGTTGGGCTCACTTCGGTAATTTCCTTCCTCACGGTGCCGACCGTGTTCGGGCGTTGTTCCTTCGGCTTCTTATTCTTCTTAGGAGGATTGCTACCACTCCTTGTGCCCTCACCGCCATCAGTGGTTTCATCGCCCGCCGTTCCTTCGGCTTCTTCCTCCGCGTCTTCCATCTCATCATCCTCGCTCTCCGAAGGATGGTATTCTTCATCGTCTTCTAGCCGCTGGGCCGCCTCCCAGAATGTCAATTGTTTATTCGGAGGTCTGAGTTCTCCTTCAGCGCTGATGCGCTTAGAACATCCAGCCTCGTCGTTGTCACACATCTTTGCACTAATAAAAAACAAATAATTGGTTAAATGCACGGAAAAATCCGGCATGACCTTTGCTAATTTTATTAAACTAGGAGTGCCCGATTTCTGCCGAAACAGAAGTTAATCAACATTCCGGCAAAAATCAGGACTCATTTCATACAAGAACCTGCATACAGATCATACACCTACATCATGGACTTGCCATTTCAAAACTGATATGTTGCATAGGAGATTCATAGAAGTAAAAAAGCAATGTATACATAGCTACAACAATAACAGCAACACTGCACAACAATAACATCAGCATGTATAGCTACAACAATAACAACAATAACAACAGCAACATGTGCAAAAATTTCCTCCTCTACAGCAATAAAAACATCTTATCTCCACAAATCACTCACACGGACAAGGTTTTTTCTTTGTTTGACAGGTCAAAGCTGCTGGTGATAAATAAATTACAGAAATGCATTGTTTTCATATAGTACAGAGAACCATCAATTTTTTAGCTGTAGGTCATTATTTGAACTATTAAAATAGTTTCATTTGTATCTTTACCATGTTATGTTGTTTCTCTGAGATTTTGAAACACCATGCTCTCAACGTGTCTCATACAAGTTGGCTTGCAGACCCAAAATGCTAAAGAGAGATAGCTAGAACAAATTTGGTCAACATGCTAACATGCTACCAGTTGGTGTATGCCACACAGGCATAATGTTCATCTCAGAAGCATCCACACAGGCAAGCATACAATCATGCAGAAATAAAAATTCAGAATAATGTTCATCTCGGAATAATTTATCTAGGGGCTAAGACAACTAGGAAAGGAAGTTGCTTGTAGTGCTAATCCATGCAACCATGAACCATGAAGACAAAACCACTGCTATGATTTCATACTACCTAAGAACATTTCCTAACTCTGAACCACTACTCTGAACAACCATAAACCATGCAACCATTTCCTAACTGAATTTCCTAATCTAAATTTCCTACTCTAAATTTCCTAATCTGAATTTCCTAACTGATTAACATTTCCTAATCTGAATTTACTACTATGAACATTTCCTAACTGAATTTCCTAAGAACATTTCCTACTCTGAGCATTTCCTAACTGAACCCTACTCTGAATCCTAA
Organism: Avena atlantica; assembly: GCA_910589765.1. Taxonomy (NCBI): domain Eukaryota; kingdom Viridiplantae; phylum Streptophyta; class Magnoliopsida; order Poales; family Poaceae; genus Avena; species Avena atlantica. The sequence goes on along the minus strand of OU342735.1, from coordinate 456,946,750 downwards.
GAAAATCTGAACATTTCCTAACTGAACATTTCCTAACTGAACCCTAACTTTGAACCCTTACTCTGAATCCTACTCTGAATCCCCTAAGTGAATGGATGCAGCGAGAGGGGAGAGAGGGGGAGAGGGGAGAGGGAGATGCTCACCTCCGAGACAAGGACGACGACGAGCGTGCGGACGATGAGGGCCTTCTCCTTCACAGACTGCGCGGCGACTGCGACCTCCTACTCCACGGAACGAGCGCGACCCCCTCCTCCTGGCGTGGTGACTGCGACCTCCTCCTCCATAGAACGAGGGCGACCTCCTCCTCCTGGCGTGGAGACTGTGACCTCCTCCCGACGGACTGCACAGCAACTGCGACCTCCTCCACGGAACGAGCATGCGGGCAAGGCGGCCTCCTCCTCCTCCTGGCGTGGTGGCCTCCTCCTCCTGGGATGCGGTGTCGGCGGGTTGGCAGCGGCGCAGGCCTTCTCCTCCACGGTTTCCACCTCGAGTGGCGGCGGCTGGCAGGGCTAGCGAGGCGGCGGATCGACAGCGGCGGCGGGGGCTCGGCCTCGAGCGAGATAGGTGGGTGCGGTTGAATGGGGATGAGGGACGTGCCTGCGTGCACGTGGATAAGGCAAAGATAGGCGTAGAGCACTCAGCCATAGTGCGCTACAGATATCCATAGCGTACTCTGCCAGAGTGCGCTATGCCTATCTCATTTGTATGTACTTCTTCTTCATGCACAACCATGGAGGGAGGTTGTACATCCATACAAACACATGCCAAGTGCTGTGCGTGCTGCTCTGGCTACCGAACGGATTGGGTCCATCGGTGCTCGCAACAAGCCTAATGTTCCTCGAATCTCCACCGAATTCTGGGAATTCGAGGTCCAATGCTTTCCACTGGCTAGCATCTGAAGGGTGCGTCAGCAGCTCATCCTTTTCGGGGTCATCGTCATCTCCTGGCTTCTTCCTTTCCGTATGCCATCGCATGAGCTTCGCTTCCTTAGGGTCCGCGAAATAGCTCTGCAGACGAGGAGTGATAGGAAAGTACCATACCACTTTACGAGGTGCTTTCTTCCCTTTATTGTATCGACTCATGCCGCACACCGGACATGTGGTTTTCTCCGGGTCCTCGCCCTGATAAATGATGCAATTGTTGATGCATACGTGATATCTAACGTGTGGTAGATCGAGAGGATAGACGATTTTCTTGGCGTCCTCGATACTAGTTGGACACGTGTTCCCCTCCGAGAGACGATCGTTCCAGAATGTCATCATATCATCGAAGCTTGTGTCGCTCAATTTGTGTTTTGCCTTCATCTCCATAGCCTTGAGCGTTACATTCAACCGGGTATCATCGGGCCTGCATCCTTCATACAATGGAGTAACCGCGTCTTTCTCAAGTTGCGCAAGATTGGCTTTCTCTCTAGCCGCAGCTTGGCGTTACTCGTCTGCTTGAGAAGCAGCTCTTGCACATAAGGGTCCCACACCCAGCCTGACGTTGTTCCATCGTCGTCTGCTCCTCCGGCATCTAGATCATCATCATCCCGGTCTGCTTCCGCACCTTCACCAGTAGACTCTTCATCATCTCGCCCGTCCTCGCCATGATGATTATCGTCATGTTTCCCACCTTCACCGTCTCCATCGTTGTCACATCCCAAGATTTTCCAAATCTTGTTATGTGAAAAATAAATGAATAAAATAAAACTTTGTTGATTTTCAGAGTGAGAAGAAACTTTTTGATTCCAATTGGAAACCTTCAAACCTATTTGATCAAACAAATCCTAAAGGGATTTGAAAAGATAAACAATTAATAAAGAAAATTTTAAATAAGTAGAATTACTATTTTTTGGATCTTTTAATAAAAAAGATTTGGTTTTCAAATGAAAAGGTAGAAATATAAATAAGGACTATTTTATAGAAACAAATCAAATCTTGGCCAAGCTTTTGAAATAAAATATACCTATTTGATAAAAAGAGTAAAGGTTTATTTAAATAAAATAATGAGGATTTAGTAATATCCCATTTTATTAAAGTAAGGACTTTCCCATTTTAATTAAACATCAAAACTTGTTAAATTATTTTAAACAAGTTTTCCAAGTATTTATGTTCTCAAATAAAACCTACTGAAGTGTTTTTGGTTTTATTTTAGATTACAAAATAAAGATTTTAATAAAATAAATCCTATTTGAATTAAATGATTAAGGTCTATTCATTTAATTATTAATGGACCCTAAAAAGAATAAAAATATTATTTTGTTTTGAACATTGATTTGTGTTGTTAAACAGAACTAAACACAATACAAAGTTTGGTGGAAGTTTGATTGGATTTGAGTGTTTAGTTTGTTCGATTGAATTTCAAAACAGAAAATCAATTAGAAAAAGAAAAAGCAATCAGAAAGAAAAAAATGAAAACAAACTTGACCCAACCCAGCTAAGCCCACCTGGCCCAGTTAGCCCAACTCCTCTCCTCCCCGCAGAAAACGATTCAAACTCGCGAATCGACCCACTCAGCGACTGACAGACGGACCCCACCGCACACTTCCCTCCTTCGCTGACGCCCATACCCCACTGCCACCTCAGCGTCGTCTTCAACCCCCAAACCCCGCCCTGCCGTTCCAGACAAGAAACTCCGGCGATGAATACGTATTGAAGACAGCCTTGATTCCTCCAAGTAACCGCGCCCATTTAACCGCCTGCGTCTTCCCTCCCCTCAAACCCCGCTTCTAGTGAGCCACCAGGCTGCCTTGATTCTGCATTGCACCGCCACTGCTCCGGCGAGCCTCTCCAGCGAATTCCGGCCACACCTCGCCACCTCTCGCCTCCCACTGCACACGAGAGTGATCCCCAGTTCCAGGCGCATCTATCAGTGCCTCCCGTTCGTCCGCGCTCGCCCCAGAGCCTCGGCTTCGACAACCTCTGAGCGCCGCCGCGTCTACTTCTTTCTCCGGCGACCTCCCCCTGGTAAGCCAGACCGCCCCGAGCCCTCTAGATCATGCTCACGTGAATCCCACACTCGCCCGTGTCTAACCCTGTCCTTGTTTTCCCTCGGAGTGTACCACAGCGTCGCCCCCGACGAACTCCAGAACCGCCTGACGCCGCCATCGTCTCCGGCGAGCAATTCCCTCCACTCCAGTGCGCCCCTCGACGAACCGACCACGCCTCGAGCTTCACCGCAACCCTGCAAACACGGTGAGCACCTCCACTTCTCTCCTTGCTTCCTGTATCGCCGGATCCTCTGTAGACAGAGCGTGCGCCGCCACCAGCCACCGCTAGCGCCGCCAGCTCGTGGTCAAACACACAGAGCCCGTCCGATCCAAATCCTGTGGCTATGATTAGATTAGATCGAAGGGGTAAGTTTGATTCAGAGCCGTAGGATTTCATTTAGATCCAACGCACCGCATCAGTCGATCCTACCGAACCGGTACCAGCCAATAGCAAGCCGCCGCGTGGCACTAGTTGATTTAAAACAGATTTTTGAATCAGATTGATATGCAAATTTGTAAACCTTATAACTTTTGATCCACATGTCCAAAATTTGCAAATTTTATATCAATGGAATCAGTGGAACAAGCCCTAGCCAACCATGCCATTTTTTTAGTAAGAACCTTCTGTTAAATTGTTTGTTTTTGCAGAAACATATGTATGCTTGTTTAGGATGTAAAAATTGTTCAAAAATGATTTTGGGGATAAAATCTTTTGCAAATGGAGTGTATTGAACCTACTGACCATAGGAAACACTTTGTGGATTCAAAAATGTATTTGGTGAAACAAAAGAATGAATCTTGGATTTAAAACCAATTCTAGTCAAATAAAAATATGGTTTATTTATTAAAAAAATGGTTTTGGAAGAAAACCTTTGAGAAATGTTTTGGAAATAAACTCTCTGACCCTAAACACAAGGTTTTGTGGTTTGAAAACATATTTTGTGAAACCTATAGAATTTTTCCCTATTAAAAACATTTCTACACCACATAAAATGATACCTTGTTTTAAAAATGGTTTATGAAGTGAAATCTTTTGCAAATGACTTTGCCACTTTATAAAATGACCATTAGGTGTTTTCAAATGTTTATGACCCATTATGAACCACTTTTTCAAATAAAACAAAGCTTGGCATGCTTGCATGCATTACTTTGACTTTATCATTTTATGTGATGTTTTGCTTGATTGGTAGATTGAGATTGTGCCTTGCTTGATTGAATTGTAGTGACTTGAAGATTGTGATTGTTGCAAGAACAAGGAGTGAACTTATACCCTCTACCAAAAAGGCAAGTGATGCTTCATACTTTTGTCCCATTATTTTCACTATGCATTAGTGATATTTCTAAGTAAGACTTGCATGGAATTTTGCTAAGTATAAACCATGCTATGGGAAATCCTAATAGATGAAACCTTAGTAGAATTTTCCTAAGTTAAGATTCCTACTATTATCATGCTTAGCTTAGCTAATAGAAAACAAGGGTGGAAATATATTCACACTATGGAAAAATTTCTAAGTCTGAGGACTTGTGTTTTGCTTAATAAAACAACTAAGTCAATGAATCACCTGGGTGGAAAGGGACTTGATTGGTGGTTTTGGTTGATTGGTTACACAAGGCCCATGGATATGGTTTACCTTGTGTATCTCACTTGTGGTAAGCCACCCAGGAACAAAGAGATTTTAGAGGCCAAGTGTTAAGAAGCTTCTAGTGCAGCCACTTGGCAATATGGGCTCTGCTTGGATCACATAAGTTGCTAGAACTTAGCCATTTTGACAGTTGGTGGTAGTGGGATTGATAGGTTGGAGCGCTTCCATTTGGTCTAAGGGAAGGCTTCTGAAAGATCTTGTCTTGGTGAAACCAAGTCTTGTGGCGAAAGTGCACCACCTCTGCAGAGTGTTAAATCTAAGTACTTAGCCATGTCCCTGGTAAAGGATAATTTGAGCATCAAGACATGGAAGCTATCAAGAATCTCATCATCCAAATTTCTAAGTTAAAAAATTGTGGTTGAACAAGGGTTAAAGGATCTTCAATCTTTGATTGGTAGATGCCTTGGGTGATTTTTGTCAAGCAAAAACTTAGTGTTTTCAAATGATAAGGAAAAAATCTATTTTTGAGCAATGCAAGCCTCAACTCCACTTTGCAAAATGCATATAGATGATAGACTCCACTATACTACCATAGTATCACTTGCCAATACAATTCAAATGTATTGACCCTTGTGGCTGTAACTTGTTATGTTGCAGGTTTGTTTGATATTAGTGAAGTTAAATGATTAGGATTACAAGTCTACAACCAACATGTCTGCATGTGGCACTTTGAAGATGAAGGACCCCATGTCTATAGATATTCTGCTGCAATGTAATGTAATAGCCAAATGAGCTATGTAAGATGTAATAAATTATGTTATTCCTGGTTATAAAGTTGTAATATGACCTTTGTATCTTGATATTACATCTTAACTGTGGATGCTAGCTATTGATCCAGGGACTAGCATTGTAAACACAGGGATCTCTACCTTATTAAAGGTTGGGAACCTTACAATCGTCTTCGTCATCGCTTATCCAACGAGTGTATCCATCCATGAAACCATGGCGGAGCAGGTGCGCCTGTAGATTCTCGGAATCTGGGTCGATCACCTAGTTGAGTTTGCATCTTCTGCACGGACATCTTATATCCGTCTTGTTATTTCGTATCATGTAAGTTGTCGCACATTTCAAAAATCTAGCCACAATGCCTTCGCTCATTATGCGGACCATTTTTGCCTGCACGGTGTACACGGTACAATTAGAAGTCTATTAGAACCACATAATGAATGCATGCATGCAATGGTCGATAGAAAATTTCGGCATGACCTATCATAAAATTAGGACCTTTGCGAAATGCCAAAGTCTTGCCAAAATGGAAATGAATCAACATTTTGGCAAAACAAATGGCAACTTGTGCACACACAAACACAAGAGAGAGAGACCGATCCATACACACATGAACATATCATTATCCTCTCCATACACACATGCATATGAGCATCGATACTCTCCATATATATACAAACACATGACCATCGATCCTCTCCATACACACATCATGAGCATCGATCATCTACATATATATGAGCATATCATCCATATATACATGAACACATCCTTACATGGACAACTTACCGAGATGAGAGACCGATCGTGAGGAAGATGGAAAGGAGAGGTGCGCGCGAGACCAGAGAAGGAGATGAGAGACTAGAGAGCTTCCTCTATTACGTATGTAACATCCAAGGAAAGTTCTACATGCTAAAAATTGTGAATGAGTGGAGAAATTGAGGTGGGAAGGAGAAGGATCCCGACTAGATCTAAGGAGTAAGAAGAAGGGGAAAGTGAAGTGTGGGGTGGTGGATGATCACACATGTGCACAAAGTGGAGCTACCAAAAAAAGGGTCGACACATCCGTGGCGCACGTGGCCCTAATGCGCCACAGGGAATAATAACAACCATGGCGCACATGCCACAGTGCGCCACGGATGTGTCTGACCGTTTACAGAGGAGAGGGGCATGCGCTTAGGCGTAGAGCACCCCATCCATGTGCTCCACGGTTAACACTAACAAGCGTATCGCACCAACCCTAAGTGCGCTACGGGTATTTGGCATGCGGCCAGCAGGGCCCTGGCCCACACATATCAGTGGCGCACTATGACCATGTGCGCCACGGTTGTTCTAGTTACTAGTAGGGCACTGTCCACAGGTGAGCCACACCTGTTTTAGCCGTGGGGCACTTCAACCATGTGAGCCACGGATGTGCTGATTACCTATAGCCATTTTCCTAGTAGTGCCAGTAGGAGGAAGGAAATGACTCAAAGGTGTTGCTAGAAACTTGGAGACCTGCACAACACAAACTCAAGACTTTGCCCCAACGAACAGTGAGGTTGTCAATCTCACCAGTTTGCTTTAACAAAGGATTAACTGTATGGTGTGGAAGGTAATGGTGGTTTGCAACAAGTAAACAAAAACAGTGGAAGATGTATCAATGGTAAAGATTGGACCGTGGTCCATAGTTCACTAGATGTGTTCTCTTTAGATAAACAAACATGGCATGCTGGGTAAACAAATTACAGCAGGACAATTGACAGGACTGAGCAAGGCATAACAATGCAATAGTACACATTCAAGATCCTATGAGATTCGATTGGGCAATACAACAAGATACATAGACCGCCATCCAACTTCATCTATGACTAGAAATCCACCTTCGGGTTATCATCCGAACCGCTCTAGTATTAAGTTGCAAGAAACAGATCACTGCTTTAAGCAAAGTGTGTAAGGTAAACAATCCACTTGTTCGATGAACAATAGACCATTGTTTTCTCCCTAATGGCAACAGCACATCTACAACCTTAGAGATTTCTGTCACTTCACTTAGATTAAATAGAGGCATGAACCTACTATCGAGCATTAATACCCCCTCTTGGAGTCACTAGAATCTACTTGGCTAGGATAGCTACTAGAAACGGAGAGCATGCAAGATCTCAAACAACACATACATGATAGAATCAATAAGACAAAACCATTAATCAATCTGACATAGTAATCTCAATATCCATCGGATCCCCACAAACACAACATGCATGATTACAAATATATGAGATCTTGATCATAAACGGAGCTCACAAGATCTAAACATGAAATCACAAAGGAGGAGATACAACCAACTAGCTACTACATGGACCCGTAGTCCAAGGTAGAACTACTCACGCTTCATACCGCAGGCTAGCATGATGAAGAAGAAGGCCTCCGAGATGATCTCCCCTCCGGCGGGGTGCCAGGAAGAGCTTCAGATCCCCCTGATCTAGGGACGATGGTGGCGGTGGCGACAGACGGTTTCGTGGAATATTGATCGGGTACTTAGGGTTTTGGCATCAGAGGGTCTTTATAGGCGAAGAGGCGAGGCAAGGGGGTCACTGATGTCTACACACTTCTATTCTTGTAGACAATTGTTGGACCTCCAAGTGTAGAGGTTTGTAGAACAGTAGTAAGTTTGCCTTAAGTGGATTACCCAAGGTTTATCGAACTCAGGGAGGAAGTGGTCAAATTTATACCTCTCAAGCAACCCTGCAATCAATATACAAGAAGTCTCTTGTGTCCCCCAACACACCCAATACACTTGTCAGGTGTATAGGTGCACTAGTTAGGTGAAGAGATAGTGAAATACAAGTGGTAACGATGCCAGAAAAGAGCTTCTGACAGGGAGAAAAAGACTGGAAGCAAGCAAACATGCAATAGATCTAGATGCAAACGGTGTTTCATTGTTTAGAAACAAGGCCTAGGGAACATACTTTCACTAGTGAACACTCTCTCATATAAATATATTCTCTTCATGAGACTACTCTTAACTTCTCTCCGGTTGTACACTCTAATCCATGGTAGGGCTATAACAGCACTCCTCAAAGTCTGCCTTCCCCAATCTAGATAACCCCACACTGTCACCTTGAGCGCTATATGGTTCCAACAAACACCAAAATTTCATAGAGACATCCAACTCCAAATATAACTCATGGTAAAAATATATGTAACGTAGCTTAAGTGCCACACACGGTGTGCATGCTGTCACTTTCACACACGTGGGGAAAAGCATAGATCTATTAAATCACGATGAGTATTTATGTAGAACTCTAGCCTAAGTGCCACCATGGTGTGCATGCTGTCACTTTCACACACATGGGGAGAGCAGAGATCTATTGAAGCACTTGAGTAACAGAGTAGATCTACTTGATTACAAAGCTCATGACCACAACAAGATCATGCATAGAGAGAGATGAACACATAGCTACCGGTAGAGCCCTTATCCTCGAGGAAGAACTACTCCCTCCTGATGACCCACAAGTACAGGGGGTGTATCGTAGTACTTTTGATAAATATGAGTGTCGATCCCAACGAGGATCATAAGGTGTTGACTAGTGGTATGGAGCAAGAAATCTCTGTAAATACTTAGCAAACAGATTTTTAGTGGTTTTCTGATAAAGCAACAAAACAAGGTGCAAGTAATAAAGACAAAGAACAAACGCAGCAAGTGGACCAATCCTTTCTTAGCAAAGGACAAGCCGGTGAAAATACTTATAAAGATCAAACGTTCTCGAGGACACATGGGAATTCGGTTAAGTGCTTTCGCTTCAAATAGCTGAGTACTCTTCTTTGGTGTTGTAAGTGTTGTATGGGTGAACCTGTGCTAATGTACCGACCTTACTTGGACTAATACATACTTGTGATTAAAACCCCTACAAGCATCCGCAACTACAAGAAATTAATTAATATATAAACCTAACCACAGCCTTAAACTCTGAGATCCTACGCTCCCTTATGCAATGGTGTCCTAACAGGGTTCAGGTGTCTGTCACTCCGACAACCCCACAATTAGTAGCCCAATACACAATGCATTCCCCTAGGCCCATAAATGGTGAAGTATCATGTAGTCGACGTTCACATGACACCACTAGAAGAATAGCACCACAACTTAAATACTAAACCATTGAATAATAACTCAACACAAATCCACTACTAACAACATGACTTCTCCCATGTCCTCAAGAACTAAATGAACTACTCACAAGACATCATATGGATCAAGATCAAAGATGATATGATAATGGATTACAATCTGAACATAAACAATAATACAATGGTTCCACTCACAAGCATCAACTACAATAGTAATAAACACCGGGAAAGTTTCCCCTAAGAACTAAAGCAATATCCAACACAATTGTAACAGCGGGATGGAGTGTTGATGATGGTGCTGGTGGAGATGATGGTGTGGATGATGATGATGATCTCGATGAAGCCTAGCTTGATGACGGTGTTGATGGCGACGGTCTCCCCTCTCCAGGTTTCTGTCACTCCGGCAACCCCACAATTAGTAACCAAATACACAATGCATCCCCCTAGGCCCATAAATAGTGAAGTGTCATGTAGTCGACGTTCACATGACACCATTAGAAGAATATCACCACAACTTAAATACTAAACCATTGAATAATAACTCATCATAGATTCACTACTAACAACATGACTTCTCCCATGTCCTCAAGAACTTAACGAACTACTCACAAGACATCATATGGATCAAGATCAAAGATGATATGGTGATGAATAAGAATCTGAACATAAACAATAATACAATGGTTCCACTCACAAGCATCAACTACAATAGTAATTAACACCGAGAAAGTTTCCCCTAAGAACTAAATCAATATCCAACACAATTGTTACAGCGGGATGGAGTGGTGATGATGGTGCTGGTGGAGATGATGGTGTGGATGATGATGATCCCGATAAATCCTTGCTTGATCACGGTGTTGATGGCGACGATCTACCCTCTTCGGGAAGGAATTTCCCTGACAGAAATCTGTCTGCCGGAGAGATATTTCTCTCTCGGTGTTTTCCGTCCTGCAGAGGCGGCGGAAATCTATCTATGGTCGCTCCCCTGGTGTTAGGGTTCCGTAAGGAAGATATTGGCGAGAGGGCAGAGTTGGAGGCTAGGCAGGTGGGCCCGTGCCTAGGGGGTGTGGGCCTCCTATGGCCCTTCTTTGCCTTCCCTTCTAGCTTCCTTCGTCTTCCAGGAAAATATAATTTTCCAATATTTTTCTGGTATTTTCCTGATCTTCACGAAATTGCATCAAAACACCTCTTTTTCCATTAGAATCCAGACTCCGGCAATCCATCCTCCAAGAATCATCCAACATGCAAAAACAGTGGAAACGACATAAGTAACACCTCATAATAAGACATATATCAATGAATAGAGGCAAATTATGATATAGAATGGTGATGCAAATTGGACGTATCACATCCTCATCATGGAAATCAACAATGGTGATGGAGATGGTGGTGGAGATCGATGGATATGGCTCCGGGGCACTTCCCCGTCCTGGCAGGGTGTCAGAATAGAGACTATTTTTTCCCTGAATATCCCCTTCGGTGGCGGCGGTGCTACGGAACTTTTCGTGGCTTTCTGGTCGATTCTTTAGGGTTTTGAGTCGGGGGCTTCTTATAGGCGAAGGAGGCAAGGTTGGTGGAGGACCCCCTGTGGGCGCGGCCAGGGTGGGACTCGCGCCCACCTAGGGTGTGTCCACCCTGGTGTCCTCCTCCGTCTCGTCTTTGATTTTCCTTATCGCTTAGGGAAAAATATGAACTTTGGCTTTTGTCCTGTCCAATTCCGAGAATATTCATTTTTTAGCTTTCTGAAACCAAAAATGGCAGAAAAACAGGCAACTAGCACTATGTCATCTTGTCAATAGGTTAGTTCCGGAAAGTGTATAAAAATACCTCAAAGTGTAGACAAAGCAAAGCAAAGTAGATACTAAACAAGCATGGAACATCAAAAATTATAGATACATTTCTGACGTATCAAGCATCCCCAAGCATAACTCCTGCTCGTCCTCGAGTAGGTAAGTGATAAAAAAGAATAATTTTTGAGGTGACATGCACCATCACAATCATGATCAAACCATTTGCAAAGCATTGATATCTGGGATCAAAGTACTGTAAACATGAGCATGAAAGATGTAGTTCTAACAATAAGACAAAGTAACTATGCTGCAACATGAAAGGATACAAACAAATATCATGAATAATAATGCATTGAAAAACGTTTGTTTGTTTCCCAAACAGAAAACATAACATAGTGGCATTCATATTGTCCCTCATGGAGTAGCAAAACATAAATGCATAGGACACCTTCAAATCTCATTAGGGTGACTAGATACAAATAGTTCAAGAACAAGAAATATCAATAATATGCATCAATCAATAAGTTTTGGGACAATGCACATAGAACTAAGAATGGCAACTATGCTCTCTTAACTGGTGCCTAAAGGTAGAAGGTGGAGACTCAATATAAAAGTGGAAGAAAGGCCCTTCACAAAAGGGAAGCAGGGATTTCAAGTCTCAAAAAGAGCTTCCAAAAATTATGGTACTTGTTAGATTTTAGCTCTCATTGCCCCTATCATAAGCATCTTGAAGTGATTAAGGTTAAAGTGAACAAACTATGGAGCATATGCTTGACAAAGTATAAGTTGGAAATCTCATGTCCCTTGAATACGAGGGCCGCTCCTCATGCTACTCAACTTTAGTCGGCGGTAAATTCTCATAGTTAGTACATGTGTATCATAGAGAACTGCCATCGGGGTACCCCTTGCACATGATACAGGAGTTATCCCATAATAAAAATGAGAAGGCAAGCAGACAATGAGCATCTTAGCAATCTTCTTATTTACCATGGGAATATGGTGCTTTTTTCTCTCTTTCCTCTTTTCAATATGTCTCTTTTTTTATCAGAACAAAGCTTCATAGATGTCATTATGGTGATGCTGCAAGTTTCCACCAGGATTAGGCATGGATTAGGCTAGCGGCCCAGGAGTTTCTCTAACACACATACATAACTCCATGGACACAATCTCCATCTTTATTTCATACCGGCGACATCCATAAACAAAAGAGCATGATATCAACTGTGTAGAAAGTACAAGTGCAATGTTGAAAGCGTTCCCCGTGACAACACGGTTCTGCTAATTCCAACGTTTAAGTGCAAGCATATACAACACAAATGACACAATGGTTCAAGTTTATTTAGGGGCAAGAAAAATAAAGTGTGCCATCAAGTTTGTGAGAGCTTTAATTACTAAGTTTTCACATCACAAAATACTTTTTAATTGGAAGATAGATGAAAACAAGAATATACTTGGAATGGTATAACACACCATTCATAGGAATTTATATTTGACACTTTGGAATAACTTGTTTTTTTTGGAGTTGGATGCATGAGTAGAGCTTACTCAATACAAGTAGAGGCTAGCAAAAGACTGGGAGCAACCAACTAAGAGAGCAATAATGGCTAGCAAAAATATTGACTTTGGCTTTTGTCCCGTCCAATTCCGAGAATATTGATTTTCTGCCTTTCTGGAACCAAAAACAGAAAAAAAAACAGGCAACTGGCACCGTGGCATCTTGTTAATAGGTTAGTACCAGGAAACATATAAAAATACCTCAAAGTGTAGACAAAGCAAAGCAAAGTAGATACAAAACAAGCATGGAACATCAAAAAATTTAGATACGTTTCCAACGTATCGGTGCAAAGATTGTTTGTAGCTAGTTTCGAAGTTCAGATATCGATCCCATAGGGATCCCAAAGGTAAATGTTTATTGGTGCAGTCTCTGTCGTACCCGAAGTTGTCACATGTCTTCGAGTGAATTGACTGCAAGTGTTGAGAATACGAATGTAATTTGGGTGTAGATGAAAGTACTTAAATAAAGCTAAAATGTAAACTTCTGAAATAGAAAGCATAAAAAATAAAGGACGATATGTAGGGTTTCGTAGCATGGAAAACAAAAAAATTCTACCGCATGCAAACAAACAAGCCAAGATCTATCTACTAGATTGTAGCAACGAGTCGATAGAGGAACTCACCCTCGAAGATTCCAAAGCGGTTAACGAGAGCAGGTTCTCGTGGGTGATGTAGTCGTACTCTTGCCGATCTCAAGATCGCGTAGACAATCCTTCTGGCGCTGCGTTCCGGCAGCGCTTCCGCAGTCGGTCACACGTTCGGTCCTCAATGAAGACCTTCCTCTCCCTTGTTCCAGCAGGCAGCGGAGGTTGTAGCACTCTCCTCGTGATTCTGGCAGCACGATGGTGTGGTGTCGGAAGTAGAGGGGAGATCTCGCATGGCTTCGCCTTAAGCCGGAGCGAGTATGGTGGAGCAAGAGAGGTGCCTTGGCGATCTAGGTTTTAGAAGCACCAAGGGGAGGGGCTAGGCCGGCGGCTAGGGTTTGGGGAAACCCCAAGTCACCGACTTGGAAGAGCCCTAGGCAGCAGCGGCTGCACTTTGGTGGAGGCGCCAGGAGCTAGGGTTTTGGTGGACAGAGGTGTAGGGAAGAGGGGCACCCCTGCCCCTCCTTTTATAGGTAGGAGGGCACCGGCCAAGGGGAGGGAGTCCTCCCCCAAGTCGGCCTCCTTGGCCGGCGGGTGGAGGGAGAGGAACTCCTCCCCAAGTAGGTTTCCTACTCTCCCTCCACCAAGCAAAACTGACGTTTGACTTTTCAAATTGGCGTTTGACTTTTCAAACTAGGATTTGATTTATCCCTTTATTTTGCTCAGCCATGATACCTAGTACATGATGCAACCATTCCACATTGTCATGACACATTCATGTACCCTTCCCCTCCGGAGTGCCGGACCTTCCGGAACCTTCTAGAACATTCCCGATGAAAACACCGAAATCATTCCCCAACTCCGAAACAGGACTTTCCTTATATGAATCTTATTCTCCGGACAATTCTGGATCTCCTCGTGATATCCCGGATCCCATCCGAGCCCCCGAACAACATTTGGTCTCTTACTCATCATTCCATAACTACTCAACAACATCGAATCCTTAAGTGTGTCTCCCTACGGTTCGTGAATTATGCGGACATGATCGAGACACTTCTCCGATAAATAACCAATAGAGGAATCTGGAAATTCATATGGCTCCCACATATTTCTACGATTACTTTGCGATCTAATGAACCACTTACATACGATACCAATTTCCCTTGTCTCACGGTAGTTTACTTATCCGAGGTTTTGATCGTCGGTATCTCTGCATACCTAGTTCAACCTCGTTACTGATAAGTACTCTTTTCTCGTTCCCGCGGTATGTGATCCCTTGTGAACCATTCACATGCTTGCAAGCTAATTGGATGACATTCCACCGAGAGGGCACAGAGTATATCTATCCGTCATATGGATGGAGAAATCCCACTCTTGATCCATGTGCCTCAACCCATACTTTCCGAACACTTAATGCCACCTTTATAGCCACCCAGTTACGGTGTGGTGTTTGATGTCATCAAAGCATCCTTCCGGTGATGGTGATTAACATGATCTCATGGTCGAAGGAATTAGGTTACTATGTATCAGAAAGCTTATAGCAAATGAACTATATTAAATGACTTGATCTTTATGCTACGCTTAACTATAGGAGTATGTCCATCACATCATTCTCCTAATGATATGACCCTATTGTTAATAACATCTCTATGTTCATGATCAGGAAACCATGATCATATATTAACCAACAAGATAGTTTAGCAAGAGGCTTTACTAGGGACTCTTTTATGTTTAAAAATCACACAAGTATTAATGTTTCCTATTAATACAATTATAGCATGGTATGTAAACATTTATCATAAGCATGAAGATATGATAATAACCACTTTATTATTGCCTCTTGGGCATATCTCCAACACGATCTGTCTGTTTTTTTTGCAGATGACGAAGTAGGCGCGAGGAGTTTCAGTTCATGGTGATAGTGAATGGGCCGGCGAATGAGTGATAAGTTTAACAATTATAATCTCATAAGTATGTGTGTAGGCGAGCAACCCATAATTAGCCGGAACTCCTCTTGGTAGATTTTATCCCAACTTCAATAATCCTACTAGCCGGAACCCATAATTAAGATCCTTCAGGTTGCTTATCAATTAAGCTCCTTGCATCAAACTAATGCAATAAGCTCGGTGGTTCCCTGTTATCCTCAAATCAAACTAGTTTCCCATTAATATCCCTATGTCACTTGAGGGTTGCTGGTCTGCTAGTAAACAAGATTCTATCTATGTAGAACAAAGCATCAAGTTGTCTGGGCCCTTAATTGGACAACATTCTTTAAGCATCCCACAGATAGTCAAGCACACATAATATAGCAATTAGAATTAACCACAAACTTGATGAAAATTGTGTAGGCACATCACATCGCACCAATCCCCTACATATCCCACGCCCAAGGGAATTTAGTCACCCATGAGAGAAGAAATCATCATCAATATAATTAAATAAAGAGCATTCTTCTCGATATTACCGTGGAGATCCACAATAAGAAATAGAAACAAATCCAACACAATTAAAGATAGGAAGAACAATCTCAAACCCTAATCTTGCAAGGTGGAGATATCTCTCTCTCAAGCACAAGTAATGGCTATGGAGGAGTGGTGGCTAGGAGATCGAAGATCGTGGAGCGAGATGAAGAACGTCTTCCCCTTATTCTACAGATCCCTTCTTTCTCCCTTCTAGATGGTATGGCAGCTCGTGTGTTCTGTTTTCGACCTTGGCCTCTTCACGAAAGTTGTCCCTTTTAATAAGGCGAAGGAGATGGCAACTATACGGCGGCATCCCGTATAGTTGGTCGTTAAACTTGCAGTGAATTCTCCTCGATTGCTTACAAAAAGGGACTTGCTTGTTTTCGCCTGAATATTGTGTTTTTGCTGTTAAATCCCTCTGTTGATGTACAGACCGTGAAATTTTTTCTTTGCTACCAAAGTATTAGAGTTAGGTAAAGCTAGAAAACCATCAAATCCAAACAAAAACCATTGATAGAAGCCATAAAAAATGTGTAGAATCTCACAGCTATCAACTCCCCCAAGCTTAGATGTTGCTCGTCCTCGAGTGACAAGGAAATAAGAAAGGATAGTGGAGATTTGAAACTGAAATAAAAGAACTTACAAGCTTGAATTGGTGTTAAATTCTTTTCTTCACATTTTCTGCAATCTTAAACATGATCATACAAGTATTCATAGGATTGCACTGAGTTCACTTCCTAACCATGCATATCTTGCTAGCAAATAAATCATATGCACGAGAGAGTGTCAAGAGTTTAGCTAAGAAATTGAAACAAATCTTTTTGGTCTCTCTCTTATTGACAGATGAAAATTTTTTGATCTTGTTCCTTTAATCAATTAAGAGTACTCGAGTTTGCACCAAGAACATTTAATTTAAGAACAACTCATCTACTCCCACGTCAAAATTTCAAGACTCTCAAAGAATCTTTTTCCTTTCCTTGTTTTTCAAAAACTTCAACTATTTTCATAGAGAAATCATGTCACTGTTTTTAACATGTTAATTGAGGCTGTGTTGCATACTTGTGACCATGCCAATAGACAACTATTGAGGAATAGTGGGTCAGAGGAGTACTAGAACTTCACTTGGAACGTAAAACCACAAGGAGACTAATTTTTTTACATGTTATAGCTTTGTAAATACCGACGTTTACATAACTCATAGACAAAATCAAGTGGTTTCCCACATTTAGATTGTTCGTTGGCCAGTGGAGTTAATAGTTCCCCATGGAGTATGATAGTATTTGTAGTTACACGCGTAAAGCAATATCCTACTATAATTATTAGAAAAAGTAGTGGCATAATCTCTACTACTTTGAAGTATCCATTTTGTTAGATAATTTCATTCAAGGGTGCTATCGATTCTATTTACATTAAGCTCAATGGGGTTTAGTAGTTTCTAAAATCAGATCTTTTGGGCTAAACATGGAATCAAGTCATCTCTTGTATGCTTTTTCTTGTTGTAAAAATGTTGGAAATATTTAACCAAGTTCATTGCTCAAGGTTTCAAAGATAATAGTGGACACTATCAAGGGAATATAATTTATAGGATAACAAGCTAGGTGAGGAGTGACTCAAATGCAAGCGAGTAAATAATTATAGGATCAATTTAAAATTGCAAGACATGTGATGAAAGGAATATGATACCTCCATGCATGGCGCCGAATCCGTCAACGACTGCCTAAGATATAGTTCCACGCCGACAGCATCCACGCCAACCGTACCATACCAGAGCCTCCGTACAGTGCACCGATTCTGTTTTCAGTGAAGCTCTTGTCCACCGCGCTCAAGCCGGCATTGACCGCCCAAGATCTGCTTCCCCGACGCAAATAGACATCGCA
Source organism: Avena atlantica (assembly GCA_910589765.1). Lineage (NCBI taxonomy): Eukaryota > Viridiplantae > Streptophyta > Magnoliopsida > Poales > Poaceae > Avena > Avena atlantica. The sequence goes on along the minus strand of OU342735.1, from coordinate 456,929,036 downwards.
ACCATAGCACCCTCGGTGACCTGGATGTCACCTGAGTGGGTACGGATGATGGTTATAAGCCTCTACGACCATGGTAACCAAATGTTCCAAATATTTTTTTTTGTTTTGTCATTAGCATATCAGGTTCAAGCCTGTCGTAGTGAACTTTATTTTTCTAATCTTGCTACACACCAAGTCAGTGCGTACGCATGTTCTTTGTGCTACATAAAGGTCATTGGACATGCTGGATTTCATTTGTTGCTCTACAAATTTTAAGGCATGCACATGTTCTTAGCTACTCCATACAACAGTAATTGCCTGCTATTGTTTAGTTCTTGTAAAATATAAATTCAGTGGAAACTATTAGTGTGGATTCCCTGCTCCACTGTTACTGAATTTATCTGGTATGTCCTAAGCTATGTTCCTGTTATTATTTTCTCCCTGGTTTCATTCTTCTAACATGTAGTACGCATTCAAACTATTTATACTAATTCGATTATAATTTTGTTGTTGCCATCTCATTCTTCAAAAGCTGCAATACTGACTATTTTCTTTGTCTTTGCTTAGATCTCCAAAAGGGAAATCTGAACATGTTGGTTTGCATAGCCTCTTCTAAGGGTTCACAAGTGATGCCATTGTTTTCTTATCTAGTGCTAGTTCGTCCTAAGCAACGACATAAGTACCCTCTACCGTATATATAGTTTATTTATGGTTTGCCTTCCTGCTCTAGTATGATGTCGTTATAATTTATGACTGGTTTATTTTTAACTATGACAGTAACTACATGCCATTGTGTAGCTCACCGCAAATTTCGAGTCACCCAACGTCTCTTATATTCTAGAATACACAACTGCTTTCATATATATTTGTTGAAATGACCTGACTAGTTTATATTTGCTGAAATTCTAAGAAACACTATTTGATTGCTCAATTCATTTGTTGGCACACTTCTGTAATGCTTGTTTATCCTGATACGCAGGTTCATAATTGATGCCATTATATTTCATATCTAATTGTTCGTCATAAGCAACGGCATCACTATCCTCTATTGTATATATAGTTCATTCGTGGTTTCCATTCACGCTCTACAAGTTTTGGTATGATGCCGTTATAATTTTATCTATTTCATTCTTATAGCTACGACAGTAACTGCAAGCCATTGTGTAGCTCACCGCAAATTCCGAATTACCCAACGTCTCTTGCATTCCAGGATAAAGAACCGCTTCCATATATATTTATTGATGACCTGGCTACTTTATATTTGCTAAAATTCTAAGAAACATGTTGTTTGATTGCTCATTTCATTGTAGACACATTTGTATAATGGTTGCTTGTGTTGTTATACAGGTTCACAAGTGACGCTATTATATTTTATATATTGTTCTGGTTCGTTCTAAGAAATGACGTAACTACTATCTATCATATAGTTCCTTCATGGTTTGCATTCCCTCTCTACAAGTTCTCGTATGATGTTGTTATAATTTCTGTTTGGTTCATTCTTAGCTACGATAGTAACTGCATGCCATTGTTTAGCTCACAAGTTATTTCCAAGTCATCCAACATCTCTTGCATTTCAGGATATGCAACTGCTTTTATATATATATATGTTAAAATGACCTGGTTAGTTTATATTTGTTGAAATTCTAAGCCACACACATTGTTATATTTCTCGTTTCATGATAGGCACACTTGTTTAATGCTTGCTTGTCCTGTTTATTTGACGTGATGGTCAGTATATTTTAACTATTGACAAGTAGTAAACTCCAATTCATTGATCCTGTTGTATCAGTTAAATGAGTAGTTTGCTTTATTTGATGTATTAACTTTTTATTACTTAGTTTCAGACTACAATTATTGCTATCGTTACCAAAGAGGGGGCTGCAAGATCGTGTCTCAAGGTTGTTTTCAAATATAGATGACACACTCAAAAAGGAGATGCATGTGATAGATGGATAAAGCAAATTGAGGACTACTATCAACTCGATCATCAACTGAAATGTCGATTTTTCTTTCCCTTGAGTTGATAATATGTATTAATTTTAAGCAGTTTACGTTTGATGTAATATCTAGATTAATCGCGTAGACCGTAGGCATTTAGTTGACACCGTACACACATAGCGGTAGGCAATACCATACCTCTGCGCTAGCCAGGTCGATTAGGATACAACATCATGCTTTGTATTTGCCTGTCTTGTATTAGGCCGATGATGAACAGTAAACATGCTCACAAATTATACACCTTTTATGATAATGGACTCAAGAAATGTAGAAACTTTAAAAGACCGTAAAACTAATGGGGCCGACCCACAGGTGACGGCCCCACAACAGTGACATCCCGAAAACAGTAACATGCCGAAACAGTAAAATGCCAAAACAGTAACATGCCAAAAAAAACTATAACAGACCAGAGCAGCAAAGGGCCGACACTTAAATAGACAAAAAAGTAACGGACTAGGACAGTAGAAGGCTCGGCCAAAAGAAGGTCAGGATCGCGACATGCTAGAATAGTAATATGACGAATTGGCACTAGGTCGGAATAGTAATGGGCCGAGAAACTTACCAGGCAAAAACAGTAACAGGCGAGCAAGACATTTATGGACCCAAATAGTAACATGCCCAAAAGTTTATGGGCCGGAGCGGCTTACATAAATGGAGCCATTTCAAACAGTGCAGGACTATAAAGTAACGAGCCAAAACGGGCTGGCCAAACGTGCCCAGTTCAAACAGTACATGGAGGAACAGTAACATGCCCGACATTTTGCGGGCTCTACAGTTGGGCCTGTTTCAAACAGCGTAAGTCGAAACAGTAATGATCCCAAAAGTATACAGGCCACAGCGGGTAGCACAAGTGGGACCATTTGTAACAGTGTAGAACGAAATAGTAACGGGCCATGATACTATTGGGCTCTCTTAATGGGCCGGTCCACTTAATAATTATTAGGCCTTGGTTGGGCCTATCTTTCACCGCGGTTTCATTGACAGTTAACGGCACTAACTGACCATTAAATGTGTTCACCACGTGGTAGTTTGCATGATGTCAGCAGTCACCGCTGCTGGCAAACCGATCTACGACGGAACAACTTTTTATGGCCGAAGCGTGCGATCCGCCACGGTTGAAAAAAAACCGTGGTAGATTCATTTGTTACAGGGCTTCTAGCATGAAAGACATCCATCATAGAAGGCTTTTCAACCACAAAAAACGGGCCTTTAACCATGAAAATCGTCCGTTGTAAAAGGACTTGTAGTGCATCTTCGAGTATACTATCTAAAATCTCACTTGTTGAACGTTGGAAGATCATTGCTCTAGTACTTAGGCTCGGCTATAAGAAACTAAGTTCATGGTATAGGAAATGCGAGATATGGGTGTTTATACTCTTTGAGCTATCTTAGTTGTGCTATAAACTAAGGCTGTTGTTAGATTTTTTCTTCCTTGTTTTGCAACACACCTTTAATTTTTGTTTGTCATTTTTTGTTCTTCGTTTTCTATAACGTTTTTCAACATTGTTTCTTCTAAATTGTTTTTCTTTGTATGTTTTATGTTGGTTTACCAAACACAGTTGAAGGATCGTACGTACAAGAGAGAGAATGTAATTATATCTAAAATGAGTCAATAAACATGGAAAAAATTGTAACAGGTGGATGGAATAAATGAACAAGCAGTGGTGCCATGTTACCATGGCTACAATGCTGAGAAATCAAAATGATACAATGCCGCAAAAATGGCAAACAAAAAACAACATAGAAAGGTGGAGGAAAAACAAGAGATAAAGATCCATTGTGTGTGTTGTGAAAGCTAGAACAAACATCGTTGCGAGAGATAAAGATCTGAACGTTCGACAATGAACATAAACCGATAAACACATGTTACATGTTCGTACAAAATAGTAAACACGGAAACCAAAAAGGACGAGAACGAATGGGCGATAAAGATTCATTGCGCGTGCATACATAATTGTTAAAAATATGCCATGTTGCGCACGCGAATGCAATACCGAGAAAGCGAAAACGTACAAGGACGCGAAATCAAGAACAAACTTGGTGTCGACTGATCATGCATGCCTAAATTTTTTTTACAAATGTCGATAGACCAAAAGGTAAACTTAAACCAATAGATTCACGTGCGTTGGTACGAAAATAGTGAACGCAGAAGCCGAAGTGGATGAGAATGAATGAGAGAGAACGATTCATCACGCGCATGTACATAATTTTTACGAATCATATGAGAATAGAAGATGTAGAAGCCAAAAAGGGCGAAAACGAATAAGATATTATGAAAATGGTTTCATCACTTGGTTCGTACTTGTTAAGCATGAAATATTGTCGGCACACTGATTTTTCAGCGGCTACATTGCCTATCATGTTAACGTCGCTCACCCTTTCTGTATACATTAATCCATTCATCCCAGGAAGCCTTACCCCTAGGGTGCAGAGAGGAGTTTAGTAGTTAATACTGTTCATAAATAATTCAATGATAGATTCTAACATAAAATTAGATATTAGTTTGGGATATATGTTTCCCGAGCATTCTTGCAGGAGGAAAGATGTCATTAATTTAACATTTTCTTGCGTGCATGCTGCTGCTCCTTCTCCTATTGGGGTCATAATTGTGGGACAATAGTGAAGAATTAGTGTGCCAAATACACTTTTCATCCGGTAATTGATCGGGTTGCATCTCATCCTATGATGATGATTGTCTGAGTTTCATGCGACAACAACAAAAATCTCACCTGAAGTGATGGCTAGTCATGCCTGAGAAAAGGGGATCTTAACCATAAATAATCTTAAAATGAGTAACCTTGATAGAACCATGTTCCAATTGATTTATAGTTTTAGATAAAATTAATGGAAAAGGTAGAAATAAATTGGATTTACTTTTGACATTTTTTATTGATTCTTCAACATGCAGTGCAAGGGTCATGATGATCATACCAACTTCCTATTTTTAAAAATTTATTTTTAGATAATGCAATAAAAGTTGCGTGCTCAACCGCCCTCAAATAGGAGGATCCTGTTTACAATCATACTTGCAGCAACATCTTTCAACATCGTTAAAATTTCCACAATCTGCTGTAAAATTGGTAATCCCCAACGTAACACATGAATGTTGGCACTTGTCTAGAGTGCAACCTGGTAACTTTGGGCAAGCAACTGCAAAATAAAAGAGCACCGATCAAAGTCAAATTGTGTCAGACATGTAAAATCATAAGAACAAATGAGTTAAATTACATGAACATGATATGCTTCCATCTCCTTGACCAAAGCAGGGTGACATGACCAACGCCATGATGATCGTGGCAACCACGAACAACGCCATCCTGGTTTTGAGAAGCTCCATCGGATGAGAGACCTTGTTTTTAACTGTATTTCGCTCAATGGCTTGGTTTTGATGTGATGCTTCTTTATTGGCCCCTCTTATAAGGAGGTGTATAGATGAAACAAACGTGGGAGATAATTAATTCATTTTATTGTAATTCACTATTTAGGGATATCTTTAGATGTCATTAATTTTATGCCTCATAGCAATGCTTTATCCACTGGTTCCACATTAAACTATTGCTCCATATGGCATGTTGATACATTTCATTTTATACTGCTTGCAATGGTGAGGTAAGTATTAAATACAACATGGTCTGGCTGTAATTGAAGGTTCCATGATATTGCACACAAATTTGTAAATGGATATATTACTTGTATTTGGATTTGTTGGGATCTGAATGAATATGTATTCATACACATTAACTTTTTTCTCTTTTCGTTTCTCTTCTTTTCATTTTCCTTTTATATTCGGCAATCCTATTTTGTATTTTGTGTACTTTCAATTATTTATTTTGTATATTCTCTTTAACTATTGAAATAATAGATGGGCCTTGGTCCCATATAAACATTAATTCCTGGTTACTCTCTAAGGCCGATGTAGGTTATCATGGGAAGTTCGGTACCATACTAGTGGTGGAGGAGAGTAACCCGCATTTGGCGCATGAAAAATATTGTAGTTGTGTAAAAATTTGACCAAAAAATGACATATACAAAAACAGGCAAGAAAGTGAAATTTCTAATGTATATAGCGTGTGTGCGTAATGTCAATATAGTGTTGTTTTTGGAAAATCCTTCAACCAGGTTGGAATAAAAGTCGTTTGTTGGCAAAATCTTTTATACGGGTACAATACTTGAAACCGAAAACACGACTGAAAGTTTTGAATTTTTTTGAACCTTTTTTAAACTACTATTTTTTGTTTGCAATATAGGGTACGTGCGCACCCGGGTTAACCGCTGTATTTTTGTGAAGGTGAGTAGAGTCCTCCTTATATATAAGGGATCTTATGCATGCTATTGGAGTTTGAGAAGAGGACTGATTCACGCGTGTTCCTTATCCTCCGCCCGCCATGCCATGTGCATGCTCGTCGTGTTTTGTGAACGAGAGAACCTTCAACCTATGTTCTCTGTGCGCTTATTTTCTCCGATTAGGAACAGACACTACTAGTAAAACGACTGCATTGGATTTGGACTTATGTGGTGCATATGGGAATGCGCCACTGAAATCATGCCACTGAATTGTAATTCTATGGCGCATATTGAAATGCGTCATAGAAGTCTCAAAAACTTTTATGGCGCATGTTTAGGGATGCAGAAGTGGGACAAGTGGGATACCACTTTTAGACTACTAGACTAACTCCAATTTAGGTGGGATAAATGGGATAAGCGGGATATGTCAAATCTAGTTTATCCCACTTGTTCCACTTAGTTTTGAGTTAGTCTAGTAGTCTAAAAATGGTATGCCACTTGTCCCAATTATCCCACTTCTGCATCCCTACGCATGTTGCCACAGAAGTGTTTTTTTCAAAATTAAAAAAAGCAGGCCAGATCTCAAACTTCTATGGCGCATATTCCCAATATGCGCCACTGTTTTTCTTCAATTTTTTTTTTAAAAAAAACCTGGACAGAGGTGGGGGTCACCGGAGGTGGGGGTTGCCGGAGGAGGAAAAGGAGGTCGATGGTGGCTTGAGGAGGAGGTCGCCAGTTGTGGAGAGGAGGAGGCCACCGGTGGAGGAGGGACTCGCCGGAGGAGGAGGTCGCCGGAGTAGGAGGAGGCCTTCGGTGGAGGAGGCACTCGCCGAAGGAGGAGATCGCCGGAGTAGGAGGAGGCCACTGGTGGAGGAGGTCGTCGCGAGAGTAGGAGGATCTCACCGGGGTAGAGGAGGAGGAAGGAGGGAGGATGGAGGTGCTCACCGGGGTGGAGGAGTAGGGAGGTGGGAAGATGAGCTCACCGGGGTGGAGGAGGAGGGAGGAGGAGGATCTCATCAAGGTGGAGGAGAAGGAGGCCTCCGGTGGAGGAGGTTGTCGTCGGAGTAGGAGGAGGAGGAGCTCAGCGGGGTGGAGGAGGAGGGAGGAGGATGAGCTCACCGGGGTGGAGGAGGATGAGCTCACCGGGGTGGAGGAGGAAAACGTGAGGACGAAGGGGAGGAGAAGGAGAGAATAAGTGGAGGGAGGAGAAGTGTGTCGGAGAGAAAGAGGATAAAATAGAGGGAGAAGGGGCGTCAACGGGATTTAAATTTTGAATCCCGCACAAGACTTCTGTGGCGCATATGGGAGAAATACGCCATAGAAGTTTCTCCCCCTTTTTTGCAGGAAAAAATCTTCTTTCTGCCATAACTTTTTACACTTTTCGAATTTAGGGAATCTGTAAAATCTTCAACAGCTTCCATCTATTGAAATTGAGTGGGAAATTTCGAGACGATCATTGTGATATTTTTTTTCTGATATCATATGCAAAAGTTATAGTTGATTTACCGTGCCATGATCTTTTTTTGCAAAATACATCTAAATTCATATTTTTCATTTTTCCCTACAACTATACGGAAATATATTTTTGTTTGTACATATGGGTACGAGACCTATCTGATACATTGAAAGACTGAATGATGCTTTGAGATCTATAAAAGCTACTATGAGAGAACTGTGTTATTTCCAATTTCTGCATTTCACTAGATGAGAGTGATTCCGTGGAAAGTACAGCAGAGAGACTAATGGCTGTGAAATATAGCCATCCACATACGCATTTGAACTAGATATTATTCACATATTTGATGAAATATCTCTCTATACCCTGCCACTAATGCTTAGTGATTAAAGGGGTATGCAATCCTTTCTTGCTATTTTTCCTTGCACAGATAATGACGTATGATGATAGGAATCACTACATAAATGCCAAAGATACGAGATTTCCAACACGTCAAAGAAACCAGGAGTCGTGAAGTGGAGGCAGAAGCCTTAACGACCAACTATACTGCGAGAAATTTATTCTGGCCGTATAGTTCTGGCCATATAGTTTGCACCGACTTTATTAGGTGAAACAGAACAACTTTCATGAAGAGACCCCTATATAAAGAGGCTTTGGGAGACGGGAAACAATGCTTCTTTTTCGACCTCAACTCTACCTGCCACCAGAAGCCGCCACACCGGAGGAATAGATCTAGATCTAAACCTCTAAACCCTTCACCATCATAGCCATCTGCCACCACTTGTAATAGTAGATATCTTTTCCAATTAGCGATATTGTAAGACTATTTGCTATTAACCTTATGATCTCTATCACAATGTTTATGATTATGGATTTCATCTCTATGTGTGAGTAATTCTTCTTGGCTAAGGGCTTCGACCTAGCCATGTAGCTTTTTGTGCATGTTATTTATCATAGATGAGATCATGTATTAGTTTGTATGACATGATGATTGTAGTACTCTATCTTGCCTCAATCGAAGGACTTGTCAGGTACCCAAGACCTCGAGGATTGATCCAGGTAAAGGGAGTGTGAGTAATGAATGATCTGCATAATGGGCACCCCAGTGATAGAAGGGGTAGTACGGCTATATGTGAGGGATTTAATTGGGATTAAAAGTGACACCACTATGCATATAATTAGTTCTCTTTCTTCTATGGATGAGACTAGTAGGTTATTGCTATAAGCGGTTACAGAGGCGATAGCAATTATGGATGCACTGCCCACATATAATTATCTTGCTCTAACAATTACATGCATAGTTTATTATTATCTATTATTCACATCAGATGTTTTGCACAGCTACTGGTGAAAACCGAAGACCTTAGACCCTGTCTCTCTCCATCGTCAACAACAACAACAACAAAATCGCAATGAAAACACAAAAGGAATTCTAAAACTCTCGAAGGTCCGTTTAAGTAATCTCACTTTGCTTTCTTCTTCCCGACGATTTGATAAACCTAGGTCTACTAGGGAAAAAGAGCTATACTACATCCGTAATCCGGATCGAAGGTATCAACCCTTTTTCTGGTGCCATTGCCGGGGAAGCAATAGCTACCCTGGCGAGGTTAGTAGGAACCGTGCTAGTTTTAATTCTTGTTTTTAATTTTTAGTTTGCTTTCAGTCTTTATTAGAAAACCAAAAAAAAATAGTTAATATTTTAATTCTTGTTTTTATCATCATTAGTACTTGATTAAGAAAATGTAAAAACATAGGAGTATGGCTGAAAAGAATCTAGGGGAGTTTGCAACTCCCAACAATGATTATTTGCATACTCATATTACTCAACCAGTGATTGCTGCTGAAGATTATGAAATTAAGCCCCACTTTTTAAGTTTGGTTCAACATAATCAATTTGGAGGCTCTACGGTTCAAGATGCTAGTACGTCAAAAACGTATCTACTTTCCCGAACACTTTGGCTATTGTTTCTCCTCTAAACTTGTGTGATTTGGATACAACTAACACGTACTGCCGTTGTTTTTAGCAGAATTACCTTGGTGTCTAGTTTTTGTGCAGAAAACCAACTATCAGGAAAAATCCCGGAAAATACGCCAAAAATTCTATTTCACCAGAAGACTCACGGAGCCAGAAGACGAGACGGAGTGGGGCCCACACCCCCCCAGTCGCGCGGGCCAGGCTTGGCCGCACCTGGAGAGGGTGTGGCCACCCTAGGCACCCCCTCGGCCTCCCTATTCTCCTATAAGATGCCTCTTGACCTAAAAACCGAGGGGGGTTCGACGTTTTTCCAGAAAGAGTTCCGATGCGCCGCCACCACCAGAAACCGTGATTCGGAACCAGAAACTCCGTTCTGGCACCCTGCCAGGACAGGGAATTTGGAGAGGATCATCGCCATCATCATCAACAACGCCTCTCCATCAACCATCCATGTTCCCCTCATCCATGAGCGAGTAATCCCCCGCTGCAGGCTATGAGGATGCTAGGGATTGGATGAGTTCTATCATGTAATCGAATAAGATTGTTAGGGCATGGTACCCTATTAGTGCTATTTGACTTTGTTGCAACTTGTTGTGCTTAATGCTTGTCACTAGGGCATGAGTGCCATGATCTCAGATCTGAACTTATTATTGAATCATTATGATAGTATTGTTTGTGATCTTATCTGCAAGTTGTGTACACATATCATTGTACGGATCCAAAGGCCCCGAAGTGACAGAAATTGGGACAACCTGAGGGGATGGCTGTGATGTGAGGATCACATGTGTTCACGGAGTGTTAATGCTTTGCTCTGGTGTTCTATTAAAAGGAGCACCTTAATTGCCAGTAGTTCCCTTGAGGCCCCGCTACAACGGGCTGGCAGGACAAAAGATGTTGTGCAAGTTCTCATTGTGAGCACGCATGGCTATATATGGAGCACATGCCTATGATTGTTTAGTACTTGGATGCTTATTCTTATTTATCTGCAATTTCCCTAAATCTTGAAGTTACATTTTTATGCTCATCCATGCGACCCCCGTCCGTCCATCCCTATGCCTACCGCACTCATATGCTACTGTTTGCTACTACTGTTACTATTGCTCTTGTTCTACAGCTGATGTTGCTTTGCTATTGCTACTACAAATTGTTGCTGTCGTGGTGGTGTCACGACAGATGCCATGGGTAGGCTTAAGTTGGGGGCCGAGTGGGTGCTTATGGTCACCAGGGAGGGAGTGCACGGTCTTGCCATGCACGAAGAACAAGATGAACTCTCCACACTGAGGAATTTTATTGATGCTAGTGGTTTACAAGTGCTCCTCGAGCTGTGTGAACTAGTGTTTAGTGCACTAGTTCCCTACTAGGTCCAACCTTTTCTAACTACAGCTATTCCCTTCCTTATATAGGCGTTGCTAGCTAGGTTACACCCATTTGGGTTCTAGGGGTACTGTTTGGATCTTGGTCCCTACTGTGTGGGCCGGGTCATGGGCTTGCCCTAAGCCTAGTGGCCCATTCCATAAAGCTAGACAGCTAACGGTCTTCAGGTATGTCGCCTCAAGTTCCTTTGGCATCACGTAGTAACTTTGTATGTCAGCCCTTGCTTTAGGCGTCACCCGGCTCCTTTCATGTCACCCGGCGTCGCCCTTCTCTTTTGACCATGCTTTACCTTGGTCTCTCCTAAACCTCACTCGGAAAGGTACCAATGTCCTGTCTGACTCGGACCTTCCTTGTGAGACTCGGCTCGTTGGTTCCTGCAAGGTTAACATATTTGTCCTATACGGGGCGGCATAGTTTCTATGTCGGACGCATACAATATTCTTACCCGGCCGTCCTTACTCGGCCTGGTTCTTTGTTCACTCGGCGTAAGCCAAGATGGGCTGTGTTTTACCCCTTGTGACCCTACCGGGGGTTATCCCCCCCCCCCCCCCCCGACATTAGTCCCTGAAGCTGGTGAGGTCTAGCAGTTCCAGCTGTTAGGCGTCTCCAGGTTCCTTTAATATAATTAGAACTTCTTATTTTGTCTTTATTTACTGCTTAGGGCGCACTTTTTGGTGCAATATTGCACCATGCCGATTCTATCTGACAGTTTTCGGATCCATTATTTGACTTTTGGATCGTTTTTCCCTCGTGTCGAGTCATTTTTGCCAATTCGGAGTCACTTTCAGCGTGCTTCAGTCACTGACAGCTGGTAAACATGGTGACTTGCCTCAAATTTTGTTCCAATCCCTGACTGCATAGTGACGGCTGCACGGTAATTCCCCTTCACTGTGGCAGTCCCATCGGTCCGCGCCCCTTGTCGTTCCTTTCATGACGTGGTAGGGGATTTCCCGTGTATTGTTGTCACGTGGCGCCCGCTGATTGGCTCACCCGGCCGAATACACGGCCACACGCTGGCCGCACGGCACAGGGGGATCCCACGATTGGGGTTTTTACTGCCCTTAAGTAGGGGTGAGGGGATCATAACTTCCCTCGCCCGTTCAGTTTCCCCGTAGCCTCTTCTTCTTCCTTGCGCCTTCAAAATCCTACTTCCTCCTCTGCGGCTCTTCTTGCCCTCTGTTCTTGCTTTGCGATTGCCTTTTCCCTCTTTTCATTCCACTACGGGTCCTTGCTCTTCCAAGCCTCTTCCAACGGCGAAAGGGATTGAGTCCAGGGAGATCATGGACGCATGCGATGCCGCTGAGGGAGCCGAAGAATAGGAGGTTCTCGCCGGCGAGCGCGGTGGCTAGGAGGGTTCAGAGTTCTCCGCCGAGGAGGTTGAATGGCTGCGCTCCACCAGGCACATCCCGCTCGAGGTTGACTGTCGTCTTCCCGTCGGTGAGATTTCCCCCAAACCCGACGCCAATGAAAGGGTGGTTTTCCTCTCCCATTTTGAGCAAGGTTTCGCCTTGCCCGTGAGCAGTTTTTTCACTTCTTTTCTTTCCACCTTCCATCTTCAGACCCATCATTTGCCTACCAATGCGATTGGCTCCCTTTCTTGTTTCATTTCTGCTTGTGAGGCCTACTTTGGCATTTGGCCTACAGTTCTTCTGTGTGCCAAATATTTTAGGGTCCAAGTACTTCCTCAGCCTGGTGCTCCCTAAGTCGAGAAAAGGCCGACCCGGTGCGGTGCTGCTAGCATCACACCTAGGAGAGATTCCATCTTTCCTCGGGTTACTGGCCTAGACTCTTGCAAGAAATGGCATAGGACTTTCTTCTATGTCAAAAACAGCGGGGCCACTGATTACATCCGGCTCCCCTTTCTCGGACGAGGTCCCTAGCAAAAAGCTCTGGCAGCTTGACCCGCGCAACTAAAACGCTGCGGTGAATGAGGCCAACGTGATTCTATAGAGGTTGCTATCGCCGAATGAGAACTTTTATCTTGCCGACACGGATCTCATGTGCACTTTCTTTGCACACCGGGTCATCCCCATCCAAGCCAGGAGCCATAAGATGTGCTTCATGAGCGGTACGCATGACCCCACTTGGCACTCCACGAAGGATCTTACCCACGATTCTGTGGCCCGCCGAGTAAGCTCGATCTTCAAGCTGAACTTGGCAGATGATTGGGCTTGGAGCGGCCCTCCATTTAGCCGGGTCAGGCCTGTCCCCTGGGTAAGTTTCTTAGTCACCTTTCAATACCGAGTCAGCTTTATCTTGTTTTTCTATTTTTTGTCTAGTTTTCGATGCTTATTCTGTTTGTCTTTCGCAGAATCTTGTTCACCAGGTTGATGAAAGTACTGTCCCTCCCAGTTCTTACAACGAGGACTGCTCCGACTCCGACGAAGTCGAGTATGATCTAGAGCGCTTCATGCCCATTCCGCATGCGGCTCCTACTTCAACTCCGGGTAAGAGCCACACTCGAAACCCCTTACAAGATTGTTCTGACGATGATGATGATGATTGTGAGATTTTGGAGGTACTTGCCTTTAGACCTTTGCCCTCTAACTTATTCGAGTAAGCCTATCATTTACTTATGCAGTTGTCCAAGTACATGACACTCCCCCTCTTGCTGTGGGCGGAGTCGGCAAAATCCCTATCGCCAAGCCGAATAAGCGACGGGGGGCCTCCTTTAGTGCTCAGCCGGCTAAGAAGGCAAGGCTACTCCTGCCGCTGCCACACTGGAGGAGACTCGCAAAGCAGCTGGATGCCCAGTCACACGTCGCCCACCGCGCGACCCGACCGTTTCCGGGTAAGCTTTTGCGATCTGTTTACTTTGTATTTTTCCTTCTCATGTTTTGCTACTGCTTTCTCATGATCATTTTGTCGTTTTCATCGCCGCGCCTTTGTCGGTCAACCAGGCTGCTCCTAGCATTGCCTCGCCGCTAAGGCCTGCGCCTCCTCCAGCTGATTCTACGGTGCAAAGCCCCGTCCGAGTTGAGTCTCCCTCTGCTGAGGATCACGCTTCTCAGTGTCAGTCAGACCCGGTGGCACACCCGGCGAAGAAGACTCGGCGCAGCACCTCTACCGCACCCCAGGAACAACTTGCTAATATTGGTGTCGGCAATGATGGCATTGAGAAGATCTTCGCCACCAGTTCCTCTGGCACCAGCCCATAAGTTGGTGCTCATGAACAACTTCCTGATCTTGGTGGCATCAATATTGCTGAGCCCACTCAGTCGGCTTCCATTTCATCTCCAAACAAACCTTCTCACTCTCCTCCTTTGTCAAAGAACCAGACCCGGCCCACCGCTCCTGGTCCGGCTCACACCCCATCCGATAAGACCACTTCCACCAAGCAAACAACATTGGTCTGTGCTCTGGGAACCGCAGTTCAGATCCGGCCGACGATGCCAACAACGATGCTTGTCCCAACGGGTAAGCCGAGCGGATCCGCGGTCGCCGGGTCAGGCGGCAGTTCTAAAGCTGTTACCCTGCACACTAGTGCCGATGCGACCCACGCCAATGTGGGAACTACCCTGAAGAAGTGGCAAGTTCTCACTCGGACGCTCAGTGGGAATGGCCTTGGTGCCGCTGCGCCTTATGCTGGGGCATGGAACACAGCTGGCAAGCAAGAGGTCAGCTCCCGCGCTGGCAAGAAGGTGAAGCTGGGCCCCAAGGCCGTTTCCGACATGACCCAGCAAGCCATTACCTTAATGGCTTGCGCAGATTAAGTGAACGAGGTAAATAACCTTCTTACTCTTTTGTGTTATTGAGTATTTCTGTTATACATATCACCTAGTCCCCAAGGTTACTACCGAGTGAGGAACTTACTCGGTTGTAAGCTCTATGCAATAACTTAGCCTTTATTTCCTTATGCCAAGTTCGCATGTTAGATTTTCGATCCCTAGTCCCTGAGGTTACTGCCGAATGAGAAACTTATTCGGCTGTAAGCTCTAATATAGGAGTCATCCCTTATCCGGCTATAAGCTTGACTTCACAATTTATTCAACTTCTCTTTCCTTTGTGCAGCTTATGATGGGGATATGCCTACTGGGGTATACCCAGCAGGGCGTTTCCGGCTGGCCCGTGAGCTGGCGAGTGGGCCTGCAGAACGACGAGTGGATTGAAGCCCAGCAAGGTACCGAGCGACTGGAAGCTGAAGGCCCAGGCGAGTAGATAGGCCCAGTCGGACTAGGTTAAACGACTACTGAAGCCTTAACCGAATCGGTTGAGATATGTAAACCCTAGGGGAGGTGAGCCTATATAAACCTCCCTACAGGGTGAGAAGAGACACGTTCCCTGATACACCCAAGCGACTCGCCGCCTAGCCGCCGAGCTCGCCCATTGTAACACCTCCATAATACAATCTAGCAGGAGTAGGTCTTTACCCTCCGGGGGGCCAAACCTGGGTAAAACCCTGTGTCTTTGCCCTCATCTCGCACCGCAGATGGCTGGCCGCCCTTGCCCCTCGTTCTACTACTCGCTGCCGATTGCAGCATCTGCCGTGACCATTCCCACGACAGTGGCACCCACCGTGGGGCCTGGCCGGTCTGGCCGGTGTTCTGCGGCGAGATCCAATCTGCCCATCAACGAGACGGTCGCCACCGGCCGCATGATAGCGATCGGCGAGATGCTCCAGATCTTGCCGAGCAGCTACGTCCCGGCGGCGCGACCCGTCACGCACAGCGTGATCCTACCTATCGGCACGATCAACCTCTTCGTCGGCCTCACCGACGTCATCGTCTCGGAGGACTCGGCTCGCATCCGTGAGTCGCCGCCACGCGATCGGCTCTCCGAGAGCCAGATCCGCACGATCCACCGCCTCGCCTCTGAGTACAACTCGGCCCACAACAACGTGGCCGGGAATTCAGCGTCCGCAGAGGATGCAGCCCTCACCGACGACGCCGACTCGGCGACCCTGGCGTCACTCGCCGGATCCATCACCGCGGCCTCATCCGCGGGCTCCATCGCCCAGGTCTCCAACGCGGGAGACTTCGAGGACCCCTCCATCCTCGGGATCTTCGAATTCGACTCCGGGTCGGAGAACTCCGCCGACCTCCGCGACGGAACCGGTCGCCACGCCGCGACCTACATGGCCACCAGCGCCGATCCGCCGGAGGATCCTTTCTCCCCCCGAATCCCTCCTAACGCCACGGCAACGGAGGTCGAGGAACTCCGCCTGAAACTGGTGGAGGCGGTGCGCAAGGAGCAAGCCGAGCGCGAAATTTTTCGCCTCGAGCAGGTGACGTCGCAGGAGCTGTCACGCTACCACCAGCAGCGGATAAGGTCACGCCTGAACCACACCGTTCAAGGGCGTGCCCTGAACTTCGACGACGAAGACGACCCGGCCCGCGTGGCCGAAGGCGCGATCTGCGAGAACGCGCCACCAGGAGGAAGCGCCCGGCCCCCGCCAGGATCAACGGCGAGGGGCGCCCAACCTCCACCCAACCGCACCCCTCCCAGGGACCAGCCGCGGATAGTAGTCTCCTCACGGGAGCGAGACGCAAACGGCCTCCCACTGTTCTCCACCCCAATGGACAACCTCGTGGCAGGCCGAGCAGCAGCCGACAGCATCACAGCCATAGGCGACGGCGCCCTACAGATCCAATACGTCAGGGCCCTCCTCGCAAAGGCCGTCGAGCAGCAAAGAGCGAGCGCCGACTCGGCAGGTCGAGTATACTCGCGTTCCTCGGGAAGCAGAGCGGCCTCCAGCGGCCGCCCAGCGACGGCAAACACTCTGAACTGCCCGCCACCAGAGCCGCTGCAGCCCCAACACCGACCCGCGAACGCGGCACTCTCCACCAACGACCCCAGGCCGGCAACCAACCTTGTCGCCGCCAACGGGCAACCCATCGACGCCGGCACCCACATCATCAACAACCAAAGCTGGCGCGCACGCCAGCCCGACGACTTGTGACATACCCTAACCAACCGCCGCGACGGCGAGCCCGACGACCTGTGACATACTTTGAGCCGACTCGGGCCAAAGTGCTTCGGACCAATGATCCGAGGCGAGAAGTATCCGCCAAACTTCAAGGCGCCAAAAGAAATAGAAAAGTACGACTCCTCGTATGACCCCGCCGTATGGCTCGACACATACCTCATGGCGATGGGGATCGCGGGTCACACAGACCTGCTCGCCGCCCGTTACCTCCCCCTGATGATGGAGGGGACGTGCAGGCAGTGGATCAACACTCTCCCCCAGGACAGCATCGACTCCTGGGAGGAAATGCGCGACGCCTTCGTCAGGCACTTCGAGTGCTCCTACACCCGCGCCACCACTATCGAGGACCTGGAACGGTGCGTCCAGGGACCCCGCGAGTCGACCCACAACTGGGTCCAACAGTGGCAAGAGCTTTGGTACAACGCGGTCGGCATCCACCCGGACACCGCGATCCATTGCTTCAAGACCTCGTGCCGCTACGAGCCCCTAGTCGCCAAGCTCAAGCGACACTCCCGCACACTCGACAACATCCCCGACCTCCTCGAGATCGCCAAACGGTACGCCGAGAAAGACCCAAACCAGGAAACTGACGACGAGTCAGGAGGTCAACGCCGCGCGGGCGGCCACGACGGCGGACGCCGAACCGACCTACGCTACAGCGGCACTCGCCTCACTGGCAAGCGCCGCAGTGACGGGCGAGTCGACTTCGTCGCCAACGCCGGGCACGCACAGCGCGAGCCCAAGAGCTTTCGCCGCGATGGAGGGCAACGCCGCGACGGCGGCAACTACAAGAACAAGCCAAGGTTCGATCCCGTGGCCCTCCTTAACCAACCATGTGCGTTCCATAGCAGGGAAGGGAAGCCCGCAACGCACACCACCGCCGACTGCCACACCCTCAGGGAAATCGAGAAGGCACGGCGAGCGCGGGAGGACCCCGACAACGACCCGCCAAACGGCGGAAAATTCGGCAAAGTAGCCGGCTCGCTCCACACCTTCACAGGATTCAACACAAAGCGCGAGAAGAAGGTCATCGCCCGCGCCGTCGCCGTCAACGCGGTGGCCCAGATAGACGTCCCCCAGTTCCTAAACTGGTCGGAGCAGCCCATCACCTGGAGCCGCCAAGACCCCTCGCCGCGCATCGAGTACCCAGGACGAGTCGCCTTGGTGGTCAAGCCCAAGGTTGGCGACTACTGGCTCCCCAAGACACTGATGGACGGCGGTAGCTCCATCAACATCCTCTACCTCGACACCTTCAGGCGGCTGCGGCTCCCGCAGTCGATGATCGAGACGACCCACACCACGTTCCACGGCATCGTCCCCGATCGGAAGGCGTACCCGATCGGCAAGGTCACGCTGCCAGTCACCTTCGGCACACCAGCAAACTTCCGCACCGAGCGGATCGTCTTCGAACTGGTGCCCTTCGACAGCCCCTACCACTGCGTCCTAGGGCGCCAGGCGTTCGCTAAATTCATGGCAGCGCCACACTACGCGTACAACGCGATGAAGCTCCCCGGGCCGTACGGCGTCATCACCATCAACGGTGACCCCGACATGGCCGCCGAGTGCGAGGCCAAAGGAGCCGAGCTCGCCGACGCCGTCATCGCGGTGGAAACTAATCACGCCGATGAGCTCGCCAAGTACGCGAGCGGGGTCAACAATGACGACCCCACCATACTCAAAAAGCCCAACTCAGAGGGCGCAAACACCTCAACCTTTGAGGCCACGACGCACATTCGCACCGTCGAGCTGGTCCCAGGCGACTCCAGCCAGACGGTGACGATCGGGACGGGTATGAGCCCAGCATAGGAAGGCGCGCTCATCGAGTTCCTCCGTGAGAACAGGGACATCTTCGCATGGAAACCCTCCGACATGCCCGATGTCCCTAGGGAGCTCGCTGAGCACAAGCTGAACGCCGACCCCAAAGTGCGACCTGTCAAGCAGTCGCTACGGCCCTTCAATGAAGAACGCCGTCGAGCAATCGCCGAGGAAGTGCAGCGTCTACTCGCTGCAAGCTTCATCCGGCCAATCAAGTACTCCAAGTGGCTGGCAAACCCAGTCCTGGTCGAGAAGAAAAACGGGACCTGGAGAATGTGTATCGACTACACAAACTTGAACAGCGCCTGCCCAAAGGAGCAGTTCGTCCTCCCGCGGATCGACCAGATAATCGATTCAACCGCGGGCTCAGAGTCGCTATGTTTCCTCGACGCCTACTCTGGGTATAACCAGATCAAAATGGCTGTCGAAGACAAGGAGAAGACGGCGTTCATCACGCCATTCGGAGCCTTCTGCTACACCGCCATGACCTTCGGCCTCAAGAACGCCGGGGCGACCTACCAGCGGTGCATGCAAGAATGCCTCGCGAGCCAAATTGGCCGCAACATCCACGTCTACATCGACGACGTGGTCGTGAAGTCCGCTCGGCAAGGCGACCTACTCGCCGACCTGGCGGAAACTTTCGCCAACCTGCGAAGATACAAGATAAAGCTCAACCCAGGCAAGGGCACCTTCGGTGTACCCGCCGGACAACTACTGGGGTACGTTGTCTCCAAACGAGGGATCAAGGCGAACCCAACAAAGATCGACACGATCACCCGGCTCGGCAAACCCGAGTGCCTGCGCGACGTCCAGAAGCTGGCCGGGCGAGTAGCGGCTCTCAGTCGCTTCATCCCCCGCCTGGGGGAAAAGGCGATGCCCCTATACCCCCTGATGCGCAAGAACCCCACCTTCCAGTGGGACAAGAAGGCGGACGACGCGCTCCGCGACCTCAAAAAGGTGCTACTCGCCGCACCACTACTCGCCGCCCCCGCCGACAAAGAACCCATGCTGGTTTACGTCGCGGCGTCCGAGCGCGTCGTCAGCGCCGTGATGGTCGTCGAACGACCAGAGGAAGGAAAGGAGCGCCCGGTTCAGCGGCCGGTGTACTACATCAGCGAGGTCCTCACCGAGTCGCGCCAGTGGTACCCACAGTACCAAAAGCTAGTATACGCGGTCTTCAGGGCTCAGCGGCGCCTGCCGCACTACTTCCAGGAGCACCTGATCACGATCGTCTCCTCAGCACCACTTCAAGACATCATCCGCAATCGCGAGGCGACCGGGCGGGTCGCCTAGTGGGCCGTCGAGATCGGCGTCCACAACATCAAATACGAGCCACGAAAGGCGATCAAGTCGCAGGCACTGGCAGACTTCATCGCCGACTGGGAGGAGGCCCAGCAGCCAGAGAAGCTGCCGTACCTCCACTACTGGAGCCTGCACTTCGACGGCTCCAAGAACGCGGACGGTGCAGGCGCAGGGATAGTGTTGACTTCACCAAAGGGCGACAAGCTCCGCTACATCCTCTGCCTCGACTTCACGCCCTGCACCAACAACATGGCTGAATACGAGGCCCTACTCCACGGCATGCGAGCCGCCAAGGAGATGAACGTCAATCGCCTCCGCTGCTACGGAGATTCCGACCTTGTCGCGGGGCAAGTCGCCGGCACCTGCGACGCCGTCTCCCCTACCATGGCGGCGTACCGCCAAGCGGTGGACAAGCTGGGCGGCCACTTCACCGGCTACTCTGTCGAGTGGATCGACAGGCGGAAAAACGAGGAGGCCGACGCCCTCTCTCGCATCGGGTCGGCTCGACTCGCACCACCCGCCGGCGTTTTCCTCGACACTATATCCAAGCCATCAGTCTCTCCCCCGAGGGAGATCGACATCGGAGTCCCACTCCAACCAGAGGCAGCCTTGGTCGCACTCGTCAACGAGCCAGACTACTGGACCAAGCCCTACATCGCCTACCTGGAAGCCGGCACCCTGCCAGCAGACGAGACAGACGCTCGAATGATCGCTCGTCGATGCAAGTCCTACACCATCATCGACGGCGAGCTCCACAAGCGCAGCGTCACCGGCGTGTTCCAACGCTGCGTCCAACCAGCTGAAGGACGCAAAATCCTCCACGACATTCACTCAGGTGACTGCGGCCACCACGCCGCCGCTCGCTCCCTGGTCGCCAAGGCTATGCGACACGGCTTCTACTGGCCCACCGCACACGCCGACGCTGTCGACATCGTCCAGCGATGCGCCGGGTGCCAGAAGTACGCCAATCAGACGCACGTACCGAGCTCGGCGCTCAAAACAATCCCCATCACCTGGCCATTCGTTGTGTGGGGCATGGACATGGTAGGCCCCTTCAAGAAGGCCCCTTCCGGCTACACCCACCTGCTAGTCGCCGTCGACAAATTCACGAAGTGGGTGGAGGCCAAGCCAGTCCGGAAATGCGACGGGAAGACCGCCACTAAATTCCTACGCGAACTCATATATCGCTACGGGTTCCCAAACAGCATCATCACGGACAACGGCACCAACTTCGCCAAGGGATCCATGGCCGAATTCTGCGAAGAGCACCACATCCGGCTCGACCTCGCGTCAGTCGCCCACCCGGAATCCAACGTCCAGGCGGAACGGGCCAACCAAAGCATCCTCCACGGCCTGAAGCCGCGACTCCAAGTACCACTCGAGCGCACCGCCGGGTGCTGGGTCGAGGAGTTGCCCTCTGTCATCTGGGGGATCCGCACCTCAGTCAACAGATCGACGGGATTCACTCCCTTCTTCATGGTCTACGGTGCCGAAGCAGTCATGCCCACCGACCTCGAACACGACTCGCCGCGGGTCGTCCACTATACGGAGGCCGCAAACGAGCTGGCCCGCCAAGACGGGGTAGACTAACTCGACGAAGCACGCGACCTCGCTCGGTCACGCACCGCCTTCTACCAGCAAGGACTCCGCCGCTACCACAGCCGACGGGTGAAAGCTCGCACCTTCCAGGAAGGCGACCTGGTGTTACGCCTCATCCAGGACAAGATGGGCATGCACAAGCTCTCCCCTCCGTGGGAAGGCCCATTCGCTATCGGGCGCGTACTCGGCAACGACGCCTACTACCTCATCGACGTCCGCGGGGACGGCGAACTCGACATCAAGTGACCATGGAATGTAAACCTCCTCCGGAAGTTCTACTCCTAGAACCCCACACATGTACTCTCCAGTCGCTATGAAATAAAAAGAAACGGTCACCACAAAATTGCGCCTACTCTCCATGACTTGTGCCACTCGCACTCGTAAAAACAGCGTTATGCTAAATGCAGAAGTCAACCTTTGGTACAGCGATCGGCACGGCTAAGTAGTGCGGTGTAAGAGCACTGAATAACCTCAGGTCTTGCATCGTCCACGAACAACGCCCACCCGGAGCCCCATTGGAGTCTCCTAGCTCGACTGGTTCTACGAGCCAAGACAACTGCCCTCGCTTCTCACAGCGACCTTGGTCCTCCGCATCCTCGGCATAGCGACTCGAACGGCTAAGTACCACGCTCGGGGACTGAGGACCAGTTCGTCGCGAGCGGTCAGGGAAAACGCCAAGTAAGAGAGCATGCCCAGGAATCGTCACGCGACTGACCCCACGGGCCAGGCAGGAGTGACGCGCTCACACCAACGCGCTAAGTCCTCAACCACCCTCGAGTCGCGCCTAGAACTACCAAGTACCACGCTCGGGGACTCGGCCACCCGACCTCGTTCGCGCACGGGAACGCGGTAAAGTACAGAGCACTCAAGGGAGTCGCCTAGCGACTGGCTCTTTGAGCTCGGGCGAGTCGACTAAAACATCAAAACACATAACAACAACACGTATATCATACACGAGGTAAACCCCACAAAAGGGCGGACGCACTCGGGGACTCGTTCAACATCAATCAAAAGCACACAAACAAATAACAAAATAGACACAACGTCTCATTCAATTGCATGTTTCATTGTTTCGTGTTACAAAATATGCCTGCGTGGCAGAACTGCTGCTAACGCCACAAGGCAAACTACCCTACTCTGCAGGCTTCGATGACGACTCGCCAACATCCCGGCGATTGCGGATAAACGCCGTGTACGGGTTTGACGGATACGTCGTCAGTTCACCCGCCATCGCCGCGCGAAAAGGTTGCTCAACTTTGAAGTCACGATGTGGCGGCTCGGGGTCGTTCGGCGCGACGACCGTCTCCTGGTACGGAAGGAGGTCTCCCATTTCCCAGACACGTTCCGAGTACGTGGCGGCACGGCACGCTCTTGCAACTTGAGGACCTCGGACAGCTCCACCGCGCCAGTTGACGATGGGTATCCACTCGTCACATCGTCGATGTCGAAATCTTCGGGGAAGTGGGCGAGTCCAAGGCTCAGGGCCATCGATGCTCCACGCCGAAACGCCGATCGCGTCATGAATTCAATGACCGCGGGTCCCTTCTCCAAGTACTTCCACACCTCAACGAGGTCGCTGGGAATCACCTCCGTGGGCGATATTTCTTGGAGGTAGGCGCGGATGCAGGTCGCCGACAGCGTCGCCGAGTCGACGAGCATGCTTACGCACTGCCTCGCGTCGAGCGAGCTCGCCTCTTCTTCGCTATCAATGATGCGACCTGCGAAGAAGAAGACAATGATGAGTATGACGGACACCACAAAAACCACAACTATAAAAGGGAGGATGCACTCACCAAGCAACGGGCGGGCGAGTCCCGTGATGAAGCACTGAAGCGACGTGTGGTCGTCCTGAAGCCCAGAAATAAGGACTTTCGACACCTTGCGATCCTCCTCAGCGGCCGCAATGGCGGCCTTAGCTCGCCCGTCCGCCGAGCTCGCTTCTTCTCTCTCCTCCTGCAGTTCACGCTCGAGGTCGGCGATCCGCTGTTCAGCGGCACCCAGAGCAGATCGTGTCGCCACCAACTCACCAGCGGGGACAAGCCCCTGGCGATCTTCCTCTGCCTTCGCAGCAACAGCCTGAAGCCCTTTGTTCGCCTCCTGGACGATGGCCAGCTCCTTCTCCGCGCGCTGTTTCGCGGCCAATCGGTCCGCCGACTCAAGCTGCAGACCCTGCACATCACCAAAAAAGTTAGTTAAAACGGAATTCCTAAGTGCCCACCCGCTGAAATTCAGCGAGTACGCACTCGGGGGCTGGCGATCAAGAAATTCCTAAGTGCCCACCCGCTGAAATTCAGCGAGTATGCACTCGGGGGCTGGCGATCAAGAAATTCCTAAGTGCCCACCCGCTGAAATTCAGCGAGTGCGCACTCGGGGACTGGCGATCTAGAAATTCCTAAGTGCCCACCCGCTGAAATTCAGCGAGTGCGCACTCGGGGACTGGCGATCAAGAAATTCCTAAGTGCCCACCCGCTAAAATTTAGCGCGTGCGCACTCGGGGACTGGATACGAAAATAAAAGACGAGAAATTATAAGAATCAAGCCGCTGCAAAGCACCGACCTGATCCTCGGGGACTGGATGTACCTGGATGGCTGCGCCAAGCATGCCATGGAGTTGTATCGCGTCCACGGACGCGAGTAACGCTGGCGTGTGCCCACGCCGTTGGTCGACTTCAGCATCGGCGGTCCCAGGAGCGTGGCTCGAGGGCGCAGCCCCACTCGCCGTGGCCGCCTTGGTCACGAAGCGGGGGAAGGTAGCGATAGAGGCACCCGCTCCAAGGGAGGTAGCCTCCGCCGTTCCAGGCAAGGAGGCGCCCTCCTTCGTAGATGCGGCTGCCTCCACCACGGGCCCGGCCGGTGCGACCGCCGTGTCATCAGAAATCGTGACGACGTCATCACCCTTGGCCTTCTTGCTGCCATCCGCCGAGGCGACGACCTCGTCCGCCTTCCTCTTGCGGGAAGGGTCCTCCTCGCTAATGACGGGTGGAACCTTAGCCACGGTCGGGTGGCCCATTCTTTTCACTCCGGTCCTGCGCATCAATCGAATCAACAAAGACAATCGAAATAGTTATGGAAAATAAGGAGGGGTGAGCGCACTCACTTGGCGACTGGGATGAAACGCAGTCCCGTACGGAGGCCGGCCGGCTTTTCCAGCTCAGGGCCCAGACGACGACTGAGCCCCAACTCCAGGACGTCGCGTGCCCAAGACACGGACGGCTTCTTCGTCGTCGAGGCCGCAGCTGGCGCCTCTGGGACATCCTCGCCGGGAGCCTCCGTGCGGGGCGAAGCTGCCGCAACCGGAACCTCCTTGCGAGGCGAAGCCGCCGCAGCCGGAGCTTCCCCCAGCCCAGAGACTGGGGCGAATGGCGGAGGCATTGAAGCCAGCGGAACTTCCACGGTAGCCGCGTCCAGCGCGGCTGTCGCTGGTGGCGCGCCATCGCTGGCTGGGCTGGGAGCGTCCGAGCTACTCGCCGAGTGCGATGGCGAGGCCGTCTTCGATGGCCTCGTCTTCTTTTTCGGGGGGCCCTCGCCTCCCTTTCCTTCCTCTTCTTCTTTGACGGAGTGGCTTGACGGCGCGAGGTGGTCTCTGGGAGCTCGTCGTCGTCGTCATGACGTTCGAGGCTTCTGCTTGCCTCGATCTCGCGCTGTCGTTGCCCGCGGGTCTTTCGGACCAGCAGGGCGACCTCCTCTTCGGACTCGTCCTCGTCGTCCTCGTTGCCCTTGGCAGGCGGCGATTCGCCTATGTCCTGGGCGGATGGGCCCGAGCTTTCGTCATCCGAAGGTGGGAGCCACCCTTCCACCACTTGGAATAACTGCGACGAATATAAAATGGAGTCAGAATTACCGCAACTGCATATACTGCGACTGCGAGCAAGGTAAAGAAATTACCGTTGGAGCCGGACGCTTAGCGGTGTAGGGGCGATCCCGGCCTGCGCATCCAGGTACACCGCCTGGGTAATCTTCTTCAACGCTGGGAGATAATCTTCCAGCTTCCACTCGTCGAGGCAGGCCTTCGTCGAGTCTCCCCGGCCCGTGTACTGGTACATGTAGTGGTCGCGCTGGGCGAGTGGAACGAGCCGCCGCCCAAGCCAGCGATTGTACAAATTTATCGTTTGAAGGCCCTTCTTTTTCAGACCACGGATGGTCTGGAGCATCTCGTCAACGACCATCCTCTTGTCGTCGGGGAGCTTGCCAACTTGGAGATGGCGCGGCTAGGAACGACTAGCGGAGTACCGCGGATCGCCGCCTCGCCCTCCGGGGTCGCCTCGGTCACGTAGAACCACGACTTTTTCCAGTCGCTCGCTGCCTTGGCGGGTAGCATCAGATCAAAGAAAGAGGCTTTGGACTTGAGCTGGAACGTCAAGCCGCCCGCGGCTAGCATTGGGACGCCTGCCTCCTCGCGGCTGATCCGTCCGTGGAACAGATCTTGCCACAAGGGAAAGTAGGGCCGACAGCCCAGGTAGCATTCGCAGAACGCCACGAAGATGGCGAGCTGCTCGATGCTGTGGGGACCCAGATCTGAAGGCTGGATTCCGTAGTAGGCGCAAAAGCGCCGGAAGAACAAGGACGTGGGAAACCCTAGCCCCCGCTCGAGATGACTGGTGAAACAGACGAATTCCCTCTCTCGCGGGTTTGGGGTCGTTTCTCCGGCTGCGGGGATACGCCAACAGCCGGCTCGCAGGATCCCGGCCTCCTCGAAAGAGGCCAGCTGCGCCCTCGTGCACTTGGACCTACCCCATGGTTCGGTGAAAAGGGACATGGCCGAGAGGTTGGTTGGAGATCGGAGGATTTCGGGTCGACTGGATCGCGGAGCGAAGGAAGGAAAATGCATGCACTCGGAAAAAGTGGTGAGCAGTTGGCTCTACGATTGCCTGCCATTCCTCTTATATAGCGGGAGATACCCGCCAAGTCAGGAGGCCGTTACCGCGCGATGATTACGCCGAAAGTTACCGTTGGATTACCCCAACGGCTAGTTTGACCGCGCCTGACGGTCCAACTCCAGCCACTCGGCTCGCCAAGTCAATCACTATGACTGCGTCTCGCCGACTCGACTCGCCAAAGCCGCGACTTGGTTCACCGGATTTCTTCCTGTATACAGGAGCCCGCCGACGATTCGACTGGATGCCTACTCTGAAGCCGTATACTCCGACTTCCAGCAGCCACTTACGCCCAATCGACGACGGCCTCGGGGACTACTGATGGGGATATGCCTACTGGGGTATACCCAGCAGGGCGTTTCCGACTGGCCCGTGAGCTGGCGAGTGGGCCTGCAGAACGGTGAGTGGATTGAAGCCCAGCAAGGTACCGAGCGACTGGAAGCTGAAGGCCCAGGCGAGTAGATAGGCCCAGTCGGACTAGGTTAAACGACTACTGAAGCCTTAACCGAATCGGTTGAGATATGTAAACCCTAGGGGAGGTGAGCCTATATAAACCTCCCTACAGGGTGAGAAGAGACACGTTCCCTGATACACCCAAGCGACTCGCCACCTAGCCGCCGAGCTCGCCCATTGTAACACCTCCATAATACAATCTAGCAGGAGTAGGTCTTTACCCTCCAGGGGCCGAACCTGGGTAAAACCCTGTGTCTTTGCCCTCATCTCGCACCGTAGATGGCTGGCCGCCCTTGCCCCTCATTCTACTACTCGCTGCCGATTGCAGCATCTGCCGTGACCATTCCCACGACAGCTTACGCATAATGAGCGCACCAAGGTGCATCAAGCTCTCCTATTGGAGCATCGCAAGCTCGAACTTGCTCATCAGAAGCTGCAAGCCGAGACTCAGGGCCAAGGTAATTTTCTTACTCACCATATATTTATCCGGCGCATCTCTTTGTGTTTCATTTCCTTAATCATTTCTAGTTGTTTTCCCCACAGCTTCTGCCCAGTCTACCATCAACGCGCTCCACTCGCAGATCAGCAAGACGGAAAGTAAGTCCTTAGCCATCCTTGTGCTGCTTTGTGTTCATGCTCATTCTTTTTCCCTTGTTATCCTGATAGATCAAGATAGCTTTGTTGCTGCTAACGAGTAATTTGTTTCGAATAAGCAGAGAAACACCAAGACGAACTCCAAAAGGAGCGAGACGAGGTGATCCGGCTGAAAAAGCTGATGGCTGAGGTGAAGGGGCTAAAGGAGGAGCTTGCCGAGAAAGACGTCCAGCATGCTGCCAGCACCGAGAAGGCCGAGTTGGCGGTTGAGTTGGCTAACTTGGATCTCGACGCCCTCCAAGCCAAGGCCAAGACTTGGCAAAGCAAGATCGGTGCTATCAACTCTTTCCTCGGTAGTGAGTTCTTACCCTTTTTGCACTGTCTTTTATGTTCTTGACGTTTTCACCTTCTTTGTTATTTTGCTAATGCTCTCTTTTGTTTTCAGAGAACTTTCCCGAGGCTGATATGTTCGCCATTCGGGCCATGAAAAGAGTGTGAGCCGAGTCTGGCGCTCCAGCTGATGGTGAGGTGACTTTTGATGAGCATCTCGAAGCATTGTCAGAGCGTGTGAAGACCCTCAAGTCATGCAGCGTGGACTTGCTCAAATCAGCGATTCATGTGTTCTGAATGCTTTGGCCGGATGAAGATGCACCCACACTCATCGAGCCCCTTGCTGAAAGGCTGCTTATTACCGAAGATAGGCTGGATCAATGGCGTGAGTCGGTCGGCTGAGCTGCAGCGTACAAGGCCCTTTCCTTCGTGCTTTCATGGTACGAGGACATCAATCTTGATGTTCTTGCACGCATAAGGGGGGACGACAAGTGGCTCCATGATCCTGAGCTAATCAAGAAACACCAGGAGTGAGCCTACGCCATGATTGAGTATACTATGGTGCATGCTTGGTGCGACGGGCCCAGCTTCCTTGACCTTGGCGAACCACTTGCTGAAGTTGTTGATGAGGAAGGTGCTGATAGTGAAGCCAGGGAGTCGAACGAGCCGGAAGAATCGGCGATCGATGCCCCTGACTCGGCAGATGCTCCAGGTGACGCTCCTAGCTCTAAGACCGCTCCTCCGAGCCCAGATGCTTCTTAGGATGAGTAGAAAAAACGCTTGAACTTTGATGAGATCCCTGATATGCCGGGTACAGATGTAACATATATCGCACTTATGATTGGATGTGTGCCTTTTGATAAGGCTTAAACTTCTTATTATACTTTGAATGTGAATCATCCAAGGGCAAGTCCGCGAGTCTCATTTTACCGTTTCGCCTTTCCTTGACTTTGTCTCTTGTCTACCTTTTTTGGCGTTCGACATTAGAGTCTCAAAGTACTAAGGATTTAGTTAGAGGGTATGAAACTTAGATCACTTGGCCGAGGATCATTCAACATACAATGCGATATAACCTGCAGTGGGTTAGGTAAAAACACAGGGTCGACTCGCATTTCTCCTTGCACTTATCCAGCGTTCATGTTTACTCGTCCTGCATCCTTTCCTCTTGCTTTCCATGAAGCCGTGTTTTCGGACAACAGCATAGTGGAAGAGTTGATTTTTTCCGAGTAAACACTACTTGTTCCGAGATAAGCTTTAGGTGTTACGCTAGCCGACATAGAATAATTGAAAGGATAAACATAAGGGGAAGTCCCCGAGTCAGTTTTTCGAGTCATGCCATTTTATTATCAGCACATAGCCGGCATAAACGTCCGACATATGAGAGTTTGAGTGATACATCCACTGCTTCTCCTAAGTGTAGAAGGGGCGAAGCAGTGCCACATTCCATGGCCTTTTGGTCTCATCACCTGATCTGTCCGCCTTTTTCTTTTGTGCTTCACAAGCATCTATGAGATAATATGAATCATTGTGCAATGCTTTGCTCACAATGAATGGACCTTCCCATGGGGGTGATAACTTATGCATTCCAGCTGTGCGCTGCACTAGTCTGAGCACCATGTCCCCTTTTCAAAAAACACGAGGTTGAACTTTTTGGATATGATAGCGTCGGAGATTTTGCTGATATATAGCGGATCTGGACAATGCCAATTCCCTTTCTTCTTCGAGTAAGTAAACTCTAACTTCTCGGGCCTCTTTTACCTCGTCTTTCGAGTATTTCCTTACTCTTGGCGAGTCATATTCTATGTCGGCAGGCAAAACTGCTTTTCCCCATATACAAGGAAGAATGGCATATAGGCTGTTGATCGATTCAGAGTTGTCCTTAGACTCCATAGCACTGAGGGTAGTTCCTCTATCCAGCAAACAGGTGATCTCTAGAGTGGTTCAATTAAACGGGGTTTTATCCCGGATAGAACTAATCCATTAGCTCGTTCAACTTTTCCATTTGATTCTGGATGAGCGACTGACGCTATGTCAAGTCTTATTCGGTTTTTCCCGCAGAATCGAGCAAAAGCTCCTTCGGCAAAGTTCGTGCCATTATCTGTGATTACGCTGTGTTGGTAACCGTATCTCAGGATTATGTCCCTTAAGAATGTGACAACTGTTTTTCCGTCCAATTTTTTTATGGGCTTCACTTCTATCCATTTGGTGAACTTGTCAATCATTACCAGTATATGAGTCATGCCTCCCCTTGCTAGCTTGAATGGTCCTACCATATCCAGACACCATACCGCGAACGGCCAAGTGATTTGTATAGTCTTCAATTTAGATGCTGGTAAGTGTGACCTGGACGCATAGCACTGGCAACCATTGCATTTTCCGACTAGCTCTTGTGCTTCTGCCAGCGTGCTTGGCCAATAAAATCCATGTCGGAATGCCTTGTCCACCAATGCCCTTGATGATGCATGGTGCCCACATTCTCCTTGGTGAATATCCAACAAGATTTCCTGGCCTTTCTCTGAACTTATACAACGTTGCAGTACACTCGTCACACTTCTCTTGTACAACTCCTTGTTTTTTATGGTGTATGATTTTACCCTTCTTTCTGTTTGCCTTGCCAATATCTCATCATCTGGCAAAGTTCAATCTTTTAAGTAGTTGAATATTGGTTGTGCCCATGGTGGTATCAGTGGCACCGGATCTGTTTGCCCATCAATTTCCATTGACTCAGCCGACATATGTTCTGCCGACATGACCTGAGGAGTCCCCGAGTGTGATTCAGCAACCCCTGAGGTGAGAAAATCAGTCCCCGAGTGACTCGAACCTGCCCCTGAGTCAATGTCCATTGGCACAACGTCTGACTCTTGTGCTGCCGCGATGAATATTGACTCGAATTCTAGTGACGGCTTGATCGATGGTTTTCTGAGATGTTCCAATGCTATTCCTGGTGGTATTGCTTGCCGAGATGAGCCTAACTTGGATAGTACATCCGTTGCCTCATTCTCTGCTCTGGGTATGTGATGGAAATCACACTCGTTAAAGTATCCCGAAATTTGTTGTACATGGAAGAGATATAGTGCCATGTTTGCATCCAACGCGTCCCAATGCCCAGATACTTGCTGGATCACCAAGCCCGAATCACCAAAACACATGATCCTTTTGATGCCAATCTCTTTGGCCACTTTGATACCGTGGACCAGTGCTTCATACTCGGCAACATTATTGGAAGCAATAAAATGGATCAGTAACACATACTTGATCTGATCCCTTTTTGGCGATGTGAGCACTATCCCAGCGCCTAGACCCATTTTGGTCTTGGACCCGTCAAAATGCATCTTCTAGTAATTCGGATCTGGCAGTGGTGGTTCGTATTGCATCTCCATACAATCCACGAAGAAATCTGCTACGGCTTGAGATTTAATTGCATCTCGCCTATCATATTGTGGAGTATATGGTGATAGCTCTATGGCCCATTTTGCGACTCGACCACTAGCATATTTGATGCCAAATATGTCCGAGATAGGCGCCTCACATATTACCAGGATTTGGTGTTCTTGAAAATAATGTTTCAGCTTCTTTGCTGCCATATATACCCCATATGTCATTTTTTGGTAAGGAGGGTAATTTTTCTTTGATATAGATAGCACTTCTCTCAAGTAATAAACTGACCTTTGGACTGATTTGCCTTCTTCCTCACGTTCAACCACTATTACTGCACTTACAACTCTATTGGTTGCGGCAACATAGAGCAGCATTGGCTCTTTTGATAGTGGTGATGCTAATATTGGTGCTGTTGTCAACATCTTTTTGAGTTCATGGAAAGCGCTATCAGCTTGCTATGTCCATGTGAATTTGTCTGATTTTTTCATCAACTGATATAGTGGTAGGGCCTTTTCACCTAACTGACTAATTAATCTACTCAACGAGGCCAGGTATCCTGTGAACTTCTGGACATCGTTGAGGGTTTTTGGCAATTCCATTCTTTCGATGGCCCTGATCTTTGTTGGGTTAGCCTCAATTCCTCGGTTGGATACAAGAAATCCGAGTAACTTCCCAGCCGGGACACCAAATGTGCATTTTTCCGGGTTAAGTTTCATCCGGAATCTTCTTAAGTTTGCGAATGTTTGACGCAGGTCCTCAATTAGTGTACGAATTTTCTTGGTTTTTATCACCACGTCATCGACGTATACTTGAACATTTTTGTCCAATTGATCCTGCAAGCATTTTTGCATGCATCTTTGATATGTAGCACCTGCATTTCTCAATCCGAATGGCATGGTACGATAGAAATAAGCCTCGTACGGGGTTATAAAAGCTGTCTTTATTTGATCATTCGGATTCAGTGGTATCTGGTGGAATCCAGAATACGCGTCCACAAATGACAACAACTCACACCCGGCAGTAGAATCTATGACTTGATCGATTCGTGGAAGGGGAAATGGATCTTTTGGACACGCCTTATTGAGGTTCGTGTAATCAATACACATACGCCACACCACTGCCACATTCGTGTCTTCCTTTTTCTTCTCGACCAAGACTTGATTTGATAACCAATCCGGGGGTAGTACTTCCATGGTGAATGTCACATCCCAAGATTTTCCAAATCTTGTAATGTGAAAAATAAATGAATAAAATAAAACTTTGTTTGATTTTCAGAGTGAGAAGAAACTTTTTGAAATCCAATTGGAAATCTTCAAACCAATTTCGATCAAATAAATCCTAAAGGGATTTAAAAAGATAAACATTTAATAAAGGAAAATAAAAATTACTATTTTGGATCTTTTAAATAAAAAGATTTGATTTTCAAAGAAAATAAAAGTTTTATAAATAAAGATTATTTTATAGAACCAAATTAAACGTTTGCCAAGTTTTTGAAATAAAATGTTTTGTTTTGATAAAAATAGTAAAGGTTTATTTAAATAAAATAATAAGGATTTAATATCCAATTTTATTTAGTAAAGGCTTTTCCCATTTTGAATAAACCTACTGAAGTGTTTTGGTTTTATTTTAGATTTCAAAATAAAGTTTTTAATAAAACAAATCCTATTTGATTTAATAACTAAGGTCCATTCTATTTAATTATTAATGGAACCTAAAATAAAGATGTTATTTTGTTTTAAACAAGTTTTCCAAATATCTTATATTTCCAAATAAAACCTACTGATTTGGTTTTGAAAATATTTGGATTTCAAATGGAGATTTCATTAAATAAATCAAACCCTATTTGATTAAATAACTATGGTCTATTTTATTTAATTATTGAATGGATCCTAAAAGAATTAAATATTATTTTATTTTTGGGATTTGGTTTATGTTGATCAAAAAAAGAACCAAAAACTCATTACAAGTGAGGTGTTTGTTTGAATTGTTGAATGATTGTTTTGTTGTTTGAATTGTGAATTGATTTTCAAATCAGAAATGTGAATTGGAAAAAGAAAAAGCAAACAGGAAGAAAAAAAATAGAAACTGGCCGACCCAACCCAGCAGCCCAACTAAGCCCACTCGCAGCCCACCTCCTCTTTTTCCCTGAAGCGTTTTCCTCACTCACGAAATGACCCGCACAGTCACTGAACTCTGGCCCCCACCTCCACTCCCTTTCTTTCACTGCCAAGCGGACCCCACCCTCTCCTGTTCATCGTCTCCACCGCAGCGACATGTTCTTTCCAGCTCCTGCCATTGATTCCTCGGGCTTAATTCGCCTTAATGCCGCGATTCAAACCCGCAGTGATCACGCGTGATAAAACCCCCCTTACTCCTCTTCCATTTCCCCCAAACACCACGCCTCGAGAGCCACCAGGCTGTCGCAAATTCCTTCTGCACCGCCGCCGTCTCTGACGAGGTTCTCGACCAAATCCGTCGGCACTGCATCGCCCCTCGCCTCCTTGACCACAGTCGCAAACTCCCCAAACCCAGGCGCACCTCTCCATAACTCCAGCTCGTCCCCGCGCGCCCTATAACTTCGGCAACGACGACGACCACCGCCGCCACCGTCTGCCTCCACTCCGTCAGTCTTTTCCGGTGAGTACTGACCTCCCTTCTTTCCTCTCGATGACGCATGCTTGATCGACAACCTCTCGCGCAGCTAAATCCGTTCTTGCCTTGTCTTCTTGTGCACCGTAGTGTCGCCCCCGTCGACGTCTGAGCGAGACCGACGCCGCCCCTGACTCCGGCGAGGAATCACGACTGATCCAGTGTGCCCCCTTACAAACCGCAAGCGAGTTGAGCTTCAGCGTCACTCCACGAACTCAGTGAGCATTCCCTTTTCCCCTCTCGCTTCCTGTTTCGCCGGCGTCGCCACCGTCTGGCCGCTCCGCCGCCAGCCACCGCCGCAGCGCCGCTCGTTTAGGGTCGAGCCCCCCACAGCCGTCCGATCCCGATCTGATGGATAGGATAGAATAACTTAACAGCGAAGGGGTACGCGTTCTGGGCCACGCGATCAGTTTAAATCCAACGGCTGCAGCTGTGCGATCCACACGAACCGGTACCGACCAATCACGGCGCGACGCGTGGACAAATTCTGTTTAAAACAGATTTTGAAATCAGATTTAAGTTGCAATTTCAAACCTTTGTAACTTTCAATCCACACGTCCAAAATTTACAAATTTGATACCGTTGGAATCAGTGGAACAAACCCTAGCCAACCATGCCCTTGGTTTAGCAAATAGTATCTGTTAGAGTGTTTGTTTTTGCAGAAACATTTGTATGCTTGTTAAGGATGTAAAAATTGTTTAAAAATGAATTTGGGGTTAAAATCTTTTGCAATTGGATTGCTTTGAACCTACTGACCCTAGGAAACACTTTGTGGACTCAAAAATGTATTTGGTGAAATAAAATAATGATTCTTTAATTTAAAACCATTTCTAGTCAAATAGAAATGTGGTTTATTTATTAAAAATGATTTTGGAAGAAAACCTTTGGAAAATGTTTTGTTTTAATCCCTTTGACCCCAAACATCAAGTTTTGTGGTTTGAAAACATATTTTGTGAACCCTATAGGTTAATGCCTTAGTAAAAATATTTTTACACCACATAAAATGATACTTTGTTTTGAAAATGGTTTTTGAAGAGAAACCTTTTGCAAATAACTTTTCCACCTTACAAAATGACCATTAGGTGTTTTCAAATGTTTATGACCCATTAGGAACCACTTTTTCAAACAAAACAAAACTTGGCATGCTTGCATGCATTACTTTGACTTTGTCATTTTATGTGTTGTTTTGCTTGATTGGTAGATTGAGATTGTGCCTTGCTTGATTGATTTGTAGTGACTTGAAGAGTGTGATTGTTGCAAGGACAAGGAGTGAACCTATACTCTACCAAAAAGGCAAGTGATGCTTCATACTTTTTGTCCCATTACTTTCACTATGCATTAGTGATTTTGCTAAGTAAAACTTGCATGGAATTTTGCTAAGTATAAACCTTGCTATAGGAAAACCTAGTAGATGAAACCTTAGTGGAAATATTCCTAAGTTAAGATTCCTATTACTATCAAGCTTAGCCTAGCTAATAGAAAACATGGGTGCAATATATATTCACACTATGGAAAAATATTCTAAGTCTGAGGACTTGTGTTTTGTTTAATAAAACAACTAAGTTAATGAATCACCTGGGTGGAATGGGACTTGCTTGGTGGATTTTGGTTGAGTGGTTCACAAGGCCCATGTCTATGGTTGACCTTGTGTATCTCACTTGTGGATTGCCACCCAGGAACAAAGAGATTTGAGATGTCAAATGTTGAGAAGCTTCAAGTGCAACCACTTGGCAATATGGGCTCTGCCATGATCATATAGGTTGCAAGAACTTAGCCATATGGACAGAGGGTGGTAGAGTTTGATAGGTTGGAACGCGTCCATTTTGGTCTAAGGGAAGGCTTCTGAAAGATCTTGTCTTGGGAAACCAAGTCTTGTGGGGAAAGTGCACCACCTCTGCAGAGTGTAAAATCTAAGTACTTAGCCATGTCCCTGGTAAAGGACAATTTGAGCATCAAGACATGGAAGCAATCAAGAATCTCATCATTCAAATTTCTAAGTTAAAACTTGTGGTTTGAACAAGGGTTATTTGAAATCTTCAATCTTTGATTGAAAGAAGCCTTGGAAAAGATTTTGTCAAAACAAAAACTTAGTATTTTCAAAATGATAAGGAAAATCTATTTTGAGCAATGCAAGCCTCAACTCCACTTAGCCAAATGCATATAGATGATAGATTCCACTATACTACCATAGTATCTCTTGCCAATACAATTCAAATGTATTGACCCTTGTGGCTGTAACTTGTAATGTTGCAGGTTTGATTGATTTTAGTGAAGATTGATTGATTAGGATTACAAAGTCTACAACCAACATGTCTGCCTGTGGCACTTTGAAGATGAAGGACCCATGACTATAGTTATTCCGCTGCAATGTAAAGTAATAGCCAAATGAGCTATGTAAGATGTAATAAAATTATGTTATTCCTGGTTATAAAATTATATTATGACCTTTGTTTCTTGATATTACATCTTAACTGTGGATGTTAGCTTTTGATCCAGGGACTAGCATTGTAAACACAAGGGACCCCACATTATATTGTGTAAAGGATGGGACACTCCCTCTACAGTGAACCCAGCGGCTAAGAGCCTGGCTATGTCGGCACCTATCACTTTCCTCCTATCTTCGGCGAAGTGGCGGAGGGGTTGCTTCACCGGCTTGGCATCTAGCCTTACATGAAGAGAGTGCTCATCCAGCTCCATCGGAACTCCTTGCAAATCCTGTGTGGACCATGCAAAGATATCCCGATTCTCACGTAGGAAGCTGGTGAGCTCGCTTTCCTATTTGTCAGTTAGCCCAGCCCCTATGGTAACTGTTTGCTCTGGTAAAGTCTCATCCACTTGCACCTTCTTGGTATGTTTGGTGGCTTGGAATGATACATTGCCATAAGGGTTAGTGAGTGCCGGCATGGACATTTGTGCTGCTTTGGCCAATGCTGCCACCTCCAACATTTGATGCTTTTCCTGTGCTATGACCAATGACTCGGCCAGTGAAGATCCGGCTGAGGCACAAGCAATAGACCTCTTGTAATCTCCTTCAACTATGATAACTCCACACGGACCTAGCAGCTTCATCTTTAAGTAAGCAATGTGAGGAGTGGCCATAAAATTTTCCATAATCGGCCTGTCGAGTAAGGCATGGTATGAGCGGACCAAGTCAACCACCTCGAACTCTATGGCTTCAGTGTGACAATTCTCTCTGTTGTCGAATAAGACATCAACCCAGATCTTGCCAATTGGCTCACAGGACAACCCCGGCACAATGCCATGGAAAGTTGTCTTAGTAGGCTCCAGCATGTTCACGGTAATGCCTAACTTGAGCATGGTATCCTTGTACATGATGTTGATGCTACTGCCATCATCGATCAGTACCTTGGAAAATTTCACGTTGATATCAGGGCCCATGAAAGTTGGATCCAAGACTAGAGCATAACCACCTGGGGTTGGCATGATCTTGGGGTGATCCTTTATGCTCCAAGTTATCTCCTGTTCAGACCAGTGCATGTACTTAGGAATTGCCGGCATTGTGACATTCACTTCCATTATTCGTCTCTGCTGACTCTTTTTGTCATTCGGCTCTGTGACAGAGACGACATAGCTCTGGTGATGTTCTCTGTACTCATTTCTAGTTCCATGGCAGACATGAGCGTCGTCACCTCTTGGATTGTGCACCTGGTGCACAGCTTCCCTTCTTTCTTGATTATGATACCTCGGCTGCCTGTTCTCGTATCTATTATCAGTTCCAACAGTTTGAGCGTTTCCTCCTATGAGTGGTGGAGGGGGAGGTGGTGGTAGTTGCTTACTCGGCGAATCCACTATGTCTCCCTTCTGAAACCAAGTGAAATGGATCGTATGGGAACCTAGAGGGGGGTGAATAGGTGCTAACCAACTTTTAATACTTTTTCAATTTTAGGCTTGACACAAAGTAAATTCTCTAGATATGCAACTACGAGAATTTCCCTATATGCAACCCTAACTACTAAGAACGTAAAAAGAGGAGCGAGGAAACCGTAGTGGAGAACGCGGAGACACAGGGATTTGTTTTACCGCAGTTCCTTCCTTGTTAAGGGAAGTACATCTGCGTTGGAGGGGTGGGCGGTTCTAAGACCACCACGCCACAATAGGCCTCACCCTATTCTCCGATAGATCTCGCCACGAGAGGCCTGATCCACCTTCTCCACTATTGGATCCCTTCGAGGCGGGAACCGGTGCCTTTTACAACACTATCGGGGCACACACCCACAACCGAATTGGGGGCTCCCGAGATGACAACAAGCTGCCACAAGAACAAGGTTTATCAATATAAACAAAAACAAGGATCTAGGTATTTGCAAGAAATACTAGATCGGGGGTTCTCCAAATGAATGGAGAGGAGATGAAGCGCTTGATTGCTGATGATGAAGATCGAGTTCTCCTCCTTCGATTCCCCAAGGGATGGGGCCTTTGGGTGGATCTAGGTGGAGCTCTCTTGGATGAAGCTTTCAGATCTGATCTGGTCTTTTTTGAATGAATCAAGAGTTCTGGCAGGAGGGGGAAGGCTGACTTAAATACCCCCTCCCCAGATCTGGCTATTGCACAACTTTGGGGGCGGATTATCCGCCCCTGGGAAAACTCCGCCCCAAAGGAGGATTATCCGGGGAAAACTCTGCCCCCTCTCTAGGGCTGGCGCCTGCGAAGCTTGGTGAAGATCTTGGGGGGGGGGGATAATCCGGCCCCCCTGAGGGGCGGATTATCCGGCCAGACCGGAAAGTCCGGCCAACACTCCGCCCCCTCTCTGGGGCTTGCGCCTTGGCGATGAGCAGGGGGGGCGGACTATCCAGCCCCCCTTAGGGGCGGATTATCCGGCGGGGCCGAAAAATCCGGCCAAAACTCCGCCTCCCTTCTGGGGCTTGCGCCTACTTGGGAAGAGGGAGGGGCGGATTATCCGCCCCCCAAAAGCAGAATCCTTTTCCCTTTTTCTCATAGAAGCTGCAACACTTCAACACACATTAAATAATCCTTGATATTGTTATCTAACACACAAAACACTAGGGATTATAAAATGTTCTTTCAATCTCCCCCTTTTTGGTGTTATATGACAATATTAGGATTTGCAATGAAACCGGCTAATGCCACCTTAAAAAATGGAAGACACTCCCCCTAGATGTGTGCATATTTAAAATTTGTATTTGTATTTGAATACTAGAGAGAACACAACTTCCATAACAAAGATAATTGAAACAAGGTGGTTTGGGAAACAAGGTCATACCACTGGGATGAGAATATAGCCAAAGAATATAGTTTGTTTGATAGCCTCCAAACACATCCCAATCATGCCAGCAATATTGAGGCAAACATTAGATAGGCCCATGATTCCATATGCCATCAAATATGCCTCCATAGATAAATCCAGAATTCCATGAGATCCACAATAGATAAATAAATCCAGAAATCCATGAATACCACACAACGTACCAAACTTAGTGAAACACGACAAAGTCTTACATAAACAAACACAAATAGCAAATGAGTTCACGCTAGAAAGGCACAAGCAAGCAAATAAAATGACTGAAAGAAGGATGCTTGTGCCCGACCCTTGCAAATCCACGAGACCTAATAGAACTACTTCTCCCCCTTTGGCATCGAAACGCCAAAAAGGAAGAAGAGCGATGCTAACGCCCCTGGAGATCACTCCTCCTCATCTTTGAGTGTGTTTTCCATAAGACATGAGATATGCAAGAAAATCCAACGAGACCCATGAGAAACCAACTCTTCTCGAGGAAGAGGGCGGTGACCGAAGCCACCATGTTGGAGCGCATGGCATGACACCGCGAAGATGTATCTTGAGTTCAAAACCAATGCTCATCGATGACCCACATATCACAAAATGATATTAAGGGAAATGATTTGACTTTCTTTCGGCATTATGGGGGGAGGGTTGGCCCAATCAATTAGGACCACACTCCCCCTATGTCTATGCCCGCATCTAAACCAAATACATGAAAAAGAGCAAGTGAGTGTGCAAGGGTAGTCAAGCCAAGCTCCTTGAATCTATGATATTTAGCTCATTCCTCAAATAACAAAATCTTGCTTCATCAAGAGGCTTCGTGAAAATATCAGCAAGTTGGTTCTTCGTGCTCACAAAGGATAGGGCAATATCACCACGAGCAACATGATCCCGAATAAAGTGGTTGTGAATCTCTATATGTTTTGTTCTAGTATGCTACACGGGATTGTAAGCAATTTTGATAGCACTTTCATTGTCGCATAATAGAGGCACTTTGTCACAATTGACACCATATTCCTTTAAAGTTTGCCTCATCCATAATAATTGTGTACAAGCACTTGCAGCAGCAACATATTCAGCTTCGGCGGTTGAGAGTGAAATACAATTATGTTTCTTTGATGACCAACACACTAGAGACCTGCCCAAGAATTGACATGCACCAGAGGTTGATTTCCTACCATCTTTGTCACCAGCCCAATCTGAATCAGTGTAACCACATAGAGAGAAACTTGAACCCTTGGGATACCATAACCCAAAATTTGGGAAATGAACCAAATATCGGAAGATTCGCTTGACCGCCACTAAGTGGCTTTCTTTAGGAGCGGCTTGGTACCTTGCACACACTCCTACACTTAACACGATATCGGGCCTCGATGCGTAGAGGTAAAGGAGAGAGACGATCATGGATCGGTATACCTTTTGATCCACGTCTTTACCCTTGGGATTGAGCTCAAGATGACACTTTGTTTGCATTGGGGTAGCAACGCCATTGAGATCCGTCATCTTGAACCTTTTGAGCATGTCTTGGATGTACTTAGATTGTTTAATAAAGGTTCCCTCTCTAAGTTGTTTGATCTCAAATCCAAGAAAGAACCTCAGCTCACCCATCATGGACATCTCAAACCTGTCAGTCATAAGCTTTGAAAATTCATCGTTAAAAGCTTGGTTAGTAGAGCCAAAAATAATGCCATCTACATAAAGTTGGCATACAAAAAGCTCCCCATTAACCTTCTTAGTAAAAAGAGTTGGATCGATTTGCCCAACTTCGAATCCACGGTCTAGCAAAAGCTCTTTAAGGTGCTCATACCACGCACGTGGGGCTTGTTTAAGGCCATAGAGCGCCTTATCGAGTTTGTAGACATGGTTCGGAAATTTGGGGTCCTCAAACCCCGGGGGCTGCTTGACGTATACTAACTCATGTATAGTACCATTAAGGAAAGCGCTCTTAACATCTATTTGTTGTACTTTAAAATTATGATGAGCTGCATATGCAAGAAGGATACGGATGGACTCAAGACGAGCCACGGGAGCATAAGTCTCGCCAAAATCAATTCCTTCCACTTGAGAGAATCCTTGAGCCACGAGTCGTGCTTTATTCCTCACAACAATGCCATTTTCATCTTGTTTGTTCTTGAAGATCCACTTGGTGCCGATAACATTGCGGCAATCCTTTGGTTTTTCTATGAGCTTCCAAACTTTGTTGCGTTTGAAGTTATTTAATTCTTGATGCATGGCAACAACCCAATCGGGGTATTCAAGAGCATCAAAAAGCTTCTTCGGTTCAACCATGGAAATGTGAGCTTGATGATCACAGAAGCTTGCAAGTTCTGTTCTAGTGGATACCCTTCGTCGTAGATCACCAACAACCTTGTCAAGAGTGTGACCTCTTAGTTCAAGGTTCCGATCAGCACGAGCCTTGCGACGAGCCTCAATGTCCTTATTGTTTCTAGAAGGAGTTGATTCATTATTTGTATCCTTGTCTTGATTACTGCCCTGCCCTTGATCTTGGTCTGCGTTAACACCAGAAGATTGCTGCTGAACATTTTCTTCAGGGCCGGATAATCCGCCCCTTGGAGGGGCCGGACTATCCAGCCTAGGAGGTGCAGTACCAGAGTCTTCTTCCTAAGAGTGCCTCACAGGAGTTGGAGACCCAGGGCCGGATAATCCGCCCTCGGGGGCCGGAGAATCCGGCCTGGGAGCTTCAGAGTTGTTGACTTCACCTTCGCATCCTCTAGAACGAGTTGGAGTGCCAGGGGTGGATTGTCCGCCCCTTGGAGGGGGCGGATAGTCCGGCCTGGGACTACCAACTTGTCCAGGGGACAGATGATCTTCAGCAGATTGCGGTGTTGGTGCAGGATTTTCTCCAATAGTAGGAGCTTGTTGATCTTGTGTAGATGAGGGCTCCACATGTGTGGAGCATTGTCCTTCCTGATCCGCCACAAGGGGTTCCTCAATGGGGCGGAAAAATCCCACGCCCATTCTTCTTATGGCATCTTGGGGTATTTCAACATTTGCATCACAAACATCAACTTGCCCTACAAAGGAGTCGTTATTTTCATCGAACTCCACACTACAAGATTCTACAACAATCCCAGTGAGTTTGTTGTAGACTCTATAAGTGTGGGATTCGGCAACGTAACCAACAAAAATACATTCTAAAGCCTTGGTTTCAAATTTTGACAAACGGACACCTTTAATAACAAAGAAACACGTACACCCGAATAACCTGAAGTATGAGATGTTGGGCTTGTTACCGGTAAGTATTTCATATGGAGTCTTGTCCAAAATCTTTCGAAGGTAGATCCGGTTTGATGAGTGACAAGCAGTGGATATGGCTTCAGCCCAAAAATTATAAGGAGACTTGAATTCAGCGAGCATAGATCTTGCCATATCCATCAAAGTCCGGTTC
This sequence comes from Avena atlantica, assembly GCA_910589765.1. Lineage (NCBI taxonomy): Eukaryota > Viridiplantae > Streptophyta > Magnoliopsida > Poales > Poaceae > Avena > Avena atlantica. The sequence goes on along the minus strand of OU342735.1, from coordinate 456,886,381 downwards.
TTCCTCTCGGCTACACCATTTTGTTGAGGGGTATACGCAGCGGAATATTGATGTCTAATCCCCTCTTCGCTAAGAAACTCATTTAAAGTGTAGTTCTTGAATTCGGAGCCGTTGTCACTTCTTATTGCCAAGATAGGAACATTGTGTTGACGTTGAACTTCATTGGCAAAGTCAATGACAGTTTGTTGAGTCTCACTTTTCAGCTTAAAGAAATAGACCCATGTATATCTTGAGTAATCATCGACAATGACCAAGCAATATTTCTTCCCACCAAGACTTGCATGAGAAGGAGGACCAAATAAATCCACATGAAGTAATTCCAAGATCCTCTTTGATGACACAATAGTCTTCCTCTTGTGGGGAGAGTCATGCATTTTTCCTTCTACACAAGCCCTGCAAACACGATCTTTGGCAAAAGAGACATTGTCTTTTAGTCCAAGGATGTGGCCACCCTTCTGGAGACTTTGTAAAGTTCTCATGTTGACATGGGCTAAACGGCGATGCCATAGCCAGCCCACGTCGGCCTTTCCGAATAGACACATCGGACCCGAAGTGGTTTTCCCCGAGAAGTCCACCACATATAGGTCATTTTCGACGTATCCAACGAAAGCGACCTTTAGAGACTTTCTCCACAAGAGTGCCACCAAATCATCATCGATAAAAACAGCAAAACCCATATTGCCAAGGGCACGAACAGAAAGAAGGTTGTAACCGAGAGTCTCAACAAGCATGACGTCCACGAGAGAGATATCGTGGGCAACCACAACCTTGCCAAGACCCAATACCTGAGATTTAGACTTATCACCATAGGAGATTGTGATATTATCATGATTTGGACACATCTCCGTGATGATCTCCTTGCTTCCGGTCATATGACTAGTGCAGCCGCTATCCAGCACCCATTTCGACCCACTGGAAGCATAGCCCTGCAAGAAAATTACTTCTTGGTTTTAGGTACCCATTTTTCAATGGGTCCTTTCATGTTAGTAACAAGGGTCTTTGGGACCTAAATAGACCAAGCAATATATTCATCAAAGGGACCGACATAATAAGCATAAACATCGCCATAGTCATCATAAAAGAGTTCATAATTTGGATTGTGAGACCCTGCAAAACCAATATTATTAGTCTTGTCTTTTGTGACATTCTTCTCAGCGGTGCTTATCTTTGATTGCACATTCTTGGTCTTGTTCTTCTTGGTTTTCTTCTTCTTGGACTTGGTGACATACCCAAGTCCCTCTTTACCATGATTTGACCTTTGCTTGCCAAGGACTTCATCAAGCACACCTTTGTCCTTGGTAGTGATGTCCTTGATCACTTCTTTTTCCACACTAGCATTTTCCTTGTTACTATATGTTGAGTTGGACGAGCTAGGAGTATCATATTTGGCCAATCGACTTTGGAGCTGATCATGTGACTCATTGAGAATAGAGAACTCGTTTTTCAACGCCTTGTGAGCATTGTCAAGTTTCTACAATTCCTCGGAGAGTCTGTCATGGGCAGCCCCAAAGTCAATCCTTTCCTTCTTTAACTTCTTTGCTTTGGTGACAACATTGTCACGTTCCTTAACAAGTTTAGTCACAATTTCATCATGTGACTCTTCAATAGACTCAAGCCTCTCTTCAAGAGAGACCCGAGCCTCTTCCTCCTCTTCAAGAGAATTTTTTAAGGATGCAATTTCCATTGCATCCTCCCTTTCAATTCTGCCCTTTTCCTCAAGGAGAGCTTCTTTTTGGGCCAGCTGATCCATAAGAGCTTCAAAACGAACTTTGTGCTCACCTTGCAAGTTAGTGTAGAAATAATCCAAAGCAATAATCTCTTCTTTAACCTTAAGACTAGTAGGATCATCCATGTCAATCATAGCCTTAGGGAAAGAAGAGTTAGAAGAAGTTACCTCGGAGCTTCTTGCCATGAGGCAAGTAGCATTATTGTTGATGATGTTTTCGTTCGGAGAGTCGAAGAGAGATGTTGATATAGATGTAGATGTGGTGGCTATAGCAGCCACCTCTTGAGAGCTATCGTCCCCGTCCTCATCTTCACTCCCCGATGAATATTCTTCTTGATCCACTAGAAAAATCTTTGGTTGCTTCTTGAAAGGAGCATTCTTCTTTACAAACTGTTTCTTATGTGGGGCTTTCAATTTGTCCTTGAAATTGAGTCTTCCTCCATTATCCTCCCTACTTTTATATGGACACTCAGCTATGAAGTGCAGCCGGTCACCACAATTGAAGCATGTTCTCAGCTTGGGACCATTTTCTTTTCTTCCATAGGCTCCACTCTTGCGATCTAGTTCAGCTTTAGCCTTGGCTGGATCTTTCCAAAAGTTTCTTGCATAAAGAGCCAAGTATTGTCCGTGGATCCTTTTTATATCCTCGGGACAGTCCAGAACTTCTACCGCATATTCATCATGATCAATCACACTAGTCTTCAAGGCCATGTTGACCCCCTTTTGCATCCCCATAGCTCGAGCACGAGCATCTTCGGCATTCTTGGCAGCCACTTTGAAAGAGGCCATTTCTTGTATTACCTCATTGGATGACATGAGGTGATAGTTATGCCTACCTTGGAGACTTTTCAAATCTGTGGGATCAAATGGCATAAGAGCACTGGCATACTTGCGCTTGATCCATGCATCATCAACATGAGCTGCACCGTGGTTTCTGAAGGTTGTGGCTATTGCCTTGAGCCTCCTATACATGTCCTCATGGTCTTCTCCATCCAGCATATAGAATCCTTCAGCTTCATTGCTCAAGGCATCATATCTATTCCTTCTCATACTTTCATTTCCGATGAAGAGCTCGGTGAGGGCATCCCAAGCTTCTTTAGCTGTGCTAAGATGCTGAATGTGTGGCATGTCTTTGTCACCCACACCAAGTTGTATCATGTGTAGAGCTATAGCGTTGAGTTGGCTATCGACCACTTCTCTTCTTGTGAGATTGTTGGGGTTTCCAACATGAAGACCATTTTCGATGATCTTCCACAACTCTATGGAGGAACTGCACACATGAGATTTCATCAAAAATTTCCATTGAGAGAAAGTAGATGCAAAAAGTTTGGGTGGATCACCCCTATTATGTATATGTGGGTGAGGGATAGGTGGACCAGGGGAATACACATGAGAAACCTCATTGTATCCATCCTTACCGCTATCCTTTTTCGAGGAGGAGATCTTGCTAGTATCATCACCAACCACTTCGTTATCTTTGGTAACAGTTTTACCCGTTTCCTTGGATTGCGGAGTGGTATCCTCAGAGTTAGATGGAGGTGATGCTGCGGATGTGGAGAGACGCATTATCAATTGACGCATCTCTTCCATCTTATCCTCCATTGAACTCACCAAGGTTGTTTCCAACGTCTTGAGATCGTTCATGCTGACTACCTCTGGAGCATCACTCCCATCTACCTTGGAACCCATACTTCTCTTAGGCAGTTAAGCCCGAAATAAGAGCCGAGGCTCTGATACCAATTGAAATGGATCGTATGGGCACCTAGAGGGGGGGTGAATAGGTGCTAACCAATTTTTAATACTTTATCAATTTTAGGCTTGACACAAAGTAAATTCTCTAGATATGCAACTACGAGAATTTCCCTATATGCAACCCTAACTACTAAGCACGTAAAAAGAGGAGCGAGGAAACCGTAGTGGAGCACGCGGAGACACAGGGATTTGTTTTACCGCAGTTCCTTCCTTGTTAAGGGAAGTACATCTGCGTTGGAGGGGTGGGCGGTTCTTAAGACCACCACGCCACAATAGGCCTCACCCTATTCTCCGATGGATCTCGCCACGAGAGGCCTGATCCACCTTCTCCACTATTGGATCCCTTCGAGGCGGGAACCGGTGCCTTTTACAACACTATCGGGGCACACACCCACAACCGAATTGGGGGCTCCCGAGATGACAAGCTGCCACAAGAACAAGGTTTATCAATATAAACAAAAACAAGGATTTAGGTATTTGCAAGAAATACTAGATCAGGGGTTCTCCAAATGAATGGAGAGGAGATGAAGCGCTTGATTGCTGATGATGAAGATCGAGTTCTCCTCCTTCGATTCCCCAAGGGATGGGGCCTTTGGGTGGATCTAGGTGGAGCTCTCTTGGATGAAGCTTTCAGATCTGATCTGGTCTTTTTCGAATGAATCAAGAGTTTTGGCAGGAGGGGGAAGGCTGACTTAAATACCCCCTCCCCAGATCTGGCCGTTGCACAACTTTGGGGGCGGATTATCCGCCCCCCACTTGGGGCGGATTATCCGCCCCTGGGAAAACTCCGCCCCAAAGGTGGATTATCCGGGGAAAACTCTGCCCCCTCTCTAGGGCTGGCGCCTGCGAAGCTTGGTGAAGATCTTGGGGGGGGGGGCGGATAATCCGGCCCCCTGAGGGGCGGATTATCCGGCCAGACCGAAAAGTCCGGCCAACACTCCGCCCCCTCTCTGGGGCTTGCGCCTTGGCGATGAGCAGGGGGCGGACTATCCGGCCCCCCTTAGGGGAGGATTATCCGGCGGGGCCGGAAAATCCGGCCAAAACTCCGCCTCCCTTCTGGGGCTTGCGCCTACTTGGGAAGAGGGAGGGGCAGATTATCCGCCCCCCAAAAGCAGAATCCTTTTCCATTTTTCTCATAGAAGCTGCAACACTTCAACACACATTAAATAATCCTTGATATTGTGATCTAACACACAAAACACTAGGGATTATAAAATGTTCTTTCACCAAGTACATTGCCTTGTTGTGTGATTTGCTGGCTTGCTCGGACTAGGCGTTTGAAATTTACACAGTTGATCCAGCATCATCTCATAGGTATATTTATGCCTGTCCTGATATGGCTTTCTTTGTTCGTATGACTTTTTTCCATGATTCTTTGGTATCCACTTCTGCTGCCCACTTATCCTTTGACGTTGGATATTTCCAGCATCTGGATGATCCTGACTCATGGCTGCAACCACAGTCGAACCATATCTGTAGTCTGGCCTTTCATCTCTTATTTTGCTTCTATACTTGTCTCTTTCCTGGCGCCTTTGCGACCCGGCAGCGTCATAGATCTGAGTCTCAGTCATCCTGTCTGCCGACATGAGCAGAGGCTGAGTCGGATCTCCTAACGCATACGAGTCAGCAATCCTTATTGTTTCTTCCAAGCTTGCCGACATATCCCTTTGTAACCTTTGCCACAACACACTTCCATGTCTGCATCCTTGTGCAAACCAAGCAATAGCTTGTGACTTGATTACCCCTTCACAAGAGTTGCGCATTGTGAACCATCTTGTGAGAAATTCTCCGTCTGTCTCATTCGGCCTTTGCTTGCACATTGCTAGCTGTTGTGGGCGATTTGGCCTCTTGTAGGTGCTTGTGAAATTGCTCACAAAAGCGTCCTGAAAATCGATCCAGCTGTTGATGCTTCCGGGTGGCAAGTTGTTCAGCCATACCCGTGCTGGTCCTCATAACATTTGCGGTACATATCATACTTCCCATCTCAAATTTCCCGGCGTGATTTTCGCAGCAGTTCCGTAATCTATGAGCCAGTCTTCTAGCTTTGTGCTCCCATTGTAAGTTTTCGTTCCTCTGGCCAGCTGAAAATTTGGTACAGTTGGCTCCTTCATGATCCTCGGGCCAAAGCATGGTTGACCCTGTGGATCTTGCGACTCGATCAGTTCTGCCATATTTATTCAGTCAAGATTCAGCCTTGCATCATCCGGCTGAAGATTTCTGCCTACGAGTCTGGCTCCCATTGCTTGATATGCGTGATCCGGCAATTCATACCCGTCATTCACCATCGCCGAGTAACCCTCATTATATCTGTTTGCGTTCAGGTCAGCAGGTTGCTGTACTGCCTTTCATGCACTTTGTTGTCTTCTTTCGGGTTGTGCTGGTGCATTATTTGGCGCTGGATTTACTCCTCCTGTCGAGTGAGCTCCACGCCTAGGCTGAGGCGCAAAATTTTGCCCTCCATTGTCATTCCTTTGTCCTGCTTGCCTCTCTAGACCTGCATTTTCCTGGTTCTCATTTCCCTGAACATTGTTCCTTCTTGTTCCCTATGCATGCGCTGGGTTTCCCTGAGAAATTGTCGGGTCATAGGTGATCATTTGCTTGTTCCTCCCCGAATCCACACTCTTTTCTTTTCTCTATCTCGACGCCACTCCGGGTGAGGAAGCTGTATGACCCGTAGATCTTGTCGGGATAGGAGTCGTCGAGTGAACCAGCTGTTACCTCCCTCCTATACCTGGATTCGCCCTATAGTATGCCTCATTCAGCATTCCTGCGGCTCTCACCAGTTCATTGACTCGCTCTTGTTGTCTTTTCTTTGCTTCACCCATCAAATGGGGTAGCTCTGCCATTGCTACCTCTGCGGCTCTGAAGTTAGTTGCTGCTGTATTGTATGTCGGCCGCATGGCTATTCCGTTGCTATTCTCTGGTGTTATATTTGACGTTGCGTCTTCCAGCTCCTCATTGAGGTTTCTTCCTCTTAATCTCGTTGCCTCAAGCCGGGTCTTTGCGCCCTTGACTCAATTTTTCGAGTTGAGCTCTCGGATTATGATATCCACATCTTGCTGTAACTGTGCTAACTCCTTTGCTTTCTCTAGAACTTTTATCCCGGCCTCCTCTAACTCGGCCTGCACGCGCGCCGGATCAGTTGCTTGCGCTACTGGCTCTGCCAACTTGTCTATTGCCTCTTTCAGCTCTTTAGCTCTCTTACTCCTAGCTATGTTCTCTGGATTTTCTAGCGGTGCCTTTGTTGTTCTTGCAACCCTTGGAGTTTCCTATTGATTTCCTCCCTCAGGATCCTCATTCACTATAGGAACTACTAGAGGAACTGTTGGGTTAGGAGCTGTCATCATTACCTCAACAGAGACGAGTTGCTGCGGCTTTCCTGCGATAGGAACCGCAGGTGGATCCGGCACCAGGATGATGCGCTCCGGATATGCACGCTCCACGCGCATTGTGACATAGACCTGGTGTAGGATCCCTCCCTTTATAAAGGTAAGGATCCCTGTGATTGCAATGCTAGTCCCTAGATCAATGCTAGCATCCACAGTTTAAGATGAAGTACACAGAAACAAAGGTCATTATTACAAGTCATTCCAGAGACAAACATAGTCTTTTACAAAATCCATGGCCATAGGCCTAGTACAAGAGCTCAAATATGTAATAAGATAAATAAGTCTTCATCTTCATGTGCCACAGGCAAGCATGTTGAGTGTAGACTCATGAATCCTAATCACCATCAGAATAACCTGCAACATCATAAGTTACAACCATAGCGGGTCAATACATTGGAATAGTATTGACAAGTGATACCTTAGTAAAATATTGGTGGACTAGATACTATATGCATTTTTGGCTAAGTGTAGCTTAGGATTGCTTTGCTCAAAAATAGATTTTCCTATTAGTTGAAAACACAAAGTTTTTCTTCTTCAAAATCTTTCCCAAGGAACCACCAATAGACATTGGTGAACCTTTACCCTTGTTCAACCACAAGTTTTTACTTAGAAATTGGGATGAGGAGATTCTTGATAGCTTCCATGTCTTGATGCTTAAGTTGTCCAATACCAGGGACATGGCTAAGTACTTAGATTCTTCCATCTGCAGAGGTTGTGCACTTTCCCCACAAGACTTGATTTTCACCAAGACAGGACCTTTCAGAAGCCTTCCCTTAGACCAAATGGATGCGCTCCAACCTATCATCCCACTACCACCAACTGTCCAAATGGCTAAGTTATTTCAACCTATGTGATCCAGGCAGAGCCCATATTGCCAAGTGGCTGCACTAGAAGCTTCTTAACATTTGGCCTCTCAAATCCCTTTGTTCCTGGGTGGCTTTCCACAAGTGAGATACACAAGGTAAACCATAGAAATGGGCCTTGTGTAACCACTCAACATAACCCATTCTTTCCATTCCACCCAGGTGTTTCATTCACTTAGTTGTTTTATTAAGCAAAATATAGTCCAAAGACTTAGAAATATTTATTCATAGCATGAATATAACCACCCTTGGTTGCTACTAGCTAGGCTAAGCATGGCATTGTTAAGACTTAGAAATATTTCTAGCAATTCTACAACTACTAGGATTTCCCAAGCATAGTATATAGATCAAAATATCCATGCAAGACTAGCAAAATATTTCTAATGCATATTTGAAAAACATAGGAATAAAATCATGAAGCACCACTTGCCTTGGTAGTTTGGAGAGTAGCTACAATCCTCACAATCACAATCACTATTTGCACCAAAATCTACACATAAAATAATAGCACCAAAATCACATACAAAATAAATACAAGCAAAAATATATGGATGCATGCATAATGCCATGTGATGATTCTCTACACCAAACAAGACAAGTGCATAGTACTGAAACATAAACAAGTACAAAACTTGCCAAACAAACTTTATTTGAACATTAAAACATTTCCCAAATAATTATTATACACAAAATAGGCCTACACATGTTTCTGTAAAAACAACCATTTTAACAGAGGCAAAACATTAAACACATTGCATAAATGGAAAGGATTTTCTCTCCTGATTCCATTGATATAATAATTTTCAAATTTGGACGTGGCATTCAAAAGTTATGAATTAAACAAGTTTAAACATCTAATAGATCTAATTCAAACTTTTAAAACAAAACTCGTGCCACGCGGAAGTATCTGGTTGGATCGTACCGCTTCGCACCGGATCGTGCTTGCGCACCGTCAGATCTAACTAAATCGTGCGGCACAGATCGCTACTTACCCCTTCAGCTATGTTCTATCGCGTCCACTAGATCTAAATCGAACGGCTCTCAGCGACTGACCAACAAGTGGCGGCGCTGGCGGCGGCGCGCTCTGGCTGCAAGCCTGCCGGCGAGCTAGGTCGCCCGGGGAGGTGTGAGGATGCTCACCAGAATCACCGTGACGAGGAGATGCTCGACGTGTGCTCGGTTGGCGAAGGGGTGCTCAGGGTCGTCGTGGATTGCTCGTCGGAGAAGTCCCTAGCGACGGTGCTCTCGGTTGGCGACGAAGGCGACGCTCTGGGCCACACTAAGACGAGATAAGGGTGTCGTTAGATGCGTAGGACACTGGGGATCACACGCGTATCAAACAGAGGGAGAGGGGAAGCTGGGGCTTACGGGGAACGGTCGCCGGAGTTTGAGCAGACGGTGGCGGAGCTCAGTCGACGACGCTGCCAAGGCTACAGGGCATGCGCGAGCAAATGGAGAGCGTCAGTAGATGCGCACGAAGATGTAGAATAAACTAGTCTGAACCAGAGGAAGAGGGGGACGCGGGGCTTATCGGAATTTGACGGCGAACTCGTCGGAGCAGAGGAGCGTCCAGAGAGAAATGCGAGCAGCCTGGTGGCTCCGGTGGGGTGTGGTTTGGGGTAAAAGGAGGAGGGCGGCATGGTGATTAAGTAGGCGAGGATGCTGGCGTGAATTACTCGAGCATTGAACGGAATTGAAGCCACGGATTTTAAACAGGAAACGCCCGACGTGATTTGGGGAAGAACCAGTGCTGGGGGTGGAGACGAAGACAGTCGTGTGGGTCGCGGTTGTCAGCAAGAGAACAGAAGAGGGGGTGGGGTCCCTGCGTCAGCGACTCTGTGGGTGTGTTTGTGGGTAAAGGAAAACGTTTCGCGGGAGGAGGTAGTTGGACTGGATGGGTCGAACTGGGCTGGTTGGGCCAGTTTGGCTGTTTGTCTTTTTTTTTTCCTTTACTCCTTTTCTTTTTCTGTTTGATTTTCTAGAAATGATTTTTCAACCCTAATTCAAATAAGTTTTAATTCAAATCTTCTCTAGGTTTTTATACAGTAAACTTTGCACTCAAATGTGTGTCAAACACTACTATTTACTCAAAAACACTTTGATCATTTGAAAATAAAAATAAAACCAAGCCTTAATGTGATATAGACAATAGGCATAAAATTGGTTTTATTTTCACACTTTGTTTTGAAAACTTTGCTTGAGCTTTGGAAAGTACTTAAGTTTGAATTCAAAACATTACTGAACAAAACAAGTACTCTTCTCCTTAGAAAGTAGCACTAAGGCTAGAGCATACTTACATAAAATAATGAGCAACAAATGCTCCTATTTTTGAAATGGTTTTGAAAATGGAACCCTAAATGATCATTGATGCATGAATGATATGCATGGGTTTTGAAACATGATTTTAGGGATGTTACACCTAGTGCTCGCCAAACTTGATGACCCGACCGCCCCTAGGGAATGGCTTTGTCCTGAAGCACCCCGCGTTGTCGCTGACGAAGTTGAGCGCTCCAAACCTCTGGATGAGGCCGGAGTAGACGCGCTCGCCGGTCTTGGCAATGATGTTGCCCGTCTGGATGAAGAATCCATCAAGCACCTGCTTCTGCCCCACGGTGGACGCCAACTATCCTGGTGGTGTCACGGCAGATGCCATGGGTAGGCTTAAGTTGGGGGCCGAATGGGTGCTTGTGGTCACCAGGGAGGGAGTGCACGGTCTTGCCATGCACGAAGAACAAGATGAACTCTCCACACTGAGGAATTTTATTGATGCTAGTGGTTTACAAGTGCTCCTCGAGCTATGTGAACTAGTGTTTAGTGCACTAGTTCCCTACTAGGTCCAACCTTTTCTAACTACAGCTATGCCCTTCCTTATATAGGCGTTGCTAGCTAGGTTACATCCATTTGGGTTCTAGGGTTACTGTTTGGATCTTGGTCCCTACTGTGTGGGCCGGGTCATGGGCTTGCCCTAAGCCTAGTGGCCCATTCCATAAAGCTAGACAGCTAACGGTCTTTAGGTATGTCGCCTCAAGTTCCTTTGGCGTCACGTAGTAACTTTGTATGTCAGCCCTTGCTTTAGGCGTCACCCGACTCCTTTAATGTCACCTATCATCGCCCTTATCTTTTGACCATGCTTTACCATGGTCCCTCCTGAACCTTACTCGGAAAGGTGCCACATGTCCTGTCTGACTCGGCCCTTCCTCGTGAGACTTGGCTTGTTGGTTCCTGCAAGGTTAACATCTTTGTCCTATACGGGCCAACATAGTTTCTATGTCGACCGCATACGATATTCTTACCCGGCCGTACTTACTCGGCCTGGTTCTTTCTTCACTCGGCGTAAGCCAAGCTGGGTTGTGTTTTACCCCTTGTGACCCTACCGGGGGTTATCCCCCCCCCCCGACAGTTGCTACTGATAAACTTCTGTGAGTAAGAACTATTTATAGGTGCAGCTGAATTGACAACTCAGTTGTTAAGTCTTGAAAGTATTCTTTGGCTCCCCTTATGTCGAATCAATAAATTGGGTAATACTACCCCCGAATAATGTTGCGATCCCCTATACTTGTGGGTCATCAATACTATTTTCTGGCGCCGTTGCCAGAGAGCATAGCTTTATTTGTAAGTTCACTTGGATCTATTATTGTTCACTGCTACTCCTGTCATCATGGGGAAGTCTCGTGATGGAAAGTTTCCTATTTTACCAGTCACTATAAGAAGAGGTATAGTCCTAAACACCTCTGCTGCTCTTGATTCACCGTATGTTATAAGTAAGCTTGTTACATCACCACCACATACTCATGCTACACACTGCTACTACTGCTGAATCTGAAACTTCTTCTGATACGCATGATGTTACTAATACTGTGCTTCATGCGAGTGTTTCATTAGGTCCTTTCCTAGATGCTACTATGGCTAGTCTAGGAAATACTGAAACTCCTAGTGAAGACACTATTACACATGTTAGCTCACCTGAGTATAGAGAGAGATATGATATTAATGATGGTTACATTGAGTTGACTGGTGATTTTATTGAAGAGTTCCGAAACACACATGGTGCTAGTGCTATTAAGAGTCTCCTTGAGAGACGTACCATTATTCCTAAACTGTCCTCTGATCCTAAGTTTGCCACTTCTCCCATAGATATTAAAGATGAAGGTTATGATTTTTCTCTTGATTTATCCTATTTAGACATTGTTGAGAAAGATCCTTTTTGTGGGACTGGGAGTGAGAGTGCTGTGGCACATATGAATGAGCTTTCCACTATGAGTGCCTTATTCTCTGATGATTTTAAGATGCACAAGTACTTTGTCACTAATATCTTCCCTTTTTCACTAAAAGGAGAAGCTAAAGCTTGGTTAAAAAGATTACCTCCTAGATCCATTGATAGCCCTGATTGTTTGATTGCTTCTTTCTTCCAGAAATATTTTCCTCCCAGTGCTAGACATGCTGCTTTGCAGAGACTTTTTGATTTTAAACATGGAGAAGAAGAGAAGTTTCCTAAGTCATGGACAAGGTTTTGTGCCTTGATTCATGCACATCCAGGATGTCCATTGCCTAAAAATGAGCTTCTTGATATTTATTATAATGGGCTAACTGAGGATTATAGGACATACCCAGATAGTTTTGCTGATTGTGTTTTCAGGAAAATAACTCCTACAGATGCTGAAGATTTAATGGCTAAAATAAGCAAGAATTATGATGATTGGACTTCAACTGAGTTAAATACACCTGAGCCTATTACTCCTGAACCAGTTGTGCCTGAACCAGTTCCAACGCCAACACCAAAGAAGAGGGGAGTTATTGCATTAAATGATGAAGTGATGAAGGAAGTTAAGAAATGTCTAAAGGAGAAACGTATTAGAGATGAAGATGTGAAGAATCTACCTCCTATAGAAGTATTATGTAAGCCAATTACCCACTCATCTACTATTGATTTACACTCTCTCCATTTTGATGAAGGTGATATTCCCTATGGTTAGCCTCCTAATCAATGCTTAGAGGAACTTGACACATTTATTGTTAAACAAGGTAATTTTAATAAACAAGTTCAGAATCATTTATTGGAAAACTCTAGAGCTACTAATGAGTTGAAAGATATTATGGAAAGAACTGCTAATGATATTAAAATGCTTTGTAAACACTTTCAAATGGTTCAAACTCAAATTGATCAACTTGCTAAGGTACAAAAAGATATGCTAGTTAATGCTTCAGGAGATAAACATGCTTATGGAATTAGAACTAGGAGTGGTATAGCTACTCAAGATCCTTTATATCCTGAAGGACACCCTAAAATAATTGAGCAGGATTCTCAACAAGGTGAAAGTAGTGGTAGTCCTTATAAGAGAAAGAAAAAGAAACACAAAATAGTTGAGGAACCACCTGAACCTGCCGTAGATCCTAATATTATATCTGTCTCTAATGCTAAAACTAAGAGTGATAATGATAAAAATGATGCTCCTGACAAAGAGGAAGTTGAGGAAGAACCTGAGAAGCACACTAAGAACACTAGGTACACTAAGGAAGATTTTATTGCTAATAAACATGGTAGTGAGAGAGAACCTTGGGTGCAGAAACATATTCCTTTTCCTAATAAGAAACACAAGTCAAAGGAGGAAGAACACTATAACAAGTTTTGTGAGTGGATGAAACCTTTATTTTTGCAAATTCCTTTGACTGATGCTATTAAGTTGCCTCCTTATTCAAAGTATATGAAGGATATTATTTCTAATAAAAGGAAGATTCCTAATGAGGAAATTTCTACTTTGCTTGCGAATTATTCCTTCAATGGTAAGGTTCCAAAGAAACTTGGTGATCCAGGTATACCAACTATTCCTTGCTCTATTAAGAATAATTATGTTATAACTGCTTTTTGTGATTTGGGAGCTGGAGTTAGTAGTATGCCTTTTTCTCTCTACAAGAGACTCCAGCTAGAAAAGTTGATACCAATTGATATATCTTTGCAAATGGCTGATAAGTCAACCACTATTCCTGTTGGTATATGTGAGGATGTTCCTGTTCAAGTGGCTCATAATTGGTTGGTTTAACTGATTTTGTTGTGCTTGAGATGCCTGAAGATGATAATATGTCCATTATTCTTGGAAGACCTTTTCGTAATACTGCAGGTGTTGTCATCAATTGTAATCAAGGAAAAGTAACTTTTAATATTAATGAAAAAGTGCATATTGTCTATTTCCCCGAGAAGATTGATAAGAGCTATTGCCAGAATTCTATTGAAAATATTGAGAGCATCAAAGTTGGAGAAATATATTGTCGCATTCCACAAGAAAGTTTTGAAACTATTATGATTGGGACCATTGCAATCAACTTTGAGGTAACATAATCACTTTGTGGAATGCAAATTTCATATAAGATTGTTTTGGTAACAAGACTTGATCAACCTTGTTAACAAAGGGATTTTAATGACCAAAACAATGTTTTCTTAGTGGTTATACTTGCTCACTTCTATTTTTCTCCTTCCTAGTCTTTGCTCTTTATCTTGTTAGTTTTAGTTTTGCTAGTTGTTTGCTTGTTAGAGTGTCTTAGAACTTCTGTAGTTTTGGTTTTTGTTTGCTTTTGCCTCTTCTAAAAAAATCTGTTTCTGTGAGAAAATCATTTTTCACAACCTGAAAATTGGCCAAAAATAAATTTCCCGAAAAATTCCAGAAAATTCATATTAAGATTTTCCTCAAAAAAGGGGCAGAGGGACACCTGGATTGGCCCAGGGGACCCACCAGTCCAGCACACCACCTGGTGGAGCGGCTAGCCCCTAGGGCGCCCCTGGCCTGGGTGGGACCCACCTGAGGCCCTCCAAGCTGTCTCCTCCTAGCCACTTCTTTATCTCTACCGAAAAACACCGGAAATATTTCTCAAGCTCGAGTTCCTGCTGTTCTTGCTCCCGATTTTCGATATCCTTGCTTAGCCCATCTTTGCTGCTAATTTTTGGAGGGATTGCTCCTTGGTATGTGCCTCCTCCGCTTGTCCAATTAGATTTGTGATTGGTATATTGTATCTTGAGTATTTTGATGCTATATGTGTTAGGTTGTGTGAGCTTGCATGCTTGTTCTATGCTTAGAGATTTCATTTTGATGCATGTTTAGCCCTCTAGCAAGTTCCTATAGAAGTTTCTCACCATTTTCCAACTTGGAAATCACTTGGTTTGTTTTTTGTCTAAATTTTTTAGAAAATAAGATGAGTGCATACCCACTGAATCAATATGATTTGATGGTACCTGAGCAGATGAAAGTCCATCTTGAGGAAGGAGTCTTCCCTTCCATTTATCCATGCCCTGAATTTATGAGAGCTGTGGGGATCTTCCAAGATTTCCAAACTATGATTACCAATGCAGGGTTGGAACACTTTGTTGAAGGGGAACCTTTTCAATATGTTAAGCTAACCATGGTTGTGGTGCAGTACTTCCGGTTTACTTGGTCTTCATCTAATCCCATGGTCCATTATAAAATCTATAATCTAGCTGCCGACCTGCCTTTTGCTGATTTCTGTGTAGCTATTAGAGTGCCCCATTGGGGATCTTGTGAGAAGATCAAGGAGAGGCCTAAGTCACTTATGGATTTATATGCTGAAATTTGCCAAGGTTTCGACTTCTCAAAGGAAAGTGGTAAAATTCGGAACATTCAGTTCCCATCCATTAGATATTTTGCCTATTTCATTACCAAGTGTGTTCTTGCTAGAAATATTGCTAGAAAATTATCTTCTTTTGATCTAGCTTTTATCTCAGTGGCTTTGAATAGGGATAGAACTTATAACTTGGGTGCTTTGATAGCTTACCGTCTTACCACTAACCGCGAGAGGCATGGAATTTGTGGAGGTCTTATTGCCTCTAGATTTATAGCTTTCCATGGTTTAGAGCCTCACCATTCAGATTATCAGTTCCCCATAGAGGGGCTTGATCTTGATTCCATGGTTCAGCATAATTTTGTTTCTTCTTGGGGTACTATGAGAAGTTTACCGTATGAATTATCCTTTTTCAAGCGTGGTTGGAGAGGGGGTAGGACTGAGAAAGTAGTTTATTTGCATGCACCTGCTTTATTTAATTTTGATAACAGACATGGATGGTCACTCATGGAGGAGGAGTTTGACACTTTCGTGGCGGAGATCTCCCAGCAAGAGGAGAATGTTGGAGAGGATGTCGAAGATGATTCGGTTCAGCCCTCCAACATGGGATAGTCTTCATACCAGCAGTCCTCCTATGATTGGGGCGCGTCTTCTTCTTCATTGCGAGGGCCTGATTATGATCATTCCTATGATGACCCACTAGCTTGGGGTTACTGCCCGTGCCATTGGGCCCCACTTAGGCCAAAAGCCTAAGCTTGGGGGGAGATATACCGACATCACACTCATCTATATATCATGTTTCGTCGGTTGTTTGTATATCCATTGTTTTGCTTTATTTTTGGTTTTTGTTTCTGCTTTCTCAAAACGCAAAAATACCAAAAATAATTTCGTTATTTCTCTTCGTTTGTTTCTTTGCTTTTTAGCTTTGGTTTTCCTTAAAAGAAAATCCAAAAATATTTTGCTTTGTTTGCTTTTCCTTTGTTTGTTTTTGCTTTGTGTGCTTGCTTTAAAAAAATCAAAAACACCAAAAATATTTGTTTTTCTTCTTTGGTTTTGTGAAGTTCTTTGCAGGGTTCAGCAGTCCTCTGTCACATCCCAAGATTTTCCAAATCTTGTAATGTGAAAATAAATTAATAAAATAAAACTTTGTTTGATTTTCAAGGCCAGAAGAAACTTTTTGAATTCAATTGGGACTTCAAACCAGTTGGATGAAATAAAACCCTAAAGAAAATTAAAAGAGTAAACATTTGATAAAAGAAAATAAAATATTTTGGAATTACTATTTTGGAATCTTTTTATAAAAGATTTAGTTTTCAAAAGAAAGGTGGATTCATAAATAAAGGTTATTTTATAAAGCCAAATTAAACCTTGACCAAACTTTGGAATTAAAACATTTTGTTTTGAATAAAAATAGCAAAGGTTTATTTAAATAAAATAATAAGGAATTAATATCCAAACTTTATTTAAATAAAAGGTTTTACCAATTTAATTGAAACATCAAAACTTATTAAATTATTTAAAATAAGTTTTCCAAATATTTGATATTCACAAAATAAAACCTACTAAAGTGTTTTGGCTTTATTTTAGATTTCAAAATAAATATCTCAATAAAACAAATCCTATTTGATTTAATGAAAGTCTATTATATTTAATTAATAATGGACTCTAAAATAAAATGTTATTATGTTTTAAAACAAGTTTCCAAGTATTCTATATTTCCCAAATAAAACCTACTGATTTGGTTTTGAAAATATTTAGGTTTCAAATAAAGATTTTATTAATAAAATCAAACTCTATTGGATTTAATAACTAAGGCCCATTTTATTTAATTATTAATGGACCCTATATAACAAAATGTTATTTTTATTTTAAAACAAGCTTTCCAAATATTCTTTAATTTCAAATACAACCTACTGAATGGTTTTAAATTATTTAGTTCTCAAGTGGAGCTTTGAATTAAATCAAAACCTATGGATTTAATAATTGGTACATCCATTTAATTAAATAGTAATAGCCCCTATTATTAAAATTATTAATTTGAATTTGGATTTTGGTTCATGTTACTAAACAGAACTAATTTCAATATTACAAAGTTTTGTGTTGTTTGAATTGTTTTGGTTGATGTTTGAATGTTTGGAAATTTCAAAACAGAATTCAGAAATAGAAAAAGAAAAGGATATAGAATAAAAAAAATGGAAATGGATCCCTGCAGCCCAGGAAGCCCACCAACCAGCCCAACTTCTTTCCCCCGAAGAAAACGTTTCGCACCCAAATTCTAACCCACACAGAGTATGACTGGTGGACCTCCTCCTCGCTCCTTTCCCACTGACCGACCGGCCCCACTCCTCCTGTTCTTCCTCTTCACCCCGCACGACCTCTTCTCCCCCTCGCCGGCCGTTGCAGGCTTTGAATCGTGGCTTGAATTCGCCTTAACACAGCCACCTTAACTCGCAGCGATCAAGCACCTTTAAACGCCAGCGCATCCTCTCTCATTCCCCTCTGTCTTCTCCCCAAAGCACGCCCCCAGGCCGTCTCAATTTCTCCCCGAGCATCCTCTGCTCCGACGAGGTTCTCGACCGATTCCGGCAGCCCCTCGCCACCCCTTGCCTCCTCAACCATACCCACGTGATCCCCACCTCCTGGCGATCATCCCCGTAGCGCCAGCACGCCCCCGAGCACTCCAGAACGTCGGCAACGTCTCCACCTGTACGCCACCGACGACCCCCGCGTCTCCGGTGAGCTCTAGCACTCGACTCCGTGCACGCCTTGATCAGTGAATCATGCCGTTTGATTAGTCCGCGTCTTCTGCATCTCCAGGTGCTCGCCAATCACACGCACGTGGCCTGCAACCTCGCCCCCTTCGACGACTGACCACGCCCGAGGCGCAGCCCCACTCCAGCGAGAAATCAAGCCCACTCCAGAGCACCCCTCGTCGAACCAACAACGCCTTGAGCATCTCCAGGCTATTGCGAACCAGGTGAGCTTACTCTTTCCCTTTCTCGCTTCCTGCCTCGCCAGTGCCGCCGCCAACTGGCCGCTCCGCTGCTCGCCGTTAACACTTCGCCGCCAGTTCTTGGCAAAGCAGTAGGCACCGTTCGATTCAGATCAAACGAATACGATAGATCCACTTAAGTCGCGAAAAGGTACGCAATAGGGACCATGCGATCTAACTTGATCCAACGCACCGCGTTGCCGATCCGACCGAAGCGGTACCAGCCAGACGTTTTGCGCCACGTGGCCATGTTTTGTTTAAAAACAGATTTGAAATCTGATTGAGATTCAATTTTCAAACCTTAGTAACTTTCAAACCACATGTCCAAAAATTATAAATTTTATATCAATGGATTCAGGAGAACAAGACCTGGCCAACCATGCCCTTAGTTTAGTAAATAGTATCTGTTATCTTGTTTGAATTAGCAGAAACTTTTGTGTGCTTGTTTAGATTAGAAAAATTGTTTAAAAATGTTTTTAGGGTTAAAACCTTTGCAAAATGGTTTGATGTGACCTTACTGACCCTAGGAGCCAACCCTTGGTGTTAAAAATGATTTTTGGTAAAATTTAGGTTGGATTACTTGACTTAGTCATTTTCTAGCCAAATAAAAAGAATGGTTTTTGTTATGAAAATGTTTATGGAAAGGAAACTTTGAGAAAATGTTTTGATCAAACCCACTTAACCACAACACCAAGTTTTGCAAATTAGCAATTCATTTGGTGAACAACTTAAGAGTTCTGCCTTGATAAAAACATTTTTCCTCACATGAAATGATGAATGGATTTAAAAATAGTTTTGGATAAAACCCATTTGCAAATGACTTTGCCATTTTGGTAAATGACCAATTTGGAACTTACAAAGTTTAGGAGCCTAGTGGAGACCATCCTTGCAATAGAACCAAACCTTTGCATGCTATTTCATAACTTAGATTCCCTTACTTGGTGTGTGAAAAATTGTTTGTTTGACTTTGGTTGGAATGTGAATTGAATTTGTGTTTGCTTGATTGACTTGTAGTAAAGTGTGAGACTAGCAAGATCAAGGAGTGAACCACCATTCCCTACCAAAAAGGCAAGTGATGCTTCATACTTTTTGTCCCATTATTTTCTCTATGCATTAGTGAATTTTGCTAAGTAAAACTTGCATGGATTTTGCTAAAGTATGAACCTTGCTATAGGAAAACCTAGTAGATGAATCCTTAGTAGGATTTCCTAAGTTAAAGTTTCCTATTACTACCAATCTTAGCCTAGCTAATAGAAAACATGGGTGGAAAATATATTCACACTATGGAAAAATCTCTAAGTCTGAGGACTTATGTTTTGTTTAATAAAAAACTAAGTTAATGAATCACCTGGGTGGAATGGAAGGATTGGGTTATGTTGAGTGGTTCACAAGGCCCATGTTTATGGTTGACCTTGTGTATCTCACTTGTGGATGGCCACCCAGGAACAAAGGGATTTGAGATGTCAAATGTTGAGAAGCTTCAAGTGCAACCACTTGGCAATATGGGCTCTGCCATGATCATATAGGTTGCAAGAACTTAGCCATATGGACAGTGGGTGGTAGTGTTTGATAGGTTGGAGCGCGTCCATTTTGGTATAAGGGAAAGCTTCTGAAAGATCTTGTCTTGGGAAACCAAGTCTTGTGGGGAAAGTGCACCACCTCTGCAGAGTGTAAAATCTAAGTACTTAGCCATGTCCCTGGTAAAGGACAATTTGAGCATCAAGACATGGAAGCAATCAAGAATCTCATCATTCAAATTTCTAAGTTAAAATTTGTGGATTGAACAAGGGTTGTTTGAAGTCTTCAATCTTTGGTTGATAGATGCCTTGGAGAGGATCTTCAATCTTTGATTGAGAAAATGATTTTATCAAAGCAAAAACTTAGTATTTTCAAATGTTAAGGAAAAATCTATTTTGAGCAATGCAAGCCTCAACTCCACTTAGCCAAATGCATATAGATGATAGACTCCACTATACCACCATAGTATCACTTGCCAATACAATTCAAATGTATTGACCCTTGTGGCTGTAACTTGTATGTTGCAGGTTTGATTGATTTTAGTGAAGATTGATTGATTAGGATTACAAAGTCTACAACCAACATCTGCCTGTGGCACTTTGAAGATGAAGGACCACTTGACCATAGTTATTCCGCTGCAATGTAATGTAATAGCCAAATGAGCTATGCTTGATGTAATAAACTTATGTTATTCCTGGTTATAAAGTTATCTTATGACCTTTGTTTCTTGATATTACATCTTAACTGTGGATGCTAGGTATTGATCCAGGGACTAGCATTGTAAACACAGGAGGAATCTACCTTACCAGGTTGAGACCCCTATAGATGGTATCAGAGCATTGTGTTGCCTGTAGGATTTGTAAACCCTAGGATTGGACAAAAACCCTTAGAAAAATAGGAGTTGTACTTGTTCCAAAAACTTATTTACAAAAACACTTGTAAACTCTTTCCTCAACCATTTTGGTTTCAACTCTACTTCTCTTCTATTTTCAACTTGATGGAAAACCTACCCCATGACCCAAGACTACACCATGTGCAAAGGACTTCATCAACTCTAATGACTTCAAAATCTTCAACTCTAATGACTTCAACATCTTCAGCATATTCACCAAGGACTTCCAACTTGGACATCACCAAGGACTACAAGTGAGACAAGGAAATCTTGCTCAAGACTTAGAGATTGAGGGAATGCAAAAGTTAGAAGGAGTCCACATCATTTGAAGTATTGCAACCAAGAGATTTTCTCAAGGAACCATGATCCCATACAAGAAGAATCATGAAGGAAGGAAAGATCACAAGTGAACCATTTAGATGGACCACCATAATTTAGTTAAGTCAAAAACCCCAACCTAAGTGGTGTAACAAAAATATTTTGTTGACTAAGTATATGCTTGAACTTTGATTGAGTGAAGTGTTTTGTTTGTGATTGCATGTACATTGCTTGTGTGAACTGTGATGTGTGTGATTAGAAATAATTCCTTAGAAATATCTTGCCTATTCTAATCTCCCTTCAACCCAAACAGATGACTACTCCAAAAGACTCCACGGTTGATGACATCAACACCAACCAAGAGGACAACATGAAAGAGCTCATAGCAACCCAGAACCAGTTAAACCAACTGACAGCTCAGTTCATAGCCAACAATAGTGATAAAGATCCAGCACTGCAAAAGTTTTTGGAGGAACAATCCCAACTGATGCTTAAGGTGACTAATCAAATGATCAACATGGAAGAAAGCTATCCCAAAAGGGTCTATGACAACAAGGATGACATAAATGTTGTTCTAGATGGAGCCCCAGCTTGCATTATTTGTGGAGACAAGGATCACACTTCCAAAGAGCATGAAGGTCAATGCCCTAACTGTGAAGGGAATCATCCTGTTGGACAATGTCCTACCTCCCAAGCTACTTGTTACCTTTGTGAAGGAAATGACCATGTCCCTATCCAATGCCCCATCTACTCCATGGTGGAACAAAGGAAACAAGAAGGATCCAAGTATGCCAAGAATGTTGATGGCAAAGGAAAAGGACCACTTATACCTCCAAACAAGACAACCCAGTTCAAAGGATCAAAGAAACCCAAGAAACCAAGACCAGACATGAACCTTGTGCAATTTCGTAAATGTAAAGAAATGGGACACTATTCCAGTGAGTGCCCCGAGAACAAGAAGAATAAAGAGATTGGCCAAGTAGTGTGCAACAACTGCAGAGAGCTAGGCCACTATGTAGCAACTTGTCCCCAAGAGCTACGTGAAGAACTCAAGGACATCCACTGTTTCAATTGCAAGGAACCAGGACATTATGCAAGCAACTGTCCAGAGAAGATGAAGAACAAGTTGAACAAGCCTATGGAAAAACTCAACCTTGGCCCATGAATCAAGAATGGAAACCAAGGATACAATGCAAAGTTTGCTCAGAGAAGTTTTCCCAGGATCCCAAGAAGGATAACATGTAAATTTTGTTTGAAAATTTTTAAGGGTGGTAGTACCCTAGTTGTTTTGAACTGCTTCTAACCCCAGCCTTCCCAAATCTCGGGACGAGATTTATTTTAAGGGTGGTAGCCTGTCACATCCCAAGATTTTCCAAATCTTGTAATGTGAAAATAAATTAATAAAATAAAACTTTGTTTGATTTTCAAGGCCAGAAGAAACTTTTTGAATTCAATTGGGACTTCAAACCAGTTGGATCAAATAAAACCCTAAAGAAAATTAAAAGAGTAAACATTTGATAAAATAAAATAAAATATTTTGGAATTACTATTTTGGAATCTTTTTATAAAAGATTTAGTTTTCAAAAGAAAGGTGGATTCATAAATAAAGGTTATTTTATAAAGCCAAATTAAACCTTGACCAAACTTTGGAATTAAAACATTTTGTTTTGAACAAAAATAGCAAAGGTTTATTTAAATAAAATAATAAGGAATAAATATCCAAACTTTATTTAAATAAAAGGTTTTACCAATTTAATTGAAACATCAAAACTTATTAAATTATTTAAAATAAGTTTTCCAAATATTTGATATTCAAAAAATAAAACCTACTAAAGTGTTTTGGCTTTATATTAGATTTCAAAATAAATATCTCAATAAAACAAATCCTATTTGATTTAATGAAAGTCTATTATATTTAATTAATAATGGACTCTAAAATAAAATGTTATTATGTTTTAAAACAAGTTTCCAAGTATTCTATATTTCCCAAATAAAACCTACTGATTTGGTTTTGAAAATATTTAGGTTTCAAATAAATATTTTATTAATAAAATCAAACTCTATTGGATTGAATAACTAAGGCCCATTTTATTTAATTATTAATGGACCCTATATAACAAAATGTTATTTTTATTTTAAAACAAGCTTTCCAAATATTCTTTAATTTCAAATACAACCTACTGAATGGTTTTAAATTATTTAGTTCTCAAGTGGAGCTTTGAATTAAATCAAAACCTATGGATTTAATAATTGGTACATCCATTTAATTAAATAGTAATAGCCCCTATTATTAAAATTATTAATTTTAATTTTAATTTTGGTTCATGTTACTAAACAGAACTAATTTCAATATTACAAAGTTTGGTGTTGTTTGAATTGTTTTGGTTGATGTTTGAATGTTTGGAAATTTCAAAACAGAATTCAGAAATAGAAAAAGAAAAGGATATAGAATAAAAAAATGGAAATGGATCCCTGCAGCCCAGGAAGCCCACCAACCAGCCCAACTTCTTTCCCCCGAAGAAAACGTTTCGCACCCAAATTCTAACCCACACAGAGTATGACTGGTGGACCTCCTCCTCGCTCCTTTCCCACTGACCGACCGGCCCCACTCCTCCTGTTCTTCCTCTTCACCCCGCACGACCTCTTCTCCCCCTCGCCGGCCGTTGCAGGCTTTGAATCATGGCTTGAATTCGCCTTAACACAGCCACCTTAACTCGCAGCGATCAAGCACCTTTAAACGCCAGCGCATCCTCTCCCATTCCCCTCTGTCTTCTCCCCAAAGCACGCCCCCAGGCCGTCTCAATTTCTCCCCGAGCATCCTCTGCTCCGACGAGGTTCTCGACCGATTCCGGCAGCCCCTCGCCACCCCTTGCCTCCTCAACCATACCCACGTGATCCCCACCTCCTGGCGATCATCCCCGTAGCGCCAGCACGCCCCCGAGCACTCCAGAACGTCGACAACGTCTCCACCTGTACGCCACCGACGACCCCCGTGACTCCGATGTGCTCTAGCACTCGACTCCGTGCGCGCCTTGATCAGTGAATCATGCCGTTTGATTAGTTCGCGTCTTCTGCATCTCTAGGTGCTCGCCAATCACTTGCGCGTGGCCTGCAACCTCGCCCCCTTTGACGACTGACCATGCCCGAGGCGCAGCCCCACTCCGGCGAGAAATCAAGCCCACTCCAGAGCACCCCTCGTCGAACCAACAACGCCTTGAGCATCTCCAGGCTATTGCGAACCAGGTGAGCTTACTCTTTCCCTTTCTCGCTTCCTGCCTCGCCAGTGCCGCCACCAACTGGCCGCTCCGCTGCTCGCCGTTAACACTTCGCCGCCAGTTCTTGGCAAAGCAGTAGGCACCGTTTGATTCAGATCAAACGAATACGATAGATCCACTTAAGTCGCGAAAAGGTACGCAATAGGGACCATGCGATCTAACTTGATCCAACGCACCGCGTTGCCGATCCGACCGAAGCGGTACCAGCCAGTCGTTTTGCGCCACGTGGCCATATTTTGTTTAAAAACAGATTTGAAATCGAGATTGAGATTCGATTTTCAAACCTTTGTAACTTTCAAACCACACGTCCAAAAATTATAAATTTTATATCAATGGATTCAGGAGAACAAGACCTAGCCAACCATGCCCTTAGTTTAGTAAATAGTATCTGTTATCTTGTTTGAATTAGCAGAAACTTTTGTGTGCTTGTTTAGATTAGAAAAATTGTTTAAAAATGTTTTAGGGTTAAAACCTTTGCAAAATGGTTTGATGTGACCTTACTGACCCTAGGAAGCAAACCTTGGTGTTAAAAATGATTTTTGGTAAAATTTAGGTTGGATTACTTGACTTAGTCATTTTCTAGCCAAATAAAAAGAATGGTTTTTGTTATGAAAATGTTTATGGAAAGGAAACTTTGAGAAAATGGTTTGATCAAACCCACTGAACCACAACACCAAGTTTTGCAAATTAGCAATTCATTTGGTGAACAACTTAAGAGTTCTGCCTTGATAAAAACATTTTTCCTCACATGAAATGATGAATGGATTTAAAAATAGTTTTGGATAAAACCCATTTGCAAATGACTTTGCCATTTTGGTAAATGACCAATTTGGAACTTACAAAGTTTAGGAGCCTAGTGGAGACCATCCTTGCAATAGAACCAAACCTTTGCATGCTATTGCATAACTTAGATTCCATTACTTGGTGTGTGAAAAATTGTTTGTTTGACTTTGGTTGGAATGTGAATTGAATTTGTGTTTGCTTTATTGACTTGTAGTAAAGTGTGAGACTAGCAAGATTAAGGAGTGAACCACCATTCCCTACCAAAAAGGCAAGTGATGCTTCATACTTTTTGTCCCATTATTTTCTCTATGCATTAGTGAATTTTGCTAAGTAAAACTTGCATGGATTTTGCTAAAGTATGAACCTTGCTATAGGAAAACCTAGTAGATGAATCCTTAGTAGGATTTCCTAAGTTAAAGTTTCCTATTACTACCAAGCTTAGCCTAGCTAATAGAAAACATGGGTGGAAAATATATTCACACTATGGAAAAATCTCTAAGTCTGAGGACTTATGTTTTGTTTAATAAAACAACTAAGTTAATGAATCACCTGGGTGGAATGGAAGGATTGGGTTATGTTGAGTGGTTCACAAGGCCCATGTTTATGGTTGACCTTGTGTATCTCACTTGTGGATGGCCACCCAGGAACAAAGGGATTTGAGATGTCAAATGTTGAGAAGCTTCAAGTGCAACCACTTGGCAATATGGGCTCTGCCATGATCATATAGGTTGCAAGAACTTAGCCATATGGACAGTGGGTGGTAGTGTTTGATAGGTTGGAGCGCGTCCATTTTGGTCTAAGGGAAAGCTTCTGAAATATCTTGTCTTGGGAAACCAAGTCTTGTGGGGAAAGTGCACCACCTCTGCAGAGTGTAAAATCTAAGTACTTAGCCATGTCCCTGGTAAAGGACAATTTGAGCATCAAGACATGGAAGCAATCAAGAATCTCATCATTCAAATTTCTAAGTTAAAATTTGTGGATTGAACAAGGGTTGTTTGAAGTATTCAATCTTTGGTTGATAGATGCCTTGGAGAGGATCTTCAATCTTTGATTGAGAAAATGATTTTATCAAAGCAAAAACTTAGTATTTTCAAATGTTAAGGAAAAATCTATTTTGAGCAATGCAAGCCTCAACTCCACTTAGCCAAATGCATATAGATGATAGACTCCACTATACCACCATAGTATCACTTGCCAATACAATTCAAATGTATTGACCCTTGTGGCTGTAACTTGTATGTTGCAGGTTTGATTGATTTTAGTGAAGATTGGTTGATTAGGATTACAAAGTCTACAACCAACATCTGCCTGTGGCACTTTGAAGATGAAGGACCACTTGACCATAGTTATTCCGCTGCAATGTAATGTAATAGCCAAATGAGCTATGCTTGATGTAATAAACTTATGTTATTCCTGGTTATAAAGTTATCTTATGACCTTTGTTTCTTGATATTACATCTTAACTGTGGATGCTAGCTATTGATCCAGGGACTAGCATTGTAAACACAGGAGGAATCTACCTTACTAGGTTGAGACCCCTACATCCTCAGTGCAGTTTGGTTTCATGTTTTTATTCAAGCCAAACAAGTGAAGAGCAATAATGAAGATTAAGACAACTTGATGTGTGGTAAGAGGCTGGTAACAAACTCTATTTATTTTCGTTTTTGTACATATACTCATCATGGTGTGCATGCTTAGTCTTTTCATGTAAGGTGTATGTTATTTATGGATGCTTAGTAGTTCTTGTGTTCTTATGATTAGCTCCATCTTGCTAATAGTTTGTAGCATGTCATATGAATGTTTGCTTGCATTGTTATATTCATAACTTGGTAAGATATTGTGGTATCCTCCTCTGAGTGTTTCATATGAATCGACTTGGCACATGCTCACTAATGGCTCAGTTAAAGTGGAGCCTGTTGGGAACCCCAAGAGCAAGGTGTGAAGTAGCACAATAGCAAGTCTTCCCTCAGTAAGAAACCGAGGTTATCGAAACTAGTAGGAGGAAGGAAACGTCACACAGGTGTTGTAAGCAACGTGGAAACCTGCACAACACAAACTCAAGACTTTGCCCCAACTAACAGTGAGGTTGTCAATCTCACTGGTTGCTGTAGTAAAGGATTAAACGTATGGTGTGGAAGTTAATGGTTTGCAGCAAGTAAACAAGTAACAGTGGAGGATGTATCAATGGTAAAGATTGGACCGAGGTCCATAGTTCACTAGAGGTGCTCTCCTTAGATAAAAAACATGGCATGAAGGGTAAACAAATTACAACAGGGCAATTGACAAGAACTGAGCAAGGCATAACAATGCAGTACCAGACAAAAAGTGAAGGAAATATGCCCTAGAGGCAATCATAGAGATGCTGATATTTCATATGTATCCATGAGTTATTTTAATGTTCCTTGAATATCCATGTCAGGAAACTTGTATTGATTGGCAATTACGTGAATTGTTTGTGAAACTCTATACTTGTATGGTTATTTAAGAGTTGTCCCTAGTCGGAGTTCATGTGAGGACACACGTGAATATTGGACTAGCACATCGATTGGTTGATGACTATGTTTCGCAAGTCATAGACATGGAGATGTCAAACCAATGACGTGGACACATGTTATGAACATGGGGTTGGACTGACCCAACCTGAGACTAGCAATTAGTTGCAGCTCTCTCTCTACACATCGTGTACGTTTTGTCCTTAGACCTGAGATTGTCGCATGTACTTGAGATGTGGATCGACCTACTTTGGGGCTATCAAACGCTGCACCGTAACTGGTAGTTATAAAGGTAGCTTTCGGGTTTGTCCTGAAGCATGCTGCAAGGCATGATCAATCAAGATGGGATTTGCCCCTCTCTACTTGAGAGAGATATCTCTGGGCCCCTCGGGTGATCGGATCCAGAAATGCATGGCCGTGCTACATATGGTTAAGAGTTAACCTTGTAAAGGGATTCCGAATCACGGTATCGATAAAGGGAGGTCAGCTTGGATCTAGACCAAATATCACGAGGCAAAGGGAAATACATGTACTAAACCTTGTGATGGTTCGTCCGATATGATCTTTGTATGCGTTTAGGAGTTGGCACGTCTTGCTAGAGGCCGCTACCAACTATTGACAGAATAAGTGTATTCGTGTCATGTCAATGCGCATATGAACCTATAGGGTCACACACTTAAGGGGCTAGAAGCCTAATGAGGATTGGATCTGAATTAGACCAGGCTTAGGGTACTAATGGGCTGCTAATGTAGAAGCCCACTAGGGACACCTATATAAGAGAGGGTGGGGCGAGCTGACCAGGGTTAGACCTTAGACCTCAGATCATTCCCAGCCGCCACTCCTCACGCCTGTGTTGCACGCGTGGATCTAGTAGTCCGACGTCTGACGCTTCCACCCTGTACGTGTGGATTCCTCGGAGGCGCTGCATCTGTAGCGCTTGGACGAGCCGCGCAAGGGGAGCTGCTCGTGGGACAAGGAAAAGGAGGAGACGTGGAACGTCTGCACTGCCTCAACGCGCTTCATCAATTCCGCAACTGCGCGTCTAGTGGTAATCCTGTGATCTATGACAACAGTAATCCTGGTATACGTGGTAGAAATTTTTTGATTTGCGCTAGTGTATCCTACCCGTATCCCTACAAAAAGATCCTATGAGATTCGATTGGGCAATACAATAATATACATAGACCGCCATCCAACTGCATCTATGACTAGAAGTCCACCTTCAGGTTATCTGTCGCGGTGGTGGCACGGCAGATGCCATGGGTAGGCTAAAGTATGGGGCCAATGGATGCTAGAGGGATCTGGGGAGGGAAGATGTAGTTGATTTTACACACAGAAAACTAACGTAAAGATCTTTGTTTCTCCTTTCTTGGGCTACAAGCGCTCCTTGAGCTGTATACAAGTGGAGAAGAAGAACTTTACTAGCTAAACGGTACCAAAAATGACTCGATCCCTTTCTCAGAGTCCAAGCCTCTCCTTATAAAGGGGAGCCTTGGCTCCTCTAGGGCTGACGTGGCAAGCATATTCGAGGAATATGCTTGTCCCAATATAGTAATTCGGCGGCCTCCTTTCCGTGTCGCCCTTCTAATGACGGCAAGGTTCCAGAGAACCCCACCTGCACGCCTCGGGCTCCAGGACTGTCACCTCCGTGACCTCCTTCTTCCCTTCTGTCGCTCTGCGCCTTGTCCTTTATGCTTGGCTCTGCTCAGATTCTTCCTAGCCCGTGACTAGAGTTTGACTATAGGCTCCTTCTTCTCCCGCAAGCTTCATGTTATTCGGCCCTGCCTCGCTTAACCCGGCTTGGTCATTACCAGCAATTATATTATTCAGGCTGACCCGGCCGACTTACACAGTACATCGGCCGGGTCACGTATTGCCCCTCTCTTAAATGTCCTGCTCGTGCTTGCCTCGGCCGACCTTTACAAGATTCGGCCGATTTAGCCATTAACTCGGAATTGGACGGGGATCTTCCTTTTGTCTTCCCCTGTCCTGACCCTATCCGGGGTCACCTCCCCAACATTAGTCCCCGAAGCTGGTATGGTCCTGCCTATACCTCGGCCGAGCCATATCAGTTTGCCAATATTCGCTTCTCCTAGTTTCCGAGTTACTTTTCCCTCGTCCGAGGTATCTGCGCATCTTCTCGCGTACGCCTCGTCCTACGTGTTACACTCATCATTGTTTCCCTAGTTTTTTGTTCCTCTACAGTGCCCACTGACAGGCTACAGTAATTACTGCGGCTATCGCGTCGGTGTTGCAGATCCTCGTGCACCGTTTCCGTTAGGGATCATGATCCTCTCTTGCATCGTGTGGTCGTTGGTGCGGTTCCACTCAGCGGCGTGAGGTTATGCCGCACACACGATCTATACAGTTAACGCCCGCACGCATGATCCCACTACCACTCAGGCCGCGTGGTTATAAAGAGGGGCACGGGGCTGGGAGATTTACTCTCCTCCTCTGCTTCCCGTTGCCCTTCTTCCTCCTCTCGCTTCTGCGCCTGTTCGTGCTCCCGCCACCGTGCGCCCATCAGATTCTTCGACGGCGAGGCTCCCATCGTTTTGCCCCGTCGACCCCGTCCCCGTATACTTGCTCCGGCGCTGTTGCCGGTGAGTTTATCCGGTCTCATTGCCTAGTTTATCCTCTAGACGCATCTGGTTCTCCTTAAATTTCCTGCGGCGGTTCTTTCTCCGCTCCGCCGCCGTTTTCCCGTAGGATCACGACGGGGCCTTGCAGTTCTAGGCTTCGCTCCACCGCTAGTTCATCTTCCGTAGATTTCTCCGGCGACCCTATGTCGAGCTCCGTTAGCGGTGCGCTTATTGAGGATGACGATGCAGCGTCTGGGCCCGAGCGGGGCTCCTGTCAGGGCTCTTCCGTCACCCGCCGAGAGATTGAGTGGTTAATCCGAACTCGCCGGATTCCTGCCGAGGTAGCCTGTCGCTTACCCGGCAGTGAATATTCTCCAGATCTCAAGGAGGGCGAGTACGTCGTCTTTATGTCACACTTCGCTCGCGGATTTGGTCTCCCCCTTAGCAATTTCGCTAGGTAGTTCCTTGATTACTTCGGCCTGCAGCCGCATCATCTTCCGGCTAATGCCATCGCTTCTCTTTCCGCCTTTATCTCTGCTTCGGAAGGATACTTCGGCCTATGGCCGTCTGTGCACGTTTGGTCGAAGTTCTTTCAGATCCGTTCCAATGTTGTCCCAGACAAATCCCTTTAACCCTCCGAGAAACTGCTCACCTAGTGCGGAGCTGCGTCAATCACACCTCGGAGGAAATCCGAGTTTCCTCGCGTTGCAGGTTTAGAGTCGTGAAAGAAATGGCATAGATCGTTCTTTTATGTCAAGAATTCTGGGAAGGAGGACAGGATTCGGCTCCCTGCTTTTTCCATTGGCCCCCCTTCCAAGAAGAACTGGACTTATAATCCGAGGAAGAGTCATGCTCTGGCCGAGGCCTTTGAGATTCGGCTAAAGGAGCTGATCTGCTCCTGGCTACGCGGCGAGGATTTGATGACTACTTTCGTCAGCAGCCGGATCTGCCCATTCCAGAAACGCACGCATAAGATCTGCTATATTAGCGGTCCCATTGATCCCAACCGCGTCTCTACGGTGGAGCTGGATAATTACCTTATCTTCAAGCGCGTCTGGGCTATCTTTAAGACAGAGATGCCGGAGGACTGGGCCTGGGGAATGAAGCCGTTCACCCGCGAGCATCCCCCTCCCAGAGTAAGTCCTTGCAGTTGTGTTTTGCCTTTTAACCGCATCTGTGATTTCTCTTGTTAATTTCTCTCTTTCTTTTCCTGCAGAGGTTTGAGGAGCAGAAGATTGAGGATGCCGAGGTTTTGTCTCTCCCGTGGCCCGCGGATCGGAACACTTCGGACAGCGGGGAGCCGGACTCGGAGGAGTTTGTTCCCAAGTCGGACCTTGCTCCGGCTCGTGCCCGTGGCAAGACCCCGGCCCACGAGGAGGAAGGTGATTCGTATGAGGTCCAAGTTCTTGAGGTAGTTGCCGCAATGCCAATTTCTTATGCATTTCCGGCCTCTACTTTCTCAGCTAATCCGGCCGGTCAGGTTCACAACGCCGAGCCTCTCGCCTCCCGACCTCCTGTTACCTCGAGGAAACATAGCGCTCCAGCTGGTGCCTCGGAAGCCGCTCCCAATAAATGTATGAAGAAGTCAGCCTTGCACCCTCCGAAGCGTAAAAATATGTCCGGGGTTACTGGGTGAGTTGCTTTTTATTTGTATTTCTTGTTTCTCTCTTTCTGCCTTTTGACCTAATCTTTTTTGCCTTTGCAGGGCTCCTCTTTCTGTTAAGCCTAGTGGTCCTAGCATGACGAGTCACACGACTCGGCCGCCTTCTCCTCCGCCTCCTTAAGATTCTAGAGTTCCTAGTCCTGCTCGCGTCAACTCTCCTCCCGCTCCGAATCAAACGTCATCTCGCCAGGATGCGCCTGAGGTCTTTCCTCCTGATGCCGACATAACTCTGCCAGTAGATATTTCTACCGAGCCTGCTGCCTCCTCCGTGAATCCCGGAGCTTCCCCCGAGATCCCTTCGACCCCCACAACTTTTACTGCAACTCCGACTCCAGCAGAGGATACCAATATCTCGGGGCCCTCAGAAACCGTAATCCCTCCAGCCCCCACAGATGCCGCTCCGAGTGCCGAGGTAATGGCTCCTGCCGACGCCTCTTCTAGGGCAAGGAAGGTCGTCGTCACCAAGCCTCCCTCATCACAGAAAGGGCTTGCCAGCTCTTCTCAGCCTATAATTGCTGATGCACTGCGCAAGGGGGTTTCTTCTGCCAAGACTATTGTTACCCCGGCTGCTGATACTCAGCTCGCTCTTCACAAGAGTCCTGCGGTGGCGGTGGCTACACAACACGTCCGAGGTAAAGTCCTGACTCGTATAGAGAGTGGGAACAGCCTCGGCTCGTTGGTTGAGAATGCCAACAATTGGAATGCTGCTGATCAGCTCGAGGGCAATCCAAGCAGCCAGCCCTTTCAACTCTCCGACATCAGCAGTCGCTTACATCTGGCTGCCAAGATCGTTCTTGACAGCGACAAGATGAATGAGGTAATTGTTTTTATCGAGGTTTGATTAATCATTCGAATGATATTATATATACTCTAATCCCCGAAGCTTGCAACCGAATAATTTGTTATTCGTTTGGAAGTTTTATTAGGCTTTGCCTGGTTCAGTTTTGTCTTAGTGTTCGAATATCCATCCACCTAGATCCGAATTAAGTTTTTCTTTATTTGGATCTGTCTGAGTTTCGAATATCCAGCCACCTAGATACGAGTTAAGTTTTGCTTGACTCGGATCTGTTTGAGTTTCGAATATCCAGCCACCTAGATCCGAGTTAAGTTTTGCTTGACTCGGATCTGTTTGAGTTTCGAATATCCAGCCACCTAGATCCGAGTTAAGTTTTGCTTTACTCGGATCTGTTTTGGTTTTGAATATCTTATTGCTATTTGTTTTGCTGCTTAGGTTGCGCATGACCGGCGGACCGCCGAATTCCAAAGGCTTCTTTTCGCACATAAAAAATTGCAAGATAAGTATGACAAGGTCATTCCTGTGGTGAAGAAAGCTGGTAGGTTAACAAACTTTTGCATTATTCCTAAAGCTCTTATTGTTTTGGACGTGAAGTGTTAGCTCACTTTGCTGGTAAATAGGTAACATCAACAATCTTAACATCCATCTTGAGAAGAAAGTCAAGGCCCTGGAAGGTTAGTTACTCTTTTTCTTTACATACTTCCATTCGAAATGTGCACTGGGTTTCTTTTAACCTTTTTGGCTTTGGTAAAGCCGAGTTACAAACTTTTGCAGCGTCACACCAAGACTGCACACCTATGCCTGATATGATTCTGCATTTTTTAGAACAAGCCGCTACTCACTCAGCGCAGCTAAAAGATAAAGACGACGAGATAATTCGCTTGCGCGCCAAGGTGGATTCCCTCAAGCTCTCTCAGAAGTCTGAGTTAGAGAAAGTCGACCAGGAGTTCTCCGAGGAGAAGAATCGGCTAGCTCTGTAATTGCAGAAAAATAAAGAACTCCTCGAGGCTGCCGAACTCAAGACACGGGCGATGAGCGATGAGATCACTCGCTTTGAGAAAACCAAGGGTGACTGGGCTAAAGATCTTCAGATAATGCTGACCTATATTCACCGTAAGCCTCTGACCGCGGCCGAGTTATCTTTTTCCCTTTCTTACTGTTGACCGACGTACTTTTGTTTTGCGCAGACCATTTTCCAGAAGCTAAGCCCGTGAGCTCTAGAGCGGTGATTAATGCTCGTGTGGGCCGAGGTGTTCCTACTGATGCGAGCCCAGAATACTCAATGGAAGATTACTTGGTTGCCGTTGGCGCTGTCGTTGGTCCGATGAAGATTATGAGCAGGGACTTGGTGCAAGCAGCCATTCGGGCCTACCATGTTCTTTGGCCGAATACTTCTGGGACTCCTGATATTGATGAAATCAAAATACTGGTGGAAAGATTGATGGCATCCCAGCACCAGTTGAATCTTTGGATGGAGTCCGCTGGACGAGCTGGTGCCGATATGGCGCTCACAGTCGTTATGTCATGGTATGAGGATATTTCCCTCGATACCCTGATAAATTTGCGCACTGGCTCCCGTTGGGTTGAGGATCCGGAATTCGTCGCTCGCCGACAAGCTCGTGCCTTCCATCTCGTTGAGTATGCGGACGTGCATAACTGGATTGAAGGGCTGAGTTTCCTTTCTAACCCGGCGGATGAGGTCGAAGTTGAAGATGCCTCTGATGATAATTCAGCCAACCAAGACAAGGCTGAGGGCGACTCGGATACTTCTGGTGATTCCAGCTCAAGCTCGGATGGCAATGGCGACACGCGATCCTCCTCCAAAGGTACTGGGCATTCCACAACTCAAGCTGATGTTTCTCAACAGCCCCGGGTTTCCCCCGAAGTCGCTCCTGGTTCTGTGGAGGGTGAAGAAACTTCGGCCGAGGTGTCGTCTACCTCGGAGCGCCCAGTTCCTGATCAAGTTGTTGCCCCTTAGGTTTAAAAAACTCTAATTCGTTTCTTATCCCCGGTATGCCGGGCGTATGATGTGTGTCAAACACTTGTCTGACTTTCTGTGCGGTATGAACCTTTTTTGCCTTTTGCCGCTGAGGCACACATGATTGTGATGTTTATTATGCTGTTTAAACTAATCCTGCTTGTTTAAATCTTTGCTTTGGTGGCCTTTAATTTCTTAAGTTCGGATTGTGTGTTTGCCTTTGTCGTACGGTAGTTTAGCGTCTAATATTGCCTGACCTTGATGAATTTGACACTTCAACCATTGTGTTCTTGAATTTTATCCAAGTTGTCAATCTCGAAGCCTATATCTGGGGAGAACGAAATAATATTGCTCTGGGTGCCTGTAGCATCCCAATTGTCTAACAATTGCAATGCTACTAGCCTAGTCTATATAAATGCTACTTCCTATATATAATTGTTGCATCATAATTATATCATGCTCATGTCATCATGCCACCTTGCATTCGAGCATCATATAAAACCCTTTTTGTTTTGGTTCTTCTCTCATATGCATTATGAATTGTATTTGCCTCTTGATATTGTATTTGGTTTTTGATATATTGTTTAATGCCCAAGTTGAGTTGGGGGCATATCTTTTATTGCACTCCACTACCCTTTCTTGTCACCACCTTATAATTCCACCATCCAACTAAATATGAGCTTTGCACTTTATTGGGTTTTACCTCTAGCTCATGTGGGTTGGGATGGACCCAATTCTTTTTCCACATGCTCTCATCTTAGCATCATGTTGTTTTCACATTATTGATATATGAGAGCCACATGGCCACCTTTGCATGCCTTGTGAGTGGAACCCTTTTCCTAGCTTCCATATGGAATATTATGGATTTATGCTCATGTGGGGATATTTTTGGGACTATCAAACAACTAGTGGAATATACACACTAGTAGGTCCCAATTATAATCCAATGTGATCATCTCCATCTACTCCATCTGGAACTTTCCTTTAACTTCTTTTGCTTGGCTTAATTCCACTTTTGGGAATGCATAAGAATAATGCCATGTTAATATTATTGTTTTCACAAGAATGAACATGGCATTAATTATTTTGCATGGGCCATGCAAGAACCACCACATTCTAGTCTTTTGGGTTTTATTTTGATCTTTGGAGTGAAACATCCATCCCCCTCTCTACCGCACTTTTGGCTTGATCTAGTATGGTCTTGCTAAAATCCACCACCACATCTCTATCCCTCTCTTCCACTCCTTTTTGTTGACCTTGTTTGCGTTTGCTAAACCCTACACCTCTTCCACCTATTCTTGTTGATCTAAGCTTGGTGCATGCAAGTATCTAAACCCTAATCCCTCTCCCTAACCTCTCCTCTCTTTTGACGCCTCTTGTTTTAGTCTTGTTTCAAATCCTAATTACCACATCACGCTCCTCTCTATCCACAAACCTAACCCTAATCACCTAACCCACTACCACCATCTACCATACCACCCCCTCTAGCCTAAACCGAGCCACCCCCACCCCAAACCAAACCCTAGCCCGAGCCTCCCCTCCAACCCTAGCTCCCACCCGAGCCTACCTTCCACCTCTCTTTAGCTCTCTCTCTCTACCACCCTAGCCCCACCACCCTCTCCTTCCTTCCCTGGGCCACCTGCCAGCTTCCTACCCTGCTCCTGCCCCGAGCTCCAGCCGAGCACGTGAGGAGGAGAAGGTAAAAGGTGGCCGAAGCCACCTTTTTCCTCTACCCACTCCCGCACGCCACCTCCTCCCTCTATCTCGCTTGCCCTCATCCACACGTCTCCTCTGCCCCTCCCAGATCCGCCCAGAGCCCTGCCGCTCCTCTCCTCCCTCTCCACCGACGCCCACCCTCTCTCGCCGGCCGCCGCCAACACGTCGTTTTCTTCGTCGTTCCGGCCGTCAAGCGCGTCGAGGAGGTGGACTGGAAGACCAAGGGCACCCCTCTGCTTCGACCAGTACCTGTCACGGAGGAGGAGAAGGACCAGCGCCGAAGTTCACCGGCGAGCCGACGCCAAACCCTAACGCCGGTGGCCGCCTGCATCCTCGCCGCTGTGACGCTTCCCAAGCCGATCGAACACCACCAACATCTCCTCGGTGAGCCCCTAATCCTCGCTGACATCCTCGCTCTCGCTGACGCCGTCGGGTGACGCCGTTCGTTTCATCGAACAGACTGCGCGCGCCGTCGGCCGCAGCGTCTGCTCGCTCCCGCGTAGCGCAGAACCCCAACTAGGCCCCGTCCGCCGTCCTGACACCAACCCTAGCCCACCGCAGTGGCTACCGCCGCCGAGCGCGAGCCCCAGGTCCCCGGATCGAATCCCCACCGCGCCGTGCGCCCGTTGTCGCCGTGCGTGCCGTCAGTTTCATCAGAAACGGAGGAAGAAAAACAGTAGCACTTGTCCTTTTGCACATACCCCCCCTTCATGTTAGCTTTTTCAACCCGCGGTCCAGCCTGGCCCCACCTGTCTGCCTCTGTGTGGTTTTACAAAAAGGCACCGCTACTTTCCGGTACTCAACCCGCAGTCCCTGGGTCCGCCGCGTGTCACCGATGCGTCCAACCACTGGCGCGTGGGTCCGCTCGCGCGTCGGTCCTGCTGGTCAGTTGCTGCGGCTAGATCAACTCGCGGTAAGAGAAGTCCTGTGCACTGTTTTCCGCTTAGTCAGCATCGGTCCCACCGTCAGCGACTAGGGCTAGCTCTGGCTGAGTATAAAAAGATCTGCCTGTTTATCTGTTTAATAAAAATGATTCTAGAAAATGTTTAAATTCAAAATTCAAATCTGTTTTTAAATAACTTTTGAAATATAATTCCAAATTAAACATGTAATATATGTTTTCAAATCAGGAAAATGTGAGGAATTCAAATATGCCCTCCAAAATATATTTTGAACACTTAAAAGTTCAAGTTGATTAAAATTACAATAAAATGCCCTTTTGCCTTAATTAATTAATAACTTTTGATTTATAACTCCAAATTTAACAAATAATATGTCTAAAATGATCAGCTCGACGAGACCTTTCTATTTATGCATTCCATGTTCTGATTTGCAGCATGCATCATATAAATATAAAGTATACAGCAACTTATTCGAGAATAAAATGTGACCAAAACTCAATAA
The DNA here is from genome assembly GCA_910589765.1 of Avena atlantica. Classification (NCBI taxonomy): domain Eukaryota; kingdom Viridiplantae; phylum Streptophyta; class Magnoliopsida; order Poales; family Poaceae; genus Avena; species Avena atlantica. The sequence goes on along the minus strand of OU342735.1, from coordinate 456,848,676 downwards.
AAGGCTTTATTCTTGTATTCCACACCTCACCCATGCCATGCTACTTTATTGCCATGAAAATTGTGCATCATTCATCATGGCATGATTGTTTGCTTGTCGCATTTTATTCATATGCTTGTGCACTTATTTATGTTGGCCCTTGTTGATTTGGTTCTTCTTCGAATAGACGCTGAGTAGGGGATATATCAAGAAAACCCAGGAGCACTACCCAGATCCTTCTCTCGCTTCAACTGAGCTGCCAGGCAAGCACTACCACATGCTTGCATACATATAGTACCTATTGCCTCTATCTTATTCTTGCATCATTGAGTCGCGATTGCATTAATCTGAATCCCAAGTATTGCATAGCCTTTACTTTTAAACCCCACCGAAGCTTGTTCCTCCATCCCATGAGCCATTACTACAGGAGTTGTTTGAGCCATGCGAGTCGTAGAACAGCATGTGTAGGGTATGTGAGTGTCTGATGGATAACAAGGTACCTATACAACTTAACCTGAGTAGTAATGGGATAACTAATGAAAGTGGCACCGGTGAGCAATATCTGCTATTTGGTTTTTCATGCTCACTTGTGTCCCGTAGGACCCCGAGTACTTGATTCCTGTTCCTTGAATATTCACGCTATCCACATCCGGGAGGCTTATGGGACCCCCCTGAGCCAGAGCTTGATTCATTCTTATTTCTTGGGGCCACAATTAGTTTGGGGCTTTATTACTATCCTGTACTTATGCAATGCTTTACTGCTTTATTTACGATTGTGCGAGGAGCACCTGTACTGTTTAGGTCCGTGACACGTTTTCGCTGTATCGACAAGTCCAGTCACACTTTCGGGTTCCCAGTCATTTACAGCCGTCCACACAAACCTTGAGTCTGTCTCGGAGCCGGCCAACTTCGTTGCGGGTAGCTTAATGGGGTGGCCCCCTGAAATATTTCTGAATCCTGTGATCGCTTTGTCGTGAATGCCTCGTTGGGTTTTGATTTGGTTTTTCCGAGGTTGATCGAGTGTGTGTTGCTATTTGTGCACCCCTGTAGGGTAAAACTTTCTGAAAGCCGTGTCCGCGGTTATGAACGACTTGGAGCACAGTTTCTCGATCATAGACAAGTATAACTAAAGTACCGCTTTTAATTTGACTAAGTAACTGACTAGTAAATAGTGCAACACTCATGGAATGGATAATAAAACTACCAACGGATGGGGGGTGTTCGTTCGCTTCCTCGTTGGTAAGCGAGGAGGAGGATGGATCTGTTAATATTACTGTTATAACTGTTGTTATTAATTCACGGACATCCGTCTATCTTTGGTTAGGCGGATGGTTAGCGAGTATCTATAGAATTGTTAGGTATTATCTTTTGCTGCAATTGCGTCACCCAGGTTGTGTCCCCTTTAGAGGCATAAAGACTTGCTGAGTACCCCTAGGGTCTCACACGATAAATTGTTTGATTCAGATGAACAGGTAAACTCGCAAGATGGATACTGGGTGGAGGAGACGAACGATGTGGACAACGATCATTCGGTGTAGAGATTCCGGGAACGGGGATCCGTGAGATCTGTGGGCGGGATGTGTTTATTTATGGGGCATCTTATGCCGATTTGCTTCTTATCCGTACTCGGATCTTGTTTCCGCTTCTGCCTGATACTCTGATGTTTGATGTATGAGGAGATATCCTAAACTATTATATCTATATAGGATATTTGGATCTTGCCGTATGGCGTTGCAATATTTCTATTTCTTTTAGATGGAATGGCTCTGAGGACTGTTGTATGGTGGCTTGCATACATACTCATTTGTGTATGTAGTTGATCCCTTCGCCTGCCGATTACGCCGCCCGTTCTTGTCCCGATGTTTGGAAATGGTTAGGACGGCCGAAAGGTCTACCTGTGAGTGGCATTTGGGCCCCACCGTACTATTCTAACCATTTCCGCTCATCCAGGCTTGTAACTAGGAGCGTAATTCACCGAGGTAGTTACAATTGGTATCAGAGCCATCCCGCCCTTCAGGGTCTCAGCCAAATGGTCGTTGTCAGTCTAGCAAATATTTTTGGTAGCTATGTATACTAGGGAAAAACAAAACGCGAGAGTAGGACTGCTTCCATTTTTCTTCTTAACCACCCACCCTTTTCTGGTAAGGAAGTGTAACGTTTTCTATCCTCTTCTTAAATTCAAACTAGGATTCACGTGTTCTGGGTTTCCGTAGTACCATAGGTTGAGTGTGTGTGTGTGTGTAATTCCTTGTCTATCTGTTGTATCCAACATGTTATCTTTATCTGCCTTTGGTTATCAACTGTTGGTACATTCCATACTGACAGGCTTTTGAATACCGGCGCGATCTATCTGAATCATTGTTAACCGGTGCCATCTTCTTAAGGGTGTCCTTCCTTCTAGCAACTCCACATTCTGTGAAACCATCAGTTGCTAATCGCTACCTGATAAGTGTTTTTGCGCATCTATTGGTATTTTAATGCCGAAAAAGGCGGAAAATTTTTCTTTGATACATCTGTGCTTCCACACTCCTTTTCAGTCGTGTGTGAAACATTATCTATCTCCCTTTTATCAGCATGTCCATGCTAACTCATTCTTTTGTCACCGGCGCTTAATCCTAGAGTTTCATTTCATCTCCAATTCTCTTGGGCTAACTACATAACATGTGTCGATCTGATGCTGGTGATTGTAATTTGGTTCTCGGCATAGCTATATGACACTTATCTTGAGTGGAATATGGAAAATGCAATCACCACTATCCTCCAAATGGTGACGGTTATCTCCTATGATTTTGAGTACACCGCGATCATATCTATGCATATTCAAGCATCTTTGGCAATCCAGAGTTTCTCCAAGCACTACGGCGGTCTATCATCTGTCCATCATGCTGCACATCCTTTTGAACCCCATATCTGCACAATTTTCCTGGATACGAGGGAATTGCATCTTTTCGTCTCTGATAGCTTTGCTTAAGGTATGAGCTATCATCGGTTCTTATCCAAGATCTCTTTATCTTTGTAACCGGTGATCCGATCGACAATGTGAACCAGGTGACATCTCTTTTTCTTCCGAAGGACCAGTTAACCTATTCTGTCAGCGCATCTTCTTCAACAGGAATCCTTACTCGTAACATTGATCTTTCAAAGAGCGTTGAGCTCAGAAAGTGTTTCGAGCATTTGTTCGTTCTCCCGCCTCTTGAACTTGGTATTCTGGGAATATCTTGTTAATCCATGGTGGTATATGTTGATAATATGCTTGCCTATTCGATATCTATGGAAGAACATGGAAGATCATTTGTGTCTCTTTCTCTCGAGCTTCGTGAGCACTGCCTGTGTGCAAAGTCTCAAAGTGAGAATTCTGACTTTTTGAAGTCACATAACTCGACCACGTCCTTCTGCTAAATACATTACTTCAACTCTGGAATCAGCAAGTCCATTGTTAATTCCATCCTCCATCTTCAACCAATCCGGAGTTGTTCCTTGTTGGCAAGTTATCATCGTCGTTCCGCTGAAGATTTCCTCAAGGCTGCTAAATCTCTCAATCATTTCAAGAAGAACATGGAGTTCTTTCACCTCAATCTCGTTAAGTAATCTCTTGAAACCCTCTCGCTCTATCGTCTATGCTCAATCCACCGGAGGCCATGAAGACCTTCCAGATCTTGTATTCCTTCTATTCAAGTGGTGATATCTTTTTCTATATCTGTGAAATTTTGCAGTTGTCTCCGTGATCTTCCTTTATATCTTTCCGGTGGCTTGGTACTTCCGACATGATGACAACATCATCATCTTTATCTATCTATGAATCTGGCGAATCGTTTGCATCTATCCTTGTTTTCTAACGGAGTTCTATGAGTTTTTGCCAACACCTTCAGTCTGTTTCGGTAGTTGGGTTGCATGATTTTCTTATTCATGTGCGGAGTAATGCTTTGAGTGCGGGATGGAGTAGCTACCATACCACTACTCTTATCATTCGCTCTTGTACATTGAATTGGTGAATTAATGTGATTTCACTCATTCCACGGAAGTTAGAAGTGGCCTTTATCCCTTGATACTTTTACTTCCGTCCTTGTTTTTCCGGAGTGCTCTTTCGAAGAAAGTAATCAATAATCTCTTGTTGGTGATCTCACCCTTCCTACACGGAGCAAAATCCTCAATTATCTGGTGGAAACAAACGCAAAACTTTTTCTATCCTCGTCTTTCTACCGATGCTCGATATCCCCAAACAAGATTAAAGGAAACTATCTCTCTCTTTGTTTCATCGATTCTTTTTCTGTGGTAAAGCCAATTATGGTTGATGCCATCAGCCGCAAATCTATTGCGTTAGCCTCAAGGCTAAAGAAATCAATAAGTATCTCTACAATAAACTCCAGATCCTCCATATTCTTTGCTTCTCGGGATTCCACCATGATCTGGCTTCACATCCATCTCTGGAAGTTATATCTGTGCACCTAAATTGTGTGATCCTTGGTTCTTACCGGCGCAACAAGAATCTAATCCGACGATGTCTAACTAAATCTTTCTATTGTTATCAAGGGACTCTATTGTTTGAAGGCAATATTGTTTCCGAACTTCTTTTCTCAAATCCGAGAGAAGATACGATGCTATTGTAATAGTGGTTCAAAACCTCTCCAATCTAGCTCCTTTCTTCCGGCGAGACAAAGATTCATCCTCTCTCGTATCGGTAAATCTTTAATCTTAATGGTGTGTCTTTCTTTATCCATGATACATCATCTTCTCCTTTTCTTTCACAAGTGGTTATATTCTTTTATCATGATTCTTGGGAAAACCGGAGCTATGCCCATCCTATCCTTCTTGTCTCACGACAATCCTTCAACTCTTCTAACCCGTTGTTTCTCAAGCAAAACGCAAGACTCGCAACAAGTCTAGCAAGTTTTGCAAGGTGTAGTGGTCGCACCATTACGTTGTTCATCAACTTGGGAACGTGAGGGTCACCTTCGTTCAAACAACCGCCTCTCCTTGTGTTGTTTTCTTTTTCCTAGGAATCTCGGGGCGAGATTATTGTTTAGTGGGGGAGAGTTGTAGCATCCCAATTGTCTAACAATTTCAATGCTACTAGCCTAGTCTATATAAATGCTACTTCCTATATATAATTGTTGCATCATAATTATATCATGCTCATGTCATCATGCCACCTTGCATTCGAGCATCATATAAGACCCTTTTTGTTTTGGTTCTTCTCTCATATGCATTATGAATTGTATTTGCCTCTTGATATTGTATTTGGTTTTTGATATATTGTTTAATGCCCAAGTTGAGTTGGGGGCATATCTTTTATTGCACTCCACTACCCTTTCTTGTCACCACCTTATAATTCCACCATCCAACTAAATATGAGCTTTGCACTTTATTGGGTTTTACCTCTAGCTCATGTGGGTTGGGATGGAACCAATTCTTTTTCCACATGCTCTCATCTTAGCATCATGTTGTTTTCACATTATTGATATATGAGAGCCACATGGCCACCTTTGCATGCCTTGTGAGTGGAACCCTTTTCCTAGCTTCCATATGGATTATTATGGATTTATGCTCATGTGGGGATATTTTTGGGACTATCAAACATCTAGTGGAATATACACACTAGCAGGTCCCAATTATAATACAATGTGATCATCTCCATCTACTCCATCTGGAACTTTCCTTTAACTTCTTATGCTTGGCTTAATTCCACTTTTGGGAATGCATAAGAATAATGCCATGTTAATATTATTGTTTTCACAAGAATGAACATGGCATTAATTATTTTGCATGGGCCATGCAAGAACCACCACATTCTAGTCTTTTTGGTTTTATTTTGATCTTTGGAGTGAAACATCCATCCCCCTCTCTACCGCTCTTTTGGCTTGATCTAGTATGGTCTTGCTAAAATCCACCACCACATCTCTATCCCTCTCTTCCACTCCTTTTTGTTGACCTTGTTTGCGTTTGCTAAACCCTACACCTCTTCCACCTATTCTTGTTGATCTAAGCTTGGTGCATGCAAGTATCTAAACCCTAATCCCTCTCCCTAACCTCTCCTCTCTTTTGACACCTCTTGTTTTGGTCTTGTTTCAAATCCTAATTACCACATCACCCTCTTCTCTATCCACAAACCTAACCCTAATCACCTAACCCACTACCACCATCTACCATACCACCCCCTCTAGCCTAAACCGAGCCACCCCCACCCCAAACCAAACCCTAGCCCGAGCCTCCCCTCCAACCCTAGCTCCCACCCGAGCCTACCTTCCCCCTCTCTTTAGCTCTCTCTCTCTCTGCCACCCTAGCCCCACCACCCTCTCCTTCCTTTCCTGGGCCACCTGCCAGCTTCCTACCCTGCTCCTGCCCCGAGCTCCAGCCGAGCACGTGAGGAGGAGAAGGTAAAAGGTGGCCAAAGCCACCTTTTTCCTCTACCCACTCCCGCACGCCACCTCCTCCCTCTCTCTCGCTTGCCCTCATCCACACGTCTCCTCTGCCCCTCCCAGATCCGCCCAGAGCCCTGCCGCTCCTCTCCTTCCTCTCCACCGACGCCCACCCTCTCTCGCCGGCCGCCGCCAGCACGTCGTCGTCTTCGTCGTTCCGGCCGTCAAGCGCGTCAAGGAGGTGGACTGGAAGACCAAGGGAACCCCTCTGCTTCGACCAGTACCTGTCGCGGAGGAGGAGAAGGACCAGCGCCGAAGTTCACCGGCGAGTCGACGCCAAACCCTGACGCCGGTGGCCGCCTGCATCCTCGCCGCTGCGACGCTTCCCAAGCCGATCGAACACCACCAACATCTCCTCGGTGAGCCCCTAATCCTCGCTGACATCCTCGCTCTCGCTGACGCCGTCGGGTGACGCCGTTCGTTTCGTCGAACAGACTGCGCGCGCCGTCGGCCGCAGCGTCTGCTCGCTCCCGCGTAGCGCAGAACCCCAACTAGGCCCCGTCCGCCCTCCTGACACCAACCCTAGCCCACCGCAGTGGCTACCGCCGCCGAGCGCGAGCCCCAGGTCCCCGGATCGAATCCCCACCGCGCCGCGCGCCCGCTGTCGCCGTGCGTGCCGTCAGTTTCGTCAGAAACGGAGGAAGAAAAACAGTAGCACTTGTCCTTTTGCACATACCCTCCTTCATGTTAGCTTTTTCAACCCGCGGTCCAGCCTGGCCCCACCTGTCTGCCTCTGTGCGGTTTTACAAAAAGGCACCGCTACTTTGCGGTACTCAACCCGCAGTCCCTGGGTCCGCCGCGTGTCACTGATGCGTCCAACCACTGGCGCGTGGGTCCGCTCGCGCGTCGGGCCTGCTGGTCAGTTGCTGCGGCTAGATCAACTCGCGGTAAGAAAAGTCCTGCGCACTGTTTTCCACTTAGTCAGCATCGGTCCCACCGTCAGCGACTAGGGCTAGCTCTGGCTGAGTATAAAAAGATCTGCCTGTTTATCTGTTTAATAAAAATGATTCTAGAAAATGTTTAAATTCAAAATTCAAATCTGTTTTTAAATAACTTTTGAAATATAATTCCAAATTAAACATGTAATATATGTTTTCAAATCAGGAAAATGTGAGGAATTCAAATATGCCCTCCAAAATATATTTTGAACACTTAAAAGTTCAAGTTGATTAAAATTACAATAAAATGCCCTTTTGCCTTAATTAATTAATAACTTTTGATTTATAACTCCAAATTTAACAAATAATATGTCTAAAATGATCAGCTCGACGAGACCTTTCTATTTATGCATTCCATGTTCTGATTTGCAGCATGCATCATATAAATATAAAGTATACAGCAACTTATTCGAGAATAAAATGTGACCAAAACTCAATAAAAGGCTTTATTCTTGTATTCCACACCTCACCCATGCCATGCTACTTTATTGCCATGAAAATTGTGCATCATTCATCATGGCATGATTGTTTGCTTGTCGCATTTTATTCATATGCTTGTGCACTTATTTATGTTGGCCCTTGTTGATTTGGTTCTTCTTCGAATAGACGCTGAGCAGGGGATATATCAAGAAAACCCAGGAGCACTACCCAGATCCTTCTCTCGCTTCAACTGAGCTGCCAGGCAAGCACTACCACATGCTTGCATACATATAGTACCTATTGCCTCTATCTTATTCTTGCATCATTGAGTCGCGATTGCATTAATCTGAATCCCAAGTATTGCATAGCCTTTACTTTTAAACCCCACCGAAGCTTGTTCCTCCATCCCATGAGCCATTACTACAGGAGTTGTTTGAGCCATGCGAGTCGTAGAACAGCATGTGTAGGGTATGTGAGTGTCTGATGGATAACGAGGTACCTATACAACTTAACCTGAGTAGTAATGGGATAACTAATGAAAGTGGCACCGGTGAGCAATATCTGCTATTTGGTTTTTCATGCTCACTTGTGTCCCGTAGGACCCCGAGTACTTGATTCTTGTTCCTTGAATATTCGCGCTATCCACATCCGGGAGGCTTATGGGACCCCCCCTGAGCCAGAGCTTAATTCATTCTTATTTCTTGGGGCCACAATTAGTTTGGGGCTTTATTACTATCATGTACTTATGCCATGCTTTACTGCTTTATTTACGATTGTGCGAGGAGCACCTGTACTGTTTAGGTCCGTGACACGTTTTCGCTGTATCGACAAGCCCAGTCACACTTTCGGGTTCCCAGTCATTTACAGCCGTCCACACAAACCTTGAGTCTGTCTCGGAGCCGGCCAACTTCGTTGCGGGTAGCTTAATGGGGTGGCCCCCTGAAATATTTCTGAATCCTATGATCGCTTTGTCGTGAATGCCTCGTTGGGTTTTGATTTGGTTTTTCCGAGGTTGATCGAGTGTGTGTTGCTATTTGTGCACCCCTGCAGGGTAAAACTTTCTGAAAGCCGTGTCCGCGGTTATGGACGACTTGGAGCACAGTTTCTCGATCATAGACAAGTATAACTAAAGTACTACTTTTAATTTGACTAAGTAACTGACTAGTAAATAGTGCAACACTCATGGAATGGATAATAAAACTACCAACGGATGGGGGGTGTTCGTCCGCTTCCTCGTTGGTAAGCGAGGAGGAGGATGGATCTGTTAATATTACGGTTATAACTGTTGTTATTAATTCACGGACATCCGTCTATCTTTGGTTGGGCGGATGGTTAGCGAGTATCTATATAATTGTTAGGTATTATCTTTTGCTGCAATTGCGTTACCCAGGTTGTGCCCCTTTAGAGGCATAAAGACTTGCTGAGTACCCCTAGGGTCTCACACGATAAATTGTTTGATTCAGATGAACAGGTAAACTCGCAAGATGGATACTGGGTGGAGGAGACGGACGATGTGGACAACGATCATTCGGTGTAGAGATTCCGGGAACGGGGATCCGTGAGATCTGTGGGTGGTTTGTGTTTATTTATGGGGCATCTTATGCCGATTTGCTTCTTATCCGTACTCGGATCTTGTTTCCGCTTCCGCCTGATACTCTGATGTTTGATGTATGAGGAGATATCCTAAACTATTATATCTATCTAGGATATTTGGATCTTGCCGTATGGCGTTGCAATATTTCTATTTCTTTTAGATGGAATGGCTCTGAGGACTGTTGTATGGTGGCTTGCATACATACTCATTTGTGTATGTAGTTGATCCCTTCGCCTGCCGATTACGCCGCCCGTTCTTGTCCCGATGTTTGGAAATGGTTAGGACGGCCAAAAGGTCTACCTGTGAGTGGCATTTGGGCCCCACCGTACTATTCTAACCATTTCCGCTCATCCAGGCTTGTAACTAGGAGCTTAATTCACCGAGGTAGTTACAGTGCCGAAGTTTGATACCCATTTCTGTAACCAGGGACAATTGTGGGGCAATTCTCTAATTACTGCTCTAAAAATCGAGACTCAACACATCACTTAAAAATGCGAAATAATATTGGCCTGTCTTCGAGTCATTGCTGGAGGTGCCGAGGTCTAATACATAACTCAAACTCAAAAACAAAATATGGCAGTCCCCGAGTCATTGCTCAAGGTGCCGAGGTTTAATTCATACCCAAAACTCAGAAGAAATATAGGACAGTCCCCGAGCCACTGCTCAAGGTGCCGAGGTTTAATACATAACCCAAACTTAGAAACAATATAGGATAGTACCCGAGCCACTGCTCAAGGTGCCGAGGTTTAATACATAACCCAAACTCAAAAACAATATAGGGCAGTCCCCGAGCCACTGCTCAAGGTGCTGAGGTTTATTACATAACCCAAACTCAGAAACAATATAGGGCAGTCCCCGAGCCACTGCTCAAGGTGTCGAGGTTTAATACATAACCCAAACTCGAAAACAATATAGGACAGTCCCCGAGCCACTGCTCAAGGTGCCAAGGTTTAATACATAACCCAAACTCAAAAACAATATAGGGCAGTCCCCGAGCCACTGCTAAAGGTGCCGAGGTTGAATACATAGTTGATACTTTTTCCTAGAGCGTTACTTTACAACGTGTCGTAGATGACTCCTACGAGTAAAATGGACGAAGTAAATCTACGTTCCATGGTCTTTTCGATTCTTCACCGGCTTTGTCTGCCTTGTTCTTTTCTGGTGACTGAGCATTAATTAAGTAATACGCATCATTGTGCAATGCTTTGCTCACGATGAACGGTCCTTCCCATGGGGGTGATAGTTTGTGCATGCCGGCCGTGCGTTGCACTAACCAAAGGACCAAATCTCCTTCTTTAAACACTCTTGGATTTACTTTCTTGCTGTGATATCGTCGCAAGTCCTGCTGATAAATAGATGATCTTGATAGTGCCAATTCCCTGGCCTCTTCTAGCAGATCGACATCATCTTGCCAGGATATTTCATTTACCTCAGCGGTTGTATACTTGGTAACCCTTGGCGAGTCATGTATTATGTCGGCTGGAAGCACAGCTTCTGCCCCATACACTAGAAAAATGGTGTATACCCTGTTGACCTATTAGGGGTAGTTCTGAGGCTCCATAGTACTGCTGGTAGTTCCTCAATCCAACACCCTGCCGATCTTTGCAGTGGTTCGACAAGTCGTGGTTTTATTCCGGACAATACTAATCCATTAGATCTTTCTACTTGCCCATTAGATGCTGGGTGAGCCACCGAGGCGACATCTAGTCTTATGTGTTTTTCTTGACAGAATCTAGCGAAGGCTCCTTCAGCGAAGTTTGTACCATTGTCTGTAATAACACTGTGTGGGTAGCCATATCTCAGGATAATATCTTTGAGGAATTTTACTGCTATGGGTGCATCACACTTCTTTATTGGTTTCACTTCAATCCATTTTGTGAATTTGTCGACCATGACTTAGATGTGGGTCATCCCGCCCCGGGCCGGCTTGAATGGTCCCACCATATCTAAGCACCATACAGAAAATGGCCAAGTAATTGGTATCGTTTTTAACTCGGACGATGGCATATGTATCTTGTTGGCATATCTCTGGCAACCATTACATTTTTCCACCAGTTCTTTGGCCTCTTTCAACGCTGTTGGCCAATAAAACCCATGCTTGAATGCTTTGGCCACTAAAGCTCTGGACGAGGCGTGATTCCCGCATTCTCCTTGATGTATATCTAGGAGGATCTCCTGGCCTTCCGCCGAGTTCACGCATCTTTGCAACACGCTTGTGACGCTCCTTTTATACAGCTCATTGTTTATGATTGTATAAGCTTTAGCTCTTCTTACTGTCTGCCTTGCCAATACCTCGTCATTCGGCAAAATCGCATTTTTAAGGAAAGAAAATATGGGTTGTGCCCATGTTGGTATGATTTTTTCCGGTGTAATCTCACTATCTATTTCCATATTTTCCGCCGACATAACTGCCTCGGATTTTTCCATATATATCTTTGCATCGACCGGGTTCATTTTTGAAAATTCCGGGTTACATTCCTTGTCAATTTCCATAGGTACACTATCTTCTCTTGATTTTGACGGAATAAAGATGGATTCAGACTCTGGTGATGGTGTTATTGATGGTTTCCTCAGGTGCTCTAGGGCGATACCTGGGGGAATTGATTGTCTGGTTGATCCGAGTTTTGACAATGTGTCTGCGGCGTCGTTTTCTGCCCGAGGTATATGATGAAATTCACATCCATCGAAGTATCCACTTAGTTTTTGCACATGAAACCTATATAAGGCCATATTGGCATCTACTGTATCCCAATTGCCTGAGACTTGTTGTACTACTAGATCTGAATCTCCGTAGCATAAGATTCGGCGTATGCCAATCTCTTTTGCTACCTTCAATCCATGGACGAGTGCTTCATATTCGGCTACATTGTTTGATGCGGCAAAATGTATTTCCAACATATATTTCAGCTGATCTCTTTTTGGCGAGGTTAACACTATCCCCGCCCCCAAACCATTTCTCAGTTTGGAACCGTCGAAGTGCATCGTCCAATAACTCGGATCTGGTAACGGTGGCTCATATTGTACCTCAGCCCAGTCCACGAAGAAGTCGGCCACAGCCTGAGATTTGATTGCATCTCGCCTATCAAATTGCGGAGCATAAGGTGACAATTCAATTGCCCATTTTGCTATTCGTCCACTTGCATCCTTGTTGCTCAATATGTCGGCTATGGGTGCTTCATAGATTACTTTGATGGGGTGCTCTTCGAAGTAATGTTTAAGTTTCTTTGCAGACATGTATACCCCATATGCCATCTTCTGATAACGTGGGTAATTTTGTTTTGAGGCTGATAGTACCTCGCTTAGGTAATATACCGGCCTTTGTACTGATTTATCATCTTCCATTCGTTCCACCACGATCACAGCGCTTACTACTCTGTTCGTGGCGGCTATGTAAAGTAACATAGGCTCTTTCGACAATGGAGAAGCCAGGATTGGCGCTGTGACCAACATCTTTTTCAATTCATGGAATGCATTGTCTGCTTGTGGTGTCCAAATGAAATTACCAGATTTTTTCATCAGTTGATAAAGTGGTAACGCTTTATCTCCTAGCCGACATACAAATCGGCTAAGCGAGGCCAGGCAACCTGTGAACTTCTGTACGTCATTTAGACATCTCGGCAATTCCATCCTTTCTACTGCTCTTATCTTAGTTGGGTTGGCCTCTATACCTCGGCTAGATACGAGAAAACCGAGTAGTTTTCCATCCGGCACACCGAAAGTGCATTTTTCCGGGTTAAGCTTCATTCAGAACATTCTCAGGTTCGCGAAAGTCTGCCGGATATCATCCAGTAGCGTTTTGCTTTCTTTGGTTTTGATAACCACATCATCTACATACACTTGTACATTCTTTCCTATCTGGTCATGCAGACATTTTTGCATACATCTCTGGTACGTTGCCCCCGCGTTATGCATGCCGAATGGCATGGTGCGATAGCAATAAGCCCCATACGGGGTAATAAACACAGTCTTTATTTGATCGGCCGGATTTAACGGTATCTGGTGAAAACCATAATACGCGTCTACAAAAGATAATAATTCACAACCAGCGGTCGAATTAATGACTTCGTCTATTCTAGGTAAAGGAAAAGGATCTTTTGGACACGCCTTGTTCAGGTTCGTGTAATCAATACACATTCGCCATACGATGGCTATATTTGGATGATCCTTCTTCTTTTCCACTAGCACCGGGTTTGATAGACAATCCGGATAAAGCACTTCCATGATGAACCCAACCGCAAGGAGCCGAGCTGTCACATCCCAAGATTTTCCAAATCTTGTAATGTGCAAAATAAATAAAATAAAATAAATTATTGTTGAAAATCAGGGTGAAAAGAAAATTTTGTTTTTAAATGGAAAATTAAGATCCCATCTTGAACAAACTTTAATTAAAGTTTGAATTCAACAAAATTCAAATCTAAAGAAATGCATTCCTCAATGAATGTATCTGGAAATTTAAACACTTGAAAAATAAAACCAAACCCTAAAACCTAATGGAATAAAATCATTTCCAAGTTATCTCCAAGCCTATGGATTTGATCCATATAAAAATTTGTGAACAAACATTTACAAATGATCAAGAAAGACCAATAGAAATATTATAAAACCATGTAAATTGGTTTCACTTAAATTGGAACCATAGATAAAATCTTATGAATTTAATAAGATAAGGCAATTGAATTTCCAAAGCTAATAAAGCACCTATCTAAAATCCATACCAAATGGTGAGCAAATAATCCTAAAGATATTTAAAAGGATTAATAAATCTCAAATAAGATTTTACAAATTGGAATCACCAAGTTTGGATCCCTAAATAAAAAGATAAGGATTTTATAAGATGAAGAAAGAAATATTATTCAAAGACCAAACTAAATCTTGGACTAATCCATAAGCAAATGGAATGAATATAACCCAATCCAAATAAAATAAAGGGATAAAGAATACTCCAAAGAAAATAAAAAATGACTTTGACCAAATCCTATTTTATTGGAATAAAGATAAAAATCCCTATTAGAAATAATTGATTAAATCATGAGAAAATAGTATTTTGGAAATTACCCAATTGAAATAAAAGTTGTTTAAGTCAACATAATTAATATTAAAGAAATCTTCCAAATAAACTTTAGGGAAATAAAACTATATTTAAATTCCATTGGAATTAAAACAAATACCCAAATTCAAATGAATTGAGAATCACATTAAATACTTCCAAATAATTCAAAATGAATTATTTTGACACCCTACTAAGTAAATAAAACTTACTGAAAGGTTTTGTAAGGATTTTAGAATTTAAGTGGAAATTAAAAACTATATTAAATCTCATTTGATTTAATACAAGGACCTACTTAAATAATTAAAAAGACCCAAAAAGGAATAAAATTTTATTCCAAACTTAACATCAGAATGTGTTATTAATCAGTATTTAAACCTACACAACTTTTGGCAAAGGTTTGAATTCAAATGAGTGTTTGAATTTCTTATTCAAAATCAAAACAGAAAAATCAAATGAGAAAAAGAAAACAAACAGAACCAAAAAAATGAAAAGGAAGCAACCCAGCTCGGTAGCCCAGTCCAGCCCCAACAGCCCACCTCTACCTCTCACCCGAACGAATCGTTATTCACCGAGAAAGAAACCCATAGAGACGCTGACGACCAGGCCCCACTCCTCCTGCCTCTCCTCGCTGACGCCGGACCCCACTGCCACCTCACCATCTTCTCCACCCACGCGAAGACCGCGCCCTCCCCGGCCGTTTCCTGCTGTTAACTCCTCGGAGTAAATTACCGGTAAATGCTCGACGTTTAATCCTCGCGACCAAGCCAGCTAAATCCTCTCCCTCTCCCTCTCCTCTTCCTTTCCCCCCAAACCCCGCTGCTAGTAAGCCACCAGGTTGCGTCAATTTTGCCTTGCTTTGCCGCTTCTCCGACGAGCTACACGAGCGAATTCCGGCAGCCCCGCATCACCCCTTGCCTCCCCGACCACACTCACATGCTCCCCACATCCTGGCAAACCTCCCCGTAGCGCCAGCTCGCCCGCGCGTGCTCTGCAGCTTCGGCAACGACGACGACCAGTAGCGCCACCGCCTGCCATTTCCTCCGGCGAGAATTCCTGGTAAGCTCAGACCGCCCCAGTGTTTATCTTTGATGATCACATGTTCCCTGGTACCGTGCGCATCTAATCGTACCATCTACTTTCCGTAGGGTGACCTCTAGCTTCACCCCGACAACAGACGGAGCCGCCAGACGTCGTCCTGATCTCCGGCGAGGAATTCCGACGACACCTGTGCGCCCCCTGCTACCCGAGGACCACCTTGAGCTTCCCCACGTCACTGCGATCACTGTGAGCCATCCCTCTTCCCTTCTAGCTTCCTGCATCGCCAGCTCCACCGCTAGCCGAGCGTCGCTGCCGCGCGCTGCCTCTGAGCGCCGCCAGAGTTTGTTCAGGTCATCTCTAGCCGTTAGATGCAGATCGTAAGGATGCGATAGAATCACTTAACGCCGAAGGGGTACGCAATCTATGCCGTGCAATGTAACTTGATCCAACGCCCCACGTTGCTGATCCATGCGTACCGGTACCGACGAATTAGAACACGCCACGTGGCTCTGCTCGTTTGAATTAAAACAGATTTGATCTATTAGATGCTAGATTTTGTAAAATCTATAACTTTTAATCTACATGTCCAAATTTTGCAAACTTTATATCAATGGATTCAGAAAAACAAGCCCTAGCCAACCATGCACTTTGTTTAGAAAATTGCTTCTGTTAAATTGTTTGTTTTTTATAGAAACTTATGTATGCATGTTTAGGATATAAAATTTATTCCAAAATGTTTTTGAGGATAAAATCTTTGTCAAATGGTGTGTTTTGAACCTACTGACCATAGGAAACAAATTGTGGTTTCAAAAATGAATTTTGTGAAGCAAAAGAATAAATCTTTGATTTAATCCATTTCTAGTCAAATAAAAATATGGTTTAATTATTAAAAATGGTTTTGGAAGAAAACCTTTGAGAAATGTTTTGGAAATAAACTCTCTGACCGTAAACACAAGGTTATATGGTTTGAAAACATATTTTGTGAAACCTATAGAATTTTTCCTTACTAGAAGCATTTCTACACCACATAAAATAATGACTTGATCTAAAAATGGTTTATGATGTAAAATCTTATACAAATGATTTTTCCACTTTATAAAATGACCATTAGGTGTTTTCATATGTTTATGAACCATAAGAAACCACTTTCTCAAATAAAAAAATCTTTAGCATGCTTGCATGCATTGTTTTGTTATTATTATTTTATGTGATGAATTGCTTGAATGGTAGATTGAAATATTGTTTGCTTGATTGAATTGTAGTGATTTGAAGTGAGTGAACATTGCAAAGATCAAGGAGTGAACTTATACTCTCTACCAAAAAGGCAAGTGATGCTTCATACTTTTGTCCCATTATTTTCACTATGCATTAGTGATATTTCTAAGTAGGACTTGCATGGAATTTTTGCTAAGTATAAACTATGCTATGGGAAATCCTAGTAGATGAAACCTTAGTAAAATTTCCTAAGTTAAGATTCCTACTACTATCATTGCTTAGCTTAGCTCGTAGAAAACAAGGGTGGAATATATATTCATGCTATGGAAAAATTTCTAAGTCTGAGGACTTGTGTTTTGTTTAATAAAAACAACTAAGTGAATGAATCACCTGGGTGGAATGGAAGGAATGGTTTGTGTTGAGTGGTTCACAAGGCCCATTTCTATGGTTTACCTTGTGTATCTCACTTGTGGATGGCCACCCAGGAACAAAGAGATTTGAGATGTCAAATGTTGAGAAGCTTCAAGTGCATCCACATGGCAATATGGGCTCTGCCTGGATCATATAGGTTGCAATAACTTAGCCAAATGGACAGTTGGTGGTAGGGGATGATAGGTTGGAACGCGTCCATTCTGGTCTAAGGGAAGGCTTCTGAAAGATCTTGTCTTGGTGAAACCAAGTCTTGTGGGGAAAGTGCACCACCTCTGCAGAGTGAAAAATATAAGTACTTAGCCATGTCCCTGGCAAAGGACAATTTGAGCATCAAGACATGGAAGCTATCAAGAATCTCATCATCCAAATTTCTAAGTTAAAAACTTGTGGTTGAACAAGGGTTAAAGGATCACCAATTTCTATTGGGAGATGCCTTGGGAAAGATTATTTTGTCAAGCAAAAACTTAGTGTTTTCAAATGATAAGGAAAATCTATTTTGAACAATGCAAGCCTAATCTCCACTTAGCCAAATGCATATAGATGATAGACTCCACTATACTACCATAGTATCACTTGCCAATACAATTCAAATGTATTGATCCTTGTGGCTGTAACTTGTTATGTTGCAGGTTTGTTTGATATTAGTGAAGTTTAATGAATAGGATTACAAGTATACAACCAACATGTCTGCCTGTGGCACTTTGAAGAAGAAGGACCCCATGCTTATAGATATTCTGCTGCAATGTAATGTAATAACCAAATGAGCTATGTAAGATGTAATAAATTATTTTATTCCTGGTTATAAAGTTGTATTATGACCTTTGTTTCTTGATATTACATCTTAACTGTGGATGCTAGCTATTGATCCAGGGACTAGCATTGTAAACACAGGGATATCTACCTTATTAAAGGTTGGGAACCTTACATGAGCTATCTCATCCCCTATTATTTTTCTCCTGTCTTTGGCGAAGCGGCGGAGAGGTTGCTTCACTGGCCTTGCTCCTGGTCTTACATTCAGAGAGTGCTCAGCCAACTCCCTCGGCACACCTTTCAAATCTTGAGTTGACCATGCAAAGATATCCCGATTCTCAAGGAGGAAGTTGGTGAGCTCGCTTTCCTATTTAGCATCTAGGCCGGCACCAATGGTGACGATGCGCTCTGGGAACTGCTCATCTATCTGGAACTTTTTTGTTTCTTTAGTCGGCTGGAAAGAGACACTTCCATGCAGATTGGCCACTGCCGGCATATTCAGTTGTGCCGACTGAGCGAGGGCCGCTACCTCCTGAATTCTTCTTTTTTCTCTTGCAATTACCAATGACTCGGCCAGATTTGATCCGGCTGAGGCACATTTCATTGATTTCCTGTAATCTCCTGCTACCGTTATCACCCCTTGTGGTCCGGGTAACTTCATTTTTAAGTAAGTTATGTGGCAACTGCTCATGAATTTGGCCAATGTCGGCCGTCCGAGTAGTGCATGATAACAACTCTCTAGATCCACCACCTCAACCTCCAAATTTTTTGCTCTGCAGTTATCCCTTGTGCCGAATAACACATCCACTCGAACCTTTCCAATGGGTTCGCATGAAAGCCCTGGTACTATCCCATGGAATGTGGTCCTCGTGGATTGCAGCATATTCCGCGATATCCTGAGTTTATGCATTGTATCCTTGTACATGATATTGATACTGCTCCCATTGTTAATGAGTACTTTTGAAAATTTCACATTAATGCTTGGTCTGATGAATGTCGGATCTAGTAAGAGTGCGTACGACCCCGGTTTCGGCATTATCTTGGGATGATCCTTTATGCTCCAAGTTATTTCTTGATCTGACCAAGGCACATATCTTGGTACTGCCGGATTAACTGCATTTACTTCCATATGCCGGCGCTGTACACTTTGCCTGTCTTGCTGTTCTGTTGTGAACACGCAATATGATTGATGATGTTCCCTGTAATCATTGCGTCCATTATTTCCTGGGTTTGTCCTTCCATCCACACCCTGATTTATCACTTGATGCACTGCATCTCTCTGGTCTGAGTTATCATACCTCGGGGGAGGAGGTGGTAACATTAATTGATGTGCATTTGCTCTAGTCAACTGCGGCTGATGCTGCTGATGCGCCTGGTGAGAAGTTGCTTGCATGCCCGCCGGGTTACCCATTGCATTTTTCATCCAGGCGCATTGCCGAGTTGTATGATCGGCCGGCTTGGCCGGGTTTGAAGTATGAAACTTACACGGTTGATCTAACATAGACTCAAACGTGTACTTCGGCCTTTCCTGCCATTGCTCCTTCTGTTCTGGTGTCCACTGTCTTTTCCCTTCGTTCCTTGGTGTCCATTGCTGAGGGCCATTCTTCTGTCGCTGACTGCTTCTGTGACTCGGCTGATCTTGTACTACCGCTGCCACCTGATTAGAGGCATACCTATAATCCGGTCTTTCTTCTCTTCTTCTTCCTCTGAACACATTGCGCCTTGATGACCCGGCCGCATCTCTTGCATATTGATCTTGATGCTCCTGATGATCTGCCGACATTAATTCTGGTTGTGTCGGATCTCCCAATGCATACGAATCCGCTATCCTGATGGTTTCTGCCAAAGTGGTTGGCATATCCCTTTGCAATCGCTGCCACAATACACTGCCATAACGGCATCCTTGAGCAAACCAAGCTATTGCTTGCGATTCTATAACTCCCTCGCATGAGTTCCTGAGGTTGCACCACCGAGTCAAAAACTCTCGGTCAGTCTCATTCGGCCTGTGCTTGCACATTGCTAGCTGTTGTGGCCTGTTTGGCCTCTTGTAAGTACTGGTGAAGTTGCTGATGAACATCTCTTCAAAATCTAGCCAACAGTTGATACTGCCTGCTGGCAGGTTATTCATCCATACTCTAGCTGGTCCTTCCAACATTTCCGGGACATATCGTACTGCCCATCGCCAGTTGCCGCCAGCTATTTTTACAGCTGTGGCATAATCAATCAACCAATCCTGTGGTTTGGTGCTCCCATTATATGTTTTTGTGCCTCTTGCCAGCTGAAAGTTCGGCATTGGTGTCTCGCCCACGATCTGTGGTCCGAAGCATGCCGGGCCTGGTGGACCTTGTTCTTCTAACAACTCGGACCGGTATAGCCGGTCAAGCTTTACTCTCGCATCACTTAACGGCAAATCTCTGTACAGAATTCTCTCCTGCATTCCATAGTGGTTATTTCCA